>CM048745.1:154859322-155174322 GCA_026315105.1 Locusta migratoria | reverse complement strand
GCTGAAGATTAGGTGGGTAGATCGCATAACTAATGAAGAAGTACTGAACAGAATTGGTGAGAAAAGGAATTTTTGGCATACCCTGACTAAAAGAAGGGATCGCTTGGTAGGACACATTCTTAGACATTGGAGGGAAGTGTGTGGGGTGAAAATCGCAGAGGGAGACCAAGAGACGCGTATAGTAAGCAGATTCAAGTGGATGTGGGTTGCCGTTCTTATGAGGAGATGAAAAGGCTTGCTCAGGATAGAGTAGGGTGGAGAGCTGCATCAAACCAGTCTCCAGACTGAAGACCATAACAACAACATAGACCATTATGTTGAAGGGTGCATGGATGTCAGTGCACAATGGATGTGCATGGAAAAGAGATAACCTGCCCAACAGCTGAATAAACACTGCAATCATAAGTCCATTCCATAATGGGTGCATAGGATATCATTGCACGATAAATACATGGTGTATCACATAAGGTATCCTAACCCAAATGGTCCCCTCTTCGGAAGAATTTTGATGACGGAGGGTCAAACCCACATAGGGGACCATAGATGTACGGGCGAGACGTGTGAAAACTCCTTTTAGTCACCTCTTACCACAGGCAGGAATACTGCTGGCCTATTCTTACCATGGAACCCGCAGGAGGGCTTCTGTTTCCTCTTCTGGCCCCTGTGGTTAACTGGTAGCTTAGGGTGCCCACTGGATGTCTCTGGAAGAATATCCATTTCTGCTGAACACAGACTGTTAGTATTCTATTTCTGTCACTAGACTTTCTGAATCTGATAGCCCTGTGAACTAGTGTTTTCAGCACTTTAGTTCTTCTGAGCCAGGTGGTGGCAGCTTTGGCTTGTAAGTATAAGTCAGTGCTGGTAGGCTTGTGATACACACTGTTTCCAAATGTTCCACCTGTCTTCCTTTTGACTAGTACATCAAAGAATGGGAGCTGCTCATCCTTTTCTAGCTCTATTGTGAACTTTGTATAAGGGTGAGGTGAATTTAGATGTTCCAGAAAGTCATCTAGCTTCTCATTGCCATGGAGCCAGATGACAAAGGTATCATCCACAGACCTTTCAATGAAAAGGTTGGCCACCACCCGTGATAAAGGGCTGTCCATCGCCACCCCTTCCATCTGCTCGTAAAATTGACCCCAATATAGAAAATACGAGGCATGTTTTTTTTAATAAGTACTGTTTTGAAATTTAAAAAAAAAGACATGCTAAGATATCTCAATAATTTTATGAGCACTGGGTACTTACATATGTTGTCTATGTACTGATGCTATTACAGTCTGATTCTTCCTTGTTTACGTTGTGTACTGAGTGTTTAAGATGCCTCCGATAATCGTGAGTCCCACTGACTGTGAAGTATGAGCCGTTATAAGATTTCTTAGTGATCAATATTTATCAAGAGATCAGTGCAGTTTATGGAGAAAACATTATGAGTGATGGAATGGTAAGAAAATTGGTGAGATCATTTAAAGATAGCCACACAAATGTGCATAATGAGCAATGGAGTGCGCGTCCTTCAGTTGTTAATGAAAGTTTGGTGCAGGAAGTGGCCTATAAGGTGAGAGAAAATAGCCACTTTACGATTTCCTCCTTGTGGGATGACTTTCCTAATGTTTCTCGTAATGTTTTGTATGGCATTGTGACCAAGCAAGATGATGATGAAGTCAAAGCAGTTATGATGCAATGGTTAACAAGTCAGGTAGCAGACTTCTATGAGGAGGGTACTCAAAAACTTGGACAGTGTTATGACAAGTACCTCAATATCGACGGAAATTATGTAGAAAAGTAGATTAAGGTATAGGCTTTCATGTCAAGGTAAAATTATTGAGATATCTTAGCACATTTATTTTTTTTTTAATTTCAAAATGGTACTTACTTAAAAACAGTAAATGCTTAAATAAGTTGTGCAGAGCCCCATCAAACTTCTCTCCAATGAGATTGAGTGAGTAATTCAGTGGTACCCACATGAAGAGTGACACCACATCGAAACTGAACATGATGTCAGAGTCCACAGCATGTAGCTGTCTCGCTCACTATAGGAAGTCCTCAGAGTTTCGAATGGGTGTGCACATTTACCCATGTTTGGTGCCAGAAGTTTCTTCCGATACTGCGGCAGTAGGGTATGTCGGTGTGCCAATATTGCTAACAATAGACCGGAGAGGAACCCCATACTTATGGACCTTTGGAATTCCATACAGTCTGGATGGCACAGTTGCTTGGGGATGAAGGTTCTTGAAGACCTGTTCAGACAGACATGTCACCTTCTGTAAGGCTTGGGTCTTCTTGTCCACTCTGTCTGTGGGATCAGCTCCTATTGGTCTATTGCAGGATCCTCCAGAAGTTGTTGCACCTTTCTGACATACACCATCTTCTTTAGGATGACTGTGGCATTCCCCTTGTCAGCTGGCAACACCACAATGCAGTCATCCTCTCAGAGATGCCTTAGTGCCAACCTTTCCTCTCTTGAGATGTTGGATTTAGTGGGCTTGGTCCTGGTCAATGCCCCACATGTTTCCCTGTGGATCTCTTTGGCCACACTGGAAAGTAGCGTATTGGCTGCTTGTTCAATTGCACTGATGAAGGCTGCAAAAGGCAAGTTTCTGGGTGTCACTGCAAAATTGAGGCTCCTGCTGAGTACCTCTGAGGTGGCCACATTGTTTGTCACTCAGGTTACCCATTGTCCGTGTGTCCCCATTCTGTTACGCCTTGTTATTGAGGCGCTCAAACTTAGCTTGTTGGCATGCTGTTGATTTCCTCATGGTGCATTCTGCCAGAGAAAGTTGGTGCTATGGAAAGTTGGTGATACAGCAACTCCCTGGATGTCACATCTAGTTGATGGCGCATGCCGTGCACTCCCTCCCTAACCAGATCAAGACTGGCTTGGTGTTGATCTTAATCGCTGCTCTGGAGTTGGAGCTCATGCAAGAAGTCATGGCCCTGGCTTTTTTGACTTGGGCACTGGACGAGTCCATTTCCTTATTTGGGAGGGGGAGGCTGCCGCAGTAGAGTGTTGCCTACTGCTCACGGGGTGCAATTGACAGCCTACTAACGAACGAAGCACATGGGCCATCAGGCAACGTGCAACTGAGCCGGCCACCCCTCAGAAACAAAGGAGTGGACTCACCCTGAGCACAACTCGAGAATGCATTTCTGTGCACAGGCCACAACTTCTTGTGCGAGCTCTAACGTGATGTTTGATCGTGGCGAAAACTGGAATTTCCTCCCCCTATAAACTTCTCACCAGAAACCGAGATAACTCAGCATCCTCCCTTTCCTTTGGCAAAGCTTTTTTGATTAAAAAGAAAAAATAACTGATGATACTGTAAATTCAGTGAAATATTTCTGGGTAAAAATAAATAATTAAAAGATAAATTTGTGTTTGCTCACAATAGATCCCTTTCAAATACAAATTTATTTGTAGACAAACAGAGAAAAAGGTCTTTAACTTCAATATGAATAACCAAATAAAGCTTGTCATGCTGAAAAGAATAGACAAATCTGTGACAACTGGATTATTATTTCAACAGACCTAAAATTGTTCGGAATAAGAAGAGTGGTTACCACTGTGAAAAAAAATGTGACTATGAACTGTAATTAAAATATTAGAATAAACCTAGTGAAAGTGAAGGTGGCATACAATGAGGTAGTGGGGTAGTTGACAGTAAAACTGTGTTACTACATTTGTACTTGAATTGTATTTAGGGTGGCTATTTTTGTTTTCTTTAGATGTAAAGGTATACTCTTCTCACACTTAATGAGAGGGAGGAAGAAGGAATAGGAAGGAAAAGAATGACTTATATGTAAGGGCACTGATATAACTCAATGGCGACAGCGGGGCTGAGATTCAAACCCAGGTTTTCTGTTATGGGTCCATCCATCTCACATTCCTACAAGTTCCACACTACAGCCGTAGCACCCCTAATCCATGACCTCTTACACTTTTGCCATATGCGAACCCCGCACAAGGTTGTATGTTATTACCACATCTGCAGTGAAGCACTGAACCATACACAATTGCCATGTAGGAAAACATGTAGATTGGCTGTCGTGTCCGTTCTTTCGGATATGTCCACAAGAACAGACATCACATCTGGTTCACAGCCATTTAATGCGCATTCTATTGAATAGACTATTACCGCCAAACTGTGGCCAAACATAAGGTACACCATTTGGTGGCACAGGATTCAGCGGAGCATCTAATGACATGTCTGAAAGACCAGATATGTATATTTCAGATTGTTACACAAACATATGAATTTAGGTCAATTCTTAAAGTTCATTAATTTGTCCTTTTTAAGATCTTTATTCTCATGTGTTTGGTAAAGGAAGGAACTTGAAAGAGATGGGTAGGGACTGTGCCAATTGTATATGGATTCAGGAGAATTGGCTGTAGCAGCTGGAGGCCGTGTTGGCCCCAGTCAATAGGCTTCTGCCCTGCACTATGCTGTCAGCCAGACCCCTGAAGTGAATGTTGGGAAACTACTAGTGCCTACTGTGACGCCTCAGATACCTGATGCCAATGTATCTTCATGTTCCCATGTCCCTGGCAACTGACAGTTACCTGATGGTGATAGGTGAACTGCAGCGGGGTTGTGAAGCTCTGGATGGAAGGCAGAACTGGGAACCAGCTGTAAAGTTGTCCCCTTATACTGCTACAATATGTTTGAGGTGTTGCCCCCATACAGAAAATAGCTCTGAGCCAGCACGAGTTGCCTCACCTATTGTGGTGGTGGCCAATTCTTATGACAGGTACAGAATGGTTCAGAGGGAGGGTTTGCTTGAAACTGGGAGCTCCAATATAAGGCAGGTGATAGAACACCTTAGGAAAATGGAGGGAAGGTCAGGAAAGGAGGACAGAGTCCACTCTGTTTGCTTGGTAGAGGTCTCATCGGAAATATGGAGGTAGGTTTTGCCATTGGCAAGAGAGCAAAGTGGGCAAGACCAGCTGCAAATTGTTGCTCACATTGACACCAATGCCTCCTAAGGCTGGGTTCAGAGGTTATCCTTAGTTCTTACAAGCAACAGATGGATTTGGTGAATACAGCTATCCTCGCTCGTGGGGTAGAAGCAGAGCTATTTATTTTGTAGCATTGTTCCCGGAACTGAATGTAATCCTCTGGCTTGGAGCCACACAGAAGGCTTAAACCAGAGGCTCAGATGATTCTGTGGCTATCTAAGATGCAAATTTTTAAAGAAATGTAGGATCCCCCTGAATAGGTCAAGCGAACACTACACACAGGAAATGGCTACTAGGGCAGTAGAGTACATGTGCAGTCCACATGAGAAATCCCTCCACAGGCCTTATAAAGACATCTGATGATTCTAGCCAGGGCAGCATTCAGCACAATAAAACAGAGAAAGAGTAAGTTACTACAAGGCGGAACAATAAAGTAATGAGACTCACGTGAAAAAAAATGTCACTTACCTTTTTAACCAAATTTAGTGTTGTCTCCTTCAAAGTAGTTACCTTCTGATTGCACACACACTTCCCAGCAGTTCTTTCATTGATGGTAACATTTCTGGAACTCATCTTCTGTAATATCCCTCCAAGACTCTTGTCACAGTTTTTTGGATATCCTGTGTTGTTTGAAAATGGTGTCCTTTGACTGCCTTTTTGACTCTTGGAAATAGAAAATATCTGGTGAATTGATTGATTTCTGTTTGCTCTAACATATCGGCTGCCACATTTTCTCATGTTTCTCACTGCTGTGGTGTGAGATTTATGGGGACCATTTTTCCATACATCTTTCTCATACCAGGATCTTCAGTTATTATTAGACGAACCGTTTATTGATTGATGTTCAGTTCTTCTGCAATCATTACAGATAATCTTTGATCAGATCACATGAGTTCACACACCCTGGCCAATTTGAAATCTGTCTGTGAGGTTGATGGTCGTCCACTGCGGTCTTTATTTCCAACATTCATTCTGCCTTCACTAAACATTTTATGCCAAAGAAAAACTAGAGTTCTTGACATAACCTCCTCTCCAAAAGCCTTCTGGAGTTTACCATAAGTTGTCGTTGCAGCAGCTTATAGACCAAGGTCAAAGATATTGTGCCTGCAGAGTTGCCAAATCTTGCAAAGAAAATCAGTCTCATTACTTTATTGTCACACCTTGTATGTCAATATTTAACTGCAGCAGCCTCTATGCAAAGGTCCCAGAACTGCTATCACTTTTAACACTTATAACAAAACGTGATTTTTATTGCAATAAATGAAACATATGGTAAGTTCTCACAGGCATTATATTACCTTTTTAGCATTTTTAATATTTATTTTTACGTTACTATTCGAGAAAAAGCGAAAAGAATTAAATAAAAACAGAAAAACATCAGATAATTCCGAACTACTTATGGTAATCAGATTTTGAAACCAGCAATAAAATGAATTTTAGTGTAGTACATTGCTTATACATACAAATAATTAAATAAACATATTAGTCCAAATAGTATACATAGGCCTATATTCTGGAAGATCGACACCTTCAGCAACTGCATTTATTATATTTTCTGCAGTATCTCCTTGCTCGACCAGGTTGGCATCATTTCATCTTCCGATGAACTGGAACTTGGTACAATTTGGCCTTTGTCAAGAGCTTGATCATCAGACATTACAAAATCCAGATTACTGTCTGAAACATCAACGTCAAAATCACTGTCACCTTCACTAATGACCGCAGCCAACACTCTACTACGTATTTGCTCACCAAAACCTGCATTGCAAGGCCGTACATGACGACATGAACCAGGATTAGGTATTTTATATGCAATAAAAAATAGTTTAGAAGTAAAACAGCAACCCGCAACACATACCGCTGTAAGCTGTTGAGCGAAACATACGGTGTATTTGACCGATGACTGCTCGCTAGTAAGCGAACCACGCAGTATATCTGACCGACCGGCTTTAACACAAAGTGCCTGTTCTGTGGGAAACCGTCAGGCAGACTAACCACAAAGGGCCAGGGAGCTAGGGGAGGGGTCAGGAGGAAGGTACAGGAAGCGGCAGCCATCAAGGCTACGCAGTTTAGCCAATATAAAAGCACAAAAAACCCAATCAGTCCAACTGACCGATGTTTCGTTGTAAGTGTTAAATGGTCACAATGTCCAAATAGTACTAAGGACAGATAGCTGACTGAAACTAATGTGAATAGTAATCAAATCCTAAACTCAGACTGGAACATATACCACAAAGACAGGCTGAACCCTGAAGGGGTGTGTGTGTTTATAGTGATAGAAACTACGACTGTATTGAGTGACATTATTACAGATCTGCAACGTGAAATAATTTGAGTGAACATAAGGGTTAAAAGTGGTTCAAACATGGTCAATGAATGTTTTTATAGACCACCTGGCTCAGCATCAGTAGTGGCAAAAATCTGAGGGAAAATGTGGAAAATATTTCTCAAAAATTTCCTAGTCATGTTATAGTTTTAGAAGGATATTTTAACTTACTGGATATAGACTGAAAATAATCTCATGTAGTTAGAGAGCCAACTGGTGAACCTGCTGGTGACAAATAGACCTGAACTTTTTGACTTAGCATACAACATGAAATCAGTAATCATAAAGTCATTACAGTATAAATGAATACTATTGTAAATAAAATATCAAGGAAGATCTTCCTTTTTAGCAAAAGTGAAAAGGGACTCCTACTTATTTACTTGACCATTCAACATGAAAGTTTCGTCTCTAGCACTGACTCTGCTGAGCATCAATGGACAAAGTTCAAGAGCACCATACAATATGTGTTAGAGAAGTATGTGATAAGTAAAATTACTAGATGGTAAAGATCCACCATGGTTCTACAGCTGAGCCAGAAAACAGTTACGAAAAGAAAGGCTAATGTAAACTGTCATGAAAGCAAAGATAATGTCACTGCAAATAAAAATATAGCTCATGTCATGGAGACAAGCAAAATTCAAACTATACCAAAATTATTGTAAGAGGTTTCAATGATTTTCAAAATAAAGTTCTGTGTATTGACCTGCCAGAAAACCCTAAGAAAATTTGGTCCTACGTCATATCAGTAAATGGGTCGATACCAGGACCAAACACACTGAACACAATGGAGTTAGAACAGAGGTTGAGACAAAAAAAGGCTAAAATACTAAGCATCTTTTTCCAGAGAATGATTACACTGCAGTTCTTCCTATAAACCACCTCAATGACAACAAAATGGCAGATGGATAGAAAAGCAACTGACATTGCTCAACAGATGAAATGTCGTTGGACCTGATGGGATACCAATTCGATCATTCTAGCAGCAATGTATTGTAAGTCTCTAGAGGAGTGAATCATTGCTAAGTATTGGAAAAAGCACGGGTCATTCCCATTTTCAGTAACGCTCATTTATCAGATGTGTAAAATTACAGACCTATATCTCTGATGTCCATTAGTGACAAAATTTTTGAACATGTTCTATGTCAGAGAATTATTACATTTCTGGTGACCGGAAATCTCCTACGTAGGAATCAACATGGTTCCAAAAGCAAAGATCAAGTGAAACTCAGGTCACACTATTCATCCAGGAGACCCAAAGGATAATACATAATAAGCTACCAGTTAGGTGCACTGTTTCTTGCGTTCTACAAGGCAATGGATATGGTTCTGCACCATCACCTAATGAATGTAGTGTGAGTATATGGAATATCAGACCAAATATGTGATTGGATTGAAAAGTTTCTAGCTAACAGAACACAGCATGTCACTAAAAGAAAACTCTTCAGACATAAAATTGATTTCTGGCATGCCACAAGCGAGAGTTCTAGGACAGTTGCTTTTCACAATATAAATGAATGATCTCTTACATAACATAGGAAGTTCAATGACGCTTTCTGCAGATGATGCTGTAGTATATCGAGAAGTTGCAACAATGGAGTGTTTAAAAACCTACAGTTAGAAGCAGGACAGACAACACAAAAGAGTGAAACAGCTTAAAATTAATCTCGGGGACCTGAGAGATCAAACTAAGGTTCCCACAGCAACAATGAAATAGAGTAGCGAAATGCTGTAGGATCTGCAGAGTATCGAAACATAGTGTAGGGAATGGCAATTGTCCCTCAACATAAAGATATGTAGTGTGTGCTGTGTCTACACAGAAAGAAGGATCTTTTTATATATTATGCAATAACAGGACAAACACTGGAAGCAGTTATTTCAATAAAATATCTGGGAGAAGACATAAGGAACACTTTGTAATGGAACAACAAAGTAAAATTAATTTAAGGTGGTGCCAGACAGAGTCATTGGAGCAATCCGCAGGAAGTGTAGTCTCTCAACAAAGGAAGTATGTTACAAAACACTCATTCAACCGACACTTGAGTATTGCTCATCAATGTGGAATTCGTACCAGGTAGGGTTAACAGACGATATACACAAGATCCAGTAGAGAGCAGCAGAATTTATTACAGGTACATGGCTCATTTAGTAGGTGGGCAAGTGTCACAGAGATGATCAGGAAACTTCATCGGTAGACAATGCAAGACACATTCTGTATTGCAGTACAGGTTCCTGTCAGTTTTGAGAGTATATGTTTCTGGAGGAATCATCCAATATATTGCTACCTCCTACACAGGGGCATAATGACAATCACTTTTTCCACAAACCATACGTGACTACAGTAGGAGAAGGAATGACAGTGGTACACAATGTACTCTATGCCACACATCGTGAGGTGGCTTATGGGATAAGTAGATGTAGTTTTTAACAAAATGCATAAAACCAGTATGCTTCATTTAATGAGGACTGTGATTAAATTAACCTGAAAGGCCAACAACTGGTACGTGGTAACTTGATGTGTCTCAGAGCATTCCATAATCGTGAGTACAGCATACATCATCTCAAGAAACGTTTGCCTATTCTACTCACCGTTTATTGACATTTGCACTCTACTGGGAGTGCCGTACAATAGGAATTTTTGAACATGTACCAGTGACAGTCATTAAACTGGAGCAAACAGAAGTGGTCAGTTATGAGCCATGATCTCTTTATCAATAATAAGTAGCACACTGAATTTTATGCAGATATGCCTGAAGAACATTGAACAATATAATGGGAAGTCCAGGTTGGAATATCAGAAATAATGAGGATAGGTTGCATGTCGCTGTTCAGAAATCGCTGAACCACAGACACACACATATAACAGGCAAACACATGCACACTCTAATAGTAAAAGGTTTCAGGCACAGCCTTTATCAGAAAAACATACCAAAACACATTCGCAACTAATATACACAACTGCCTTGTCCAGACACTTAATTTGAGTGTCTCACTTCAACAGTGTGCACTATTAGGCCAGTCGTCCTAGACAAAAAAATGGCCTTAGGTCCAAAAAAATTGCAGGAAGCTGAATTTTTGGTATGTTGTTAGGACATATTAGAGTAGTATTAAACCAAGTTTGCAGCTTCGAAATCGTTTTGCGTAACTTTTAAGAGCCAAAAAAACTCGAAATTTTCGGTCTTTTTTCTGGTTTTGGCTTATAACTCGTGAAGGGTGTTTTTTTTTTTACGAAAAGTCACTCACACCTCTATTAATATAGATAAAATATTCTAAAATTTAAGCCCAACCGCAGCTCTGTAAGTTCAATAGTTCCCTAGATATTGGACTTCAAAAATTGACTTATTTCTCCAAAAAGTTCAAATTTTCGATTTTAGTCATCTTTCGGCTAGAATATTGGCTCTAATGATCATCCCACGGGGAATGTCATACAAAACAAAGTTATAGAGCAGGTATTTAACTTTAATCTAAGTACTGAACGAAGTCCATAGGCCCAATAGATTTCTAGTTATCGTTAAAAAACGAAAACTTGGAAAAATTGTAGTAGTCAATAAATTGACCCAGACGAATTGCAGTCCTCTTCTCCTGTGTATGTTAAAGAAAATGGAAGAATTACTCATTGACGATGATTATTAATGCATCGTATATAAAAAGGAATTTTTTCAACACTGTTTTCCGCAAATATTGAACAGAGAAGTTCCTTGAGTCACTTCCTGCCATTATGGCACCGACGGCCCCCATGAATAACATGAGGTGGTGAAAACCTCTAAGTCTCACCCCTATGTTGACAAGCTGAGGATGCTGGTGGCTCTCCACAATGTCTCGGGCTTTCGAGTACAGTGGTTGATCGTAGGTCACAAAACATGTTTCCTGACCGTAAATGCTTGTTCTTTAACTGGCTTCTAAAAGTGATGTTAAAACAGTGTTGTAGTCGGTTGGCGGAGCATGGATAAAAGGGTGATATACAATCTTTGAACGTTTGTAAGGAAGATCTTCTGTCACTTGATCCATGAATCCATTCCATCCTCGGATGCCTGGCATGTTAGTTGTTTTTCCAAACAACCACAGCAGGTCTGGGGATTTTGGCAAAATGACTTCAGCGATTTTCACTTCGCTAATTGAAATGGCTGACAAGCCAAATTTCTTTCTAATAGAAGAATGTGTAATGTGTGTGGCAGTGTGTGAACCTGATAGACTCGGCACATACAGACTTCAAATGTGGTTTGTTTATGTCTGGGCGAACGGATGAGTGAGGAGTCATGATCATTGTACCATCCATTTCATGGAACGTATTTTCTCCATCAATTGTGTTAACGTTCACATCTGCATTGTCGAAGACAAATGCATAAAAGCTTCTTTGTCGACTGGTTGGGCCACTTCTCCATGGAGGATAGCGGAACTTTCAAAATGCATAGCTTCCGTATATATACAAGGTGCTTTGATTCAAATTTTCTATAGAAATAGGTTCCAAAGCTTATTTGAATTGAGGATAGGAAAGATTTGGGCCTCTTTGCAGCCATGATTGCATGGACAAATCCTATGCACTTCTTTTTCCACTGTTCAAGAGAAGGATGCCTCTGCCTCTTTTAAAAAAGCATCTGATGGGGGATACTGAGTAATGTCAAATGTTTGGGAACGTATGTCTTGCAGGATAATCTCTGCTGCAGCTTTGACAACTCTAAGCCACTCTTCAGCAGGATCGCTAAGTATTTGATTGTACCACTTTTCATAAAGGATGTTTTGTCCAATGTCTGTGAACATCAAGACTGGGCTGTGATACGGACCAACCTGCGCAAAAATAATTTTTCCGCCATATTGCTTTTTTAGATGAACTTGAACACTTGCAGCTGCTGGTTTGTAATAACATGTGAAGGTCCCTGCAAACAAGTCACTTATGGAAAATTGGTTTTCCTGTCTTGTTTCTGCATGGTATGCATATATACGCTCCATACCTTCGATAAGGAAGGGATTTTCAGGACGGCCTTGTTTACCTCCTGCACCAGTAGATCGCGACAAGGAGTGCGGTTTTATGTAGCAATGTTTGTGGTACTTAGCCTCGCTAGCAACAAGATCACTTATACATGAAAGACGCCAAAGAATATGTTGCCCCCATTCACTACCTTGTCTAGCTTTTTCCAGAATCGATTCTTTCACTTCCAGTGTTTCCCTTTGATGGAGTTCATCCTGTAGATATTTGGACAATTTTATCTGCTTCTCAAAATATTCCTTGGAGAATTTTTCACCACAAAGGAAACAATAATATCCAATGATGTGACGCCTTGAATCTGACGCACTTTTCAGCCTTTCCCCACATGAAGACGAAGGTTGAGCAAATCAAACATCTCCTTCTCGCTGGACAAATGCTTACACATTACTTTCCACAGTGTACCTCTTCCTGCATGCGTCATGTACGGTCACTTCATTTAAACTGCACAAAAAACTTCATGTTCCTTTCAAGCCCACGTTTCTGACTCATTTTTATCAGCGTCTAAATTCCGTGTTTTTGCACTGTCACTGTTCCCTCTGCAAGCACTTACCGACGACCCCGAAACAAACATGCGACGGGGGTAGCTCCGACATATTGTAAAACAGAAAGTACTTAAAACGCCACCAAGATAAAGATTTAGACGATTTTTGTTTGAAACGTTCTTCACGGATCCCAATACAGCTGTTTCTAAGGGCAGACTGGGTGTAGTGGGGAAGGCCTCGGAGGCAAGAAGTTTGGGAGGGAGGACAGAACACCCGCTAAGTCACGACTCTGAGTAAGGGGGACGGGAGGGGGATTGATACCTTCGCACAACAAAAGGCCTCGCTACGAACGAAAGACCCAATCCCTTAATGGCTGACCAATACCCAAAAACGGAGAGGCTTTCGTCTTTACAGCAATACCAACTTTCACAAATATATTTGTATGCACTAACACATAATTACACCTATTTATATACAATATTTTAATAATCATCGTCAATGAGTAATTCTTCCATTTTCTTTAACATACACAGGAGGACTGCAATTCGTCTGGGTCAATTTATTGACTACTCCGATTTTTCCAAGTTTTCGTTTTTTAACGATAACTAGAAATCTATTGGGCCTATGGACTTCGTTCAGTACTTAGATTAAAGTTAAATAACTCCTCTATAACTTTGTTTTGTATGACATTCCCCGTGGGACGATCATTAGAACCAATATTCTAGCCGAAAGATGACTAAAATCGAAAATTTGAACTTTTTGGAGATATAAGTCAATCTTTGAAGTCCAATATCTCGGGAACTATTGAACTTACAGAGCTGCGGTTGGGTTTAAATTTTAGAATATTTTATCAACATTAATAGAGGTGTGATTGACTTTTCGTCAAAAAACCACCCTTCACGAGTTATAAGCCAAAACCAGAAAAAAGACCGAAAATTGAGGTTTTTTGGCTCTTAAAAGTTACGCAAAAGAATTTCGAAGCGGCAAACTTGGTCTAATATGTCCTAACAACATACCAAAAATTCAGCTTCCTGCAATTTTTTTGGACCTAAACATACCTGACGACTGGCCTATATTCAGAATGGTAAGGTACAGGTGGAGTAGGGAGAAGTGGAAGGATGCAAGGCAATAGTGGAGCTAGAACTATTGGTGGAGAGATGTGGGAACAGTAGTTTACCTCAAGTTGACACCAGAAAAAATTTGAGATTTTAAAATATATTTTAATGATAATTCCAATCTGTTCTTCTTCAGTATCTGAATCATAGTGACTTCTTGTGAAAAATTCTTTTTCTCCCTCAGAGTATTCATCATTTTAATTTTCTATTATGGTCTTGAACTTTGAATCCTCAAGTAGCCAGTTGAGCTTGTCATCGGTCAGTTTTCATCTCTCTCTGCACAGTGTGGCAAGAACTATCTTATTAGCATAGCCTATATTTTGTATCACGTAAAAGGCCAAGAAATAAAACTGAAGGAAATATTACTTATATGACCAGGCACATGATGAACTTTGCACGCCAAGATGACAAACTTGCTGTTTATTTTATTCCTTCTCAACTTGACAACACACCTTCCCACTATGTTAACTGAAACAATCATGAAGGAAATGCTTCAAGCTTACAATTACTCAACAACAATGGAATGCTAGAACACAGTGTTATCTCTGTACAAATGTTCGTAAACCTATGAGATCTAACTACTATGGTCATAGGTCGCGAGTCTTACAAACAAATTAAACTTATCCAAAGGGCAAAACACACACACACACACACACACACACACACACACACACACACACACACCTAAAGGAAAACTCGAACCTCCAGTGGGAGCGACCATGCAGTCCCTGAAGTGGTTCCTAACACTGCAAGGCCATTCTCGAACAGCAGTTATCTGTAGTGGACACATTTTATACAAAGGCGTGCCCACTTGAGATTTAACCTGCACCAAAATCCTCAATATTAACCTCCTTGTAGTTATTTTCCTCCAGTTCATGAACTAAACATGATTAAAAAAAGAGAATCGCCAGAGAATAGGTTACAGAAATTCTATGTATTTCTCCAGTAACCTTTTATTCTATCACTTATAAATGCTAAATTTGATATAAAATAAAATTTTAAAATGGAGCTGAATTCAGT
The DNA here is from genome assembly GCA_026315105.1 of Locusta migratoria. Classification (NCBI taxonomy): domain Eukaryota; kingdom Metazoa; phylum Arthropoda; class Insecta; order Orthoptera; family Acrididae; genus Locusta; species Locusta migratoria. The sequence goes on along the minus strand of CM048745.1, from coordinate 155,159,441 downwards.
GCAAGAGAAATTATTTTTATATAATGACCATTAATATTAAAACACTTAGTCACAATGACAATGGTAGTTTATACACCAGAATCTAGACAAACATCTATATCATTTGTAAATGGTGAAGTTTTTCAAATAAAGATGAAGCAAGAAGGGTTGGTGCCTATAGACATTCCTCTCAGACAGAAAGTTACACTCACCTGCTGATATGCTGTCCAGGTGCCATTCTTTTTCTCTTGGCAGGTATTTCGTCGCCTTATTGAAGATTCATTAATTGAAAAAGGGACAGTAGGAAAGTTACACAACAAATAGGCAAAATCTGTATTATTAAAGATATGACAAATGTGAGCTAGCCCTGTTGCATGTTTAATATTATTTCACAAATAAGATTTTGCCATGAAACCACCTTGCTGTAGGACAATGAATTACTAACAGTAGTCAAAAAATAAACACACTTTAAAAAGATACATTTGCAGTCCCTAGAGATAGCGGAAAGTGGTTGAACCAGACAGAATGTTGCTAGCCATGAAATTTATAATATAGTGAGGACAGTTTACAACTCACCGCAAAGACGTGGCGACGAGTTGCGACAGGCACATACAAAAGACACACACATACAACACATTCAGCTATCGGCCATGGCCTTCTTCAGAAAATAGAGCACTCACGCAATCACACAGGCACACAACACAGTCATACAACCATCACCTCCGACTGCCGCACTTCGAAGTGCGGCAGTCGGAGGTGATGGTTGTATGACTGTGTTGTGTGCCTGTGTGATTGCGTGAGTGCTCTATTTTCTGAAGAAGGCCATGGCCGATAGCTGAATGTGTTGTATGTGTGTGTCTTTTGTATGTGCCTGTCGCAGCTCGTCGCCACGTCTTTGCGGTGAGTTGTAAACTGTCCTCACTATATTATTAATTCCAACCTGGACTTTCCATTATTAAATTTAGCCATGAAATTTGTAATACTATAACAAGAGCAGGGGCCAATCAGCCGAGCTTACCTCATTATAAACGAAATGATAAGTGCACCATATGTTCATGGTACAACTGCTTGTTAGCAATTTGCTTAAATAAGCCAATCATTTTAACAGATGCAGATGGACCTCAAGTCACACTTCACTAATATGGCAGTAACTTCTGCCCTAGCGCCCTAGACTTCCGCAAGGTGAATACTTTGAAGCTCTGCAACCGAATGGTGATGTGTGGCTGTTCGCTGGGCAGGGCACCGCAGTATGCTTACAGGTAGGGGAGAGGAACCGTTGGGGAAGCTTACCCCCTGCGGGCAGCACTTGACTCTGACACTCAGGTTGGGGCACCTGTTTGGGTGCGGGACAAAGATAGTATGCCTCCACCACAACGTGGCTTGCCCTTGCTTTTAAATTTAATGGCTATGTACTGCTACAAGAAATTCTGCATTTGAGCAATTTCTACATTAACCAAATGGGTAATGTAGATTGTCCTCTAAGTAAGCAATCATTCTCCTTGGCTGGTGAAAATTAATAAGACACCCTAAATTAAATGATATAATTTGGCAACTTTTTAATTAAGGATCCATCCAGTCTGTTATTGTTATCCTGGACTTTGTAATTTTACTGGCAACTCGAATCTGTGGTCGGAATAACATAATTAATATTGTTTTGCTCTGTTTCTTTATTATGGCACAGCCATTGCGGCTGCACATTGTGTGCCCTCAAAAATTCTGTGCATTAAACATTGTTATTTCATTAAAATTCTCCTCAGAGATGATAAATATTGTTGAAACGAGATAGAATGGCTGGCCAGTATTTACCTTTGTGCTGTGCCGCCGATAGTAACACAAATGAAGAAACAGAAAAAGAAAAAAGGGGACAAAAAGGACAAGCTTTCGGAACACAGTTCCTTCATCAGGTGGGGGAGAGATGAAGGAACTGTGTTCCGAAAGCTTGTCCTTTTTGTCCCCTTTTTTCTTTTTCTGTTTCTTCATTTGTGTTACTATCGGCGGCACAGCACAAAGGTAAATACTGGCCAGCCATTCTATCTCGTTTCAACAACATTGTTATTTCAGTATTTCACAGTGTTTCATCCTTAGAGTCAGCCCCATACTCATCAATGAGCACTCATGACAGAATCTTAATCAGTTGTAGTTAAGATCTTTAAGTAGGCTGCTTCATCTTGCTTTCTTCTTGGATGTTACAAAATGTGAATTGATCATGGGTGACCAGTAATATTGTGCATAGTGTAGTCTTGTGTTTTATATTGGTTTTGGTGAGAAAAGAATGGATCACAATCAACAATGTTACACTCTCTAATATGAAACACCGTTCATAAGTTTAACATCTAACCTGTAATTTTGAGAATAATATCTGTCAATAAGGTCCTTTATACCATTATCTCCACACATCACATAGCAAAATATTATGTTAATTTTTTGCAAGAGAAATATTTGGAAGTGGAGGAACCTCACTAACACATTGTAGTGAAATTAGCTACAACGGTGCCACATGGAAACTCAGCAGCTTTGTAAAAGTGAACACACAAAATTAAAACTTTTGTTTTTAAAAATGACATCTAGATATGGCTTACCAGCAAATTGAACAATATGTCATCCTCTGTCCTAGCACCTCTCAGAACATACAGTTTATCTTCATACACATATCTTAGAGCATAGCTGGCCTCTTTGTTCCAGTCTTCTGGAAGAGCTTCACTACCAGTCTCTGCGTCTTTTATTGTTGTCTGAAATGAATACGGAATCTTTAGTTACTACAAATATAAATGCAAAAATCTGTAATTGAAACAACACATCACTCTAAGTGTTATAAAAAAAAATGGAAATGTCACATTGATTTTTGAGAAAATGAAGCTATATGGAAGCTCCAATTTGATAAGGAATATATTATAAAACATCAGAAATAAAAATACAATAGAAGTGTAGTAAATAATAAATTCGTATTGTCCGCTACAACAGTCGGCGCTGTCAGAGATCGGGTGATCTCGCCAGTGCCACCTGCCGTGGTGCTGCGGCAGTGCGCGGCAGCACGCCGGCTCCTCAGAGTTTGTTTACTTTTCGTAAGGCGCGCCTCAGCGCTTCAAATGAATTATACGAACAGTATCTTTTGTTATTGGTAACTTATGTCACGTGTGTGTACATTATCGTGTAAGTGTTCTTTTGTGAAATACAAGATTCTTTAAGCATTTTCTATGAGTGTTCATAAAATTGGCGACGAGAAGGGGATATATCAAAACAATGTGTTGAATCATGCCTGCCACCATCAAAGAACTTCTACAAGCATTTCTGCAACAGCAAAAAGTACTCACCGATCATGTCCTGCAACTTCCACAGCTCTTCGCAAACACCATCAAGGCGATCTTCAACGCACCACAGTTCGATAGGAGGCAACAGCTTTCAATTCCGAGTTTCCAGTCATATGACGATGCCACAAAAGACTGGGCTGACTACGAGAAACGACTAAGTCAACACTTCGCAGCATTCGGCGTTGTTGACACCAAACTATGTAAGTCTCTTTTTCTCTCTTGGCTTTCGCCCCGTCTTTATCAGTTGCTTTCACAACTGGTCCCACTTCAGGAACCGGCATCGTTGTCATTCGACGAAATGTGTACACTTCTAAATTCTTTTTATAAGAAACAAACGCACGTCGTTGTCTCTAGGGTAGCTTTCTACCAGTGCAAAAAACTTTCAAATCAGTCATACCGAGCTTGGGCCACACAGCTGCAAGGGCTCAGCAGAAAGTGTAATTTTGTGATGAAAATCCATCAGGAATCGTACGCCAATCAAATGGTACGTGGACGCTATTCTCCGCTCGGCCCCTGACAAAGAGGTTTGACAAAAAGCACTTCAATTAAATGACCCTACCCTGGCAGAGGTGTTGTCAATTGCAGAATCATTTGAAATTACTCGAGCCGCGGGCGCTCAGCTGGATTCGTGGGGTGACGTAGGAGAGGTTGCGTTAAATATGGCCGTTGCTGCCGCCGCTCACATCGAAGCAAGTGACGATGTTGCTGCTATATACCGCCTCTCTCAGCAGAAATAAAACAAAAGCAAGATGGTTTTTCAGAGAAAACTGTCACCAAATGCTCTGCCCTCTTGTCCGAAATGTTTCACGCAGCACTCGCATGACGACTGCCCTCAAAGATGAGCACAAAGCCACAAGTGGAAAAAAACGTGGTCACATCTCATCCGTATGTCGATCCAAACAAGTTCAAGCAATTAATGATATGGAATCTGACACTGGTTCAGTCATGTTTTTCAACTCCACTTATTCCTCAAACAATAAACTTTTTGTCTCTGTTACTGTCCTAGGAAAGGATATTCAAATGCAAGTTGACACCGGTTCCGCCGCGTCTATTATTACTTCTCATACTTACGTTAAGCTAGGGGCACCGCCCTTATCACCTGTTTCGCGCAACTTGCACACTTATACGCATCAACAACCAGCTCTCAAAGGCCAATTTGAAGTACCGGTTACATATAAACATATGACACGCACGCTCACCCTTTTCGTCGTTGTAGACAAAGCAGCTACGACAGACTTGTTTGGCTATGACGCATTTCGCACTTTCGGATTTTTTTTTTTTTTTTACTTATGGGACTTAACTATGGGGTCATCAGTCCCTAAGCTTACAAACTACTTATGAACTAACTAAGACTAAGGACGGCACAAATATCCATGCCCGAGGGGGGATTCAAACCCCCGACCGTAGTGGCCGTGCAGACCGTGACTGGAGCGCCTCAATCCCCTCGGCCACCGCGGCTGGCGGATTTTCTGTAGATGACACTATAAATATGGTCTCGGACATTGTTCCGTTTGACAGAATAGAGGCTTTATCTGCCGAATTCTCTGATCTTTTCTCCACAGGCTTAGGTCATGCTGTTGCTTTCACAGCCCGCATATCGCTTAAAGATGGTTCTCGCCCGCGTTTTTTTCACAAGCGCCCTCTTCCAGTTGCATTTCGCAATTCTGTTAAACAAAAACTCGATCGTCTTACAACTGTTGGTGTTATTCTTCCTATCACTTCGAGTGAATGGGCTTCTCCTTTGGTAGTGGTTCTCAAGCCAAACAGATCCTTTCGCATTTGCGGCGACTTTAAAAATCCCATAAATTCACAAAGTATCTTTGACACGTATCCCATGCCACAGCCAGAGGAACTCTTTGCCAAATTAGCGGGCAGACAATATTTTTCAAAAATTGATTTGTCTGAAGCATACCATCAATTGCCTCTAGATGAGCGATCTAGTCAATTTCTTGTACTCAACACGCCCTTTGGTCTTTATCAATACCAAAGGTTGCTGTTTGGCGTTTCCAGCGCGCCAGCTATTTTTCAAAGATTTTTGGAACAACTTCTTGCGCCGGTACCGGGATGCATTAACTATCAGGATGATATTGTGGTCACAGGGGCATTCACAGATGAACATCTCAGGATCCTTCGACAAGTGTTTACTGTTTTGCAACAAGCGGGGTTAACATGTAATTTTCACAAGTCCAAATTTTTTCAACCCTCCATTGCATACTTGGGCTTTCGTCTCTCACGTGAGGGTATCAGTCCTTTAAAGGATCACATTGCTGAAATTGAGTCTCTTCCTCGACCTATGTCCGTGAAGGACTTACAAGCCTTCCTAGATAAAATAGCCTATTATCACAAGTTCATCTGTCTGTAGCGGAAATATCACAACCTTTAAATTGTCTTTTGAAGAAGAATGTGCCTTTTGTTTGGTCTGACGCATGCGAAAAGGCTTTTCAGACACTCAAATCTCATTTGCAAAAATCACCTTGCTTAGCAACATTCAGTCCAGGGCTGCCTTTAATACTTGCAACTGACGCGTCACAACATGGCATTGGGGCTGTACTCTCTCATAAATTTCCGGACGGCACAGAGCGACCAATTGCTTACATATCAAAGACTCTCAATGCTTCACAAGCAAAGTACACCCAGATTGAAAAGGAAGCTTTATCCATCGTTTATGCTTTAAAAAAGTTTAGCGTCTTTCTGTATGGCACTAGGTTCCACCTTATCACAGACCACAAGCCATTGGTCTCACTTTTTCATCCGTCGGTATCTCTTCCTGAAAACGCAGCACACAGATTGCAATGTTAGGCTTTATTCCTGTCTATATTCAATTACGAGATTCATTTTTGGCCTACGACACAGGATGCGAATGCGGATGCTCTCTCCCGTCTTCCTATGGGTCCTGATCCCGTCTTTGATGCCAAAGAATTGCTCTGTTTCCACGTGGATGAAGCTCTCAGGCGGCGATGGACAGATTTCCGATCGACGGACATCGCATCGCGAAAGCCACAGCTGCTGATCCCGTCCTCCGCCAGGTTGTTCACCACATCGAGCATGGATGGCCAGAAAGACCGTCAGGAAAAGCATCGGATCCACTCCAAAACTACTATCATCTTCGTCTGCGTCTGTCCACACTTTGTGGGGTGGTCCTGCTGGCCACTGATGATGTCACACCCAGAGTTGTTGTTCCTTTGGCTCTTCGCACTGATATCCTGAATCTGCTACATCAAGGACACTGGGGTACTTCCAGAACAAAAAATCTGGCCCGTCATCATGTGTACTGGCCGGGAATAGATGCTGACATTGCGCGCATGGTAGCTGCCTGCAGCCCGTGCGCCACAAAATGCTCCGGCACCCAAATCTTCACTCTTGCCGTGGCCCACACCTGAACAACCATGGGAACGAATTCATACGAATTCATTCCTATTGGCTCCTGGTCAAAGACGCGTACTCAAATTTTCCATTTGTCTTTAAATGTTCGGCGCCTACTACAGCCTCCACCCTTTTGGCCCTTGACAAAATCTTTGCGCTTGAAGGCCTCCCTAAAACCATCGTGTCCGATAATGGTACACAGTTCACCCCCTCTGATTTTGCACAATTCTGCAGACGCAGAGGCATCTACCATGTCACTGCACCGCCTTTTCACCCCCAATCAAACGGGGAGGTGGAAAGGCTGGTGCGAACATTTAAAACGCAAATGAAAAAACATTTTGCATCATCCTTCACAAAGGAATCACTCCTCAGCTTTTTAGCATCATACAGATTCACACCAACGGGTAAACAGAGCCCTGCGGAAATGCTGCATGGCAGACAACCCCGGACATTACTGCACCTCCTATTACCCTCAAAGGAACAGTCCAACACAAATCAGGGACGATATAGAAAGGGCGCCTCTGTTTGGGAACGAGGCTATGGACATCATCCAAAGTGGATAAAAGGACATATCACTGCTCAAAGAGGTATGTACGAGGTTAGCACAGCCGAAGGTGACGTCGCAAGACATGTGGACCAGCTCCGTCCTAGGATGACCACAATACCCTCGGATAACGACAACGAAAAAATGGAGATTGATTATGAAGTGAACTTACCCGAAAGCATAAAAAAAGATGATACACAGTGTGATACGGATCTAACTTTACCGTTCTTGTGTGAAGTGTGCAATAAAAACACTGACAGTGGACCTATGTCTCCTATAATAACAAAAAAGAATGTGTTACCTATACCGAAAACACCGGACTCTTCCATAGTGACAATAAAGTACAAACCTGGACATTACAAACCTTATGGACGTGCACCTACCCGAACATTTCAACATGAAGACAACATGATGGACATTGGGCATGTGAAAATGTTTACCAAAAAAGGGGATATATGTAGTAAATAATAAATTCGTATTGTCTGCTACGACAGTCAGCGCTGTCGGAGATCGGGTGATCTTGCCAGCGCCACCTGCCGAGGTGCTGCGGCAGTGCGCGGCAGCACGCTGGCTCCTCAGAGTTTGTTTACTTTTCGTAAGGTGCGCCTCGGCGGTTCAAATGAATTATACGAACAGTATCTTTTGTTATCGGTAACTTATGTCACTTGTGTGTACATTATCGTGTAATTGTTCTTTTGTGAAATACAAGATTCTTTAAGCATTTTCTATGAGTGTTCATAAAAAGATGTAATGGAGAATTTATTACTTAATTTGAGACCATCAAACTGACCATATTAAATTGCAACTATAAGGGGTGTTCAAAAAATTTCTACTCAAAGGCCATTTAGTCCAAAACTGGTACACTAATCATGTGAAATCATTGTGAGTATTGAAGCTTTTGTGTCTCGTTGCTGCCGGTTGTCCTAGGTGTCGGTGGCTGAGTGGAGAGAGACCAACACAGGAATATAGGATGCACGCATGTGTGGGTACAGAGTATGAGGTGACCAGCCGGTGGGACAGCAGAAACTAGATACACTAAGCTAGACTAGAACAAGAGATATATTCTGAAGAAACATTATAATACTTAACTTTGTTAACTGAAGACTAGTGGAATGCAGATACGTAGTTTAACTAGGTACAGGCCTTGTAGAAGCCTGCCTACTGACGAGTCCTAATTTGTCCATAAGTTCCTCCGGTCTGGGCAGGGGATAAGTGTCTACAATTGTTTGACTAGGTAGAGGCCTGCCTACTGATGAGAGACTGTCCTAGTGCCTGTCCAATTCCCAAGTGAGCAATGCAATTCAGTGGTGGCCACGAGTGGGTTGCAGCAGAGGGCGCTCGTGGCCAAAGTCGTAAGAACGCTGCGCCGTGCTTGCATGGTGGCGCGCGGCGAAAGTACGTGGCACGCACTTCAGACTTGTGCGACACCACAGAAGCAAATATCCAACCTATGCATCAGGTCAAAGATACTCATTTGATAAAACATTGTTTCCTGCTGTGTAAAATACATAACTACCTGACACACACTCTTATTTCCCATGAATCACATACTCTTCAGCCTTGCCTCAACGAATGACTGGCATCTATATCTAGGAATTTAGTGAAGCTTTCCAGAACAGTGTACTTCAACAGACATGCTGCCACACACATATTCTTAGTTCTCTGATGGATGTCTTCTAGTGTTTGTCCTTTGGCAGCTACGAAAAAAATAATGGCATTTGGTATTTGGTACTAATTTCACTAACATTAATAATAATGTCACCATAGTTCACAGGGTTTCATGTATCTTTAAAAATAAGCACCCTGCAACCAGTACACAAGACATACGGAAGACAGTGTTGGTCATAGTTACAACATAAAAAGAAAAAGGAACCACAATAGAGGTGGAACAAATAATCAACTATACTTAAAACCACAGCAGATGTTGTTGGCTGGCTGATCACTAGGATAATAATGGATGAGCCACCCTTCTGCACATACTACAACTGCCAGTCGGAAATAGGACTGACAAGACAAAAGTGACAACAGATTAAAAATATAAGCGGTGTATGCCTGAAGATCAGGCATATGAACCCACCATTAAAGCTTATGATAAAATCCAGCTGTGCGAATAAAACCTAAAACACAGTCAGCCATAGAGGCGTCGTCAGCTAAAATTGAAGAAAGCGCAGTAGGCAGGTTAAAAGATTGCCACAAGGCAGCTAAAAGTGGACAGTCCACCAAGATGTGGAGCACAGTCAGCAGAGTGCTACAACGGCAATTTGGCGGGTCCTCTCGACATAAGAGATGGTCGTGCGTGAGCCATGTATGGCCTATACGCAGGCGACAAAGGATGACCGAGTCCCTTCGAGATGGCCTAAGAGACGTTTTCCAAGCTGCTGTTGATGACTTGATCGCACGGAGCTTGTTGGGTGTGCTCAATGTCGGCCATTCTGAGTTCCAGGCCATGGATATCTTGTGGCGCAGACCCAAATGGATGTCCCTTTCTGGGGTACCAATATCCAGACACTATGAGGCGATGGCCTACTTGGCCAACTGATCAGCTTGTTCATTCCCTGGAATACCTATGTGGCCCGGGGTCCAGATGAAAGCCACCGAACGGCCAGACACACCGAGACTGAACACAGACTCTTGGATGTATTGCACCAGATGGTGTTTGGGGAAACATTGGTCGAGAGCTTGGAAGCCACTCAGGGAGTCACTGCAAATGACATGACTTCCTGGGGCATGTGCAAAGGCGGTCTAGAGCACAAAGTACAGCCATCAATTCAGCAGTAAAGACGGTACAGCCAGGAAGCAGGGAGCGTTGTTCAGTGTGGTCGCCATGAACATAGGTGTAACCCACTCTGCCTTCGACCTGGGAGCCATCAGTATATATGACTTCTGCATCACGGAACATACCAAGGATCTCCAGAAACTGTTGATGAAGTTTATGTGGTGGAACTGAGGCCTTTGGATCGCAGGACAATTGCAGGTGAAGCTGTAGGCGAGGGATGGACCAAGGAGGGATATGAGATTGGCGGGAGAATGCGGGAGGTAGGGGTAAGGACTCTAGTGAGGAAAGGAGAGTATGTACCCGAACCGTGATTGGCAGTCCTGATCTGGGTTGACGTTCTGGAGAGGGAAGGGCGGCATTTGGAAACAAAAGCCTGCGATTAGGATGACGAGGCGAAGTGTGAACGTGGACGGCATATGAAGCCAATAACTGTTGCCGGTGAAACCTCAAGGAAGGGATGTCAGCTTCAGCGAGGAGACTTGGCACAGGGCTGGTGCGGAAAGCCCCTGTTGCAAGACGAACACCACTGTGAAGAATGGGATCCAAGGTCTGCAATGCTGAAGGTGCCGCAGAGTCGTACACCCGGCTCCCATAATCCAAACGTGATAATATTAGGGCCTTAAAGAGATACAGCAGAGTTTGATGGCCGGCTCCCCAGGTAGTGTGGCCGAGACAGCGCAGTATATTTAGATGCCGCCAGCATTTTCGCTTCAACTGACAGAGGTGTCAGTCGGTTGTCGAACAGCATGCCAAGAAACCGATGCGTTTCTGCAACATGAAGCTGTTCGTCAGCAAGGTAGAGTTTCGGGTCAGGATGAACGACCCGACGACGACAAAGTGCATCACTCAGGTTTTGGATGCTGAGAATGTGAAGCCGTGCGCCGAGGCCCATGATGTAGAGACTGGGGATTCCTGCCAGTGGACGATGCCTGAAAAGGTGCCTAACCTGCTTCCACACCTCAGTTGGGGAGGCCCGGGAGCCAATAGTGGCTACATACCTCTCCCAGCTATCTCGCTTGCTTTGCTTTATAAGTCGACGAGCTTGGGCACAGAGCTGTTTGAAAGCAATCAAGTGCTCCAATGAAGGATGGCGGCGGTGGCACTGGAGCGCTCGACGACGCTCCCCGATATCCCCAGCAATTTCCGGTGTCCACCAGGGCACCGATTTACAACGGGGAAAACCAGAGGATTTCGGGACTGTGGCTTCAGCAGCGAAAACAATGGCCCTAGTAACATCGTCGACAGCCAAATCAACATCGTCTGGGATTGGAGATGTTGCTGTAACAGCCGAGGTGTAATCCGGCCAGTTTGCCCGACGGAGTAACCATCGGGGCAGGCAGCTTGCAGGTGATGACTGTGGGAGTGACAGGATGATAGGGAAGTGGTCGCTTCCACAAAGGTCATCATGGACCCTCCAAGTTAAATGTGGAAGTAGGCTGGGACTGCAAAGCGACAGATCTATGGCTGAGTAGGTGCCATGGGCCAAGCTGAAGTGGGTGGCAGCTCCGTTGTTAAGCAGGCCAATATTTAGCTGTGCCAGGAGGTACTCCACGTCTCTAACACGGGCCGTAATATCAGTTCCACCCCACAAGGGGTTGTGGGCATTAAAGTCCCCCAGCAGAACTCCCCAGAAGGCGAGGGGAGTTCAGCAACTAAGGCAGCGAGTTCCGTGTAAGACACTGCCTTGTCTGGAGGAAGGTACAAAGAGCAGATAGTAATCTCCTGTCCTGCCCGCATCCTCACAGCCACTGCCTCGAGTGCAGTGTGTAGTGGTACCGGTGCACTGGGAACATTGGTGAGAACAAAGATGCAAACACCTCCGGAAACTCTGTCATAGACTGCACGATTTTTATAATAGCCCCGGTAACCACGAAGGGCGGGGGTTCGCTGAACAGGGAATCAAGTTTCCTGGAGGGCTACACACAACACAGGGAATTGGCTCAATAAATGGTGCAATTCAGCGAGACGTTGGAAATAACCACCGCAATTCCACTGGAGGATATTGCTGTTAGCGTACTGGGATGCCATGAACGTCGCGGACATTTCGTTTACGCCTCAGTATCACCTGTTGCCGCCGCCTTATTAAGTGTGGCATCTACGTCCATCGATTCTGGGATGTCGGTGAGTGCTAGGTCCTCAGCGGATGCTAGCATCTCCAACCCATCCTCAGAATCGGAAGTTTGAGAAACAGACGGCGGGAGTGCCATCGGAAGAGATTTTTTCTTAGATCTCTTTTTCTTTTGTTTCTCCTCCCGCTGTTCTTTCGGTTTAGACCGCTGGGAGGGCTTCTCTGAATTTTCAGGAGCCGATGAGGATCGAGAAGCCCTTCGACCAGTGGTGTCCACATCTCCCAATGAATGGCTTGGATCCTCGGGTCTAGTTTTCAAAACAGAAGAAGGGAGCGTCCCAACGGACTTCTCCCTAGCGAGAGGGGCCGGGGAAGGCTGCTGCTTCTCCGGCAGGGGAATGGGGACTTGTCTCCTCGATGGTGGGGGTGAGGTTGCCTCCACCAATGGTACTGGTGGGACAATGGACGGAGGCCCCCAACCTTCGAGGAGGCAGACTGAGTTTGATGGCCCTTAGGGCCCACAGAAAATGGTTGCGCTGTTGGTGCCATTGACACCAGGGTAGCTGGCGACAACGTAACTGTCGCATATGAAGCAGTCTGTGGTACGGGGTGGATTCTTTCATATTTTTTCCTCGCCTCGATGTATGTCAGTCTGTCCAGAGTCTTAATTTCCATTATTTTGCATTCTTTCCGGAGAATGGTGCAATCTGATGAACAGGGTGGATGATGCTGCCCGCAGTTGACACATATTGGCGGGGGAGTACACGGAGCGTCCGGATGGGATGGATGGACGCCCGCATTCCCTACATGTGAGGCTAGAGGTGCAGCGGGATGACATATGCCTAAATTTCCAACATTTAAAGCATCGCATTGGGGGAGAAATGTAAGGCTTTATGTCACACCAGTAAATCAAGACCTTGACCTTTTCAAGCAACGTATCGCCCTCAAAGGCCAAGATGAAAGCACCGGTGGCAACCTTACAATCCTTCGAACCCCTATACACGCGCCGGACGAAGTGGACGCCCCGTCGTTCTAAGTTGGCATGTAACTCGTCATCAGACTGTAGGAGGAGGTCTCTGTGGTAAATCATACCCTGGACCATGTTCAGCGATTTGTGGAGTGTTATGGTGACAGGAACATCACCCAGCTTGTCGCAAGCAAGCAATCAATGCTTTCGACTGAGCGGATGATGCAGCTTCTATCAGCACTGAACCACTCCTCATCTTTGACATTCCCGCGACTTCGCCATACTTATCCTCTAACTTTTCGACAAATAAAAGAGGTTTTGTCGTCATAAAGCTTTCCCCGTCTGTTCTGCTACATACTAGATACTTTGGAGAGTATAACTCGTCCCTATCTTTAGCCCGATGTTCTTCCCGTGATATACCAAGGGAAGGAAACGATTGGGGGTCATACTTCATGGCATTGAAATTTGTTCTTCCTCACTTAGAGACGCCGTTGGCATAATTTATTGCTCGTTTCATTTTCGTCCCACGAGCAGCTAGGGAACTAAAGGTCCACCCAGGCAGAGCCCCGTTTGCCTGGGTAATCCTGGTACAACTGAGGTTCGGCAGGTTCCTCAGAGGTTGCTCGCTAGCGGCTGTTCAACCTCAACAGCCATGCATCTCCTCGGCTTGTAGCACACCTTGAGATTGAGGTTTTTTTTTATAGAGGTTTGTACCGTCCTCGCGACCCGGGCGATTAAGCCAAGATCCCCGGGCTCTGAAACGTACAACGTTCCACCGTTGTGCCGAACGATGGTCGCTGAGGCACGCACAGAGCTTACGGTGTAGCGGACTGTTGGTGCGCCACAGCCCACGGCTCAGGACCCCGGGTTCGCCAAGCCCGTACTCAGCAAATTATTGCTGAGCTCCTGAGGGGAAATTATTTACTCTACGTTGATTTGATTTGATTTTCTCAGGGAAGCCAAAACAGTCGTGGTCCAACCCGCCACTGCCCATACCGAATCTAAGTTTATTGTGCGGTATCGCTCCCTGTATGTCTAGTATAGCCAACCAATGCCCTTGAACAGTGCAAGGAATCCCTTTACCAGTTCTTTATTAGACATAATTTTTTCAGGTCTGGTTGTCCCAAATGTTCTGTGCCTTTTACTCTCCAATGCAATGCATTCGAAGATTAGATGTGATGCAGTTTCATCACTGTCATCACAGATCCTACATTTAGGGTCCTCTTCTGTTATTCCCATTGTATGTAGGTGTTTTTTGAAATTTCATGCCCTGTCAGCAGTCCAACCATGAGTCTAATCTGTCTCCTCTTCAGACCCAGGATTGCAGAGCTTCTTTTAAAACATGGCTTTGGCATCATTACCTTGCCATGTTTTTGTTGATAGTCTTTGGTCCAATATTCTACATGCTGTCTTCTGAGCCAGTTACATAGCTCCAATTTGATCATTGCCTTGGTGATTGTCAGGACAATAAATGGAGTCTCTGCCCCCATCCTGGCTAATCTGTCGGCATGTTCATTGCCACTGATCCCCAAGTGGCCAGGGACCCACAATAGGTTTACTCTATTGCTTTCCCCTAGCTCCACTAGAACCCTGTGACATTCTGTAACAATTTGAGACCTTGTTGGAGGAGCTGCCAGTGATCTCAGGGCTGCCTGTCTGTCTGAATAGATATAGATGCTACTGTCTTTGTAGCACCTACGCAAATTCTCCTCCACAAGTGCTCTGATGGCAGTGATTTTGGCCTGGAATACTGAGGCCAGTCTCTCTAGAGAGATGACGCCCTCCAGTCTTGGCTGCACCCTGTATACCACGGCCCCAACGCCTTGGTCTGATTTTGACCCGTCAGTGAACCAGACAATATCCCCCATACGGTGTCGAAATATTTCCTCCCACTGCTCCCTGCTTCCAATTGTTATATTGAAAGGCTTGTTGAAGCAGTATGGGGTTATAATATAGTCGGCTGGCATTTCCCCAACCTTTCCTATATTTACGTCACTCACTATTTTAGTGTGTGATTCTGGATATCCCAAAGAGTTCCAGTTTTTGCAAGTTTTGAGTCTGTATGCACCAGCCTCCATCTTGACCCAAAGGTGTAATGGGGGCATATCCAACATGGTTTCCATCCCAGCAGTTGGTGTGCTGCTAATTCCGCCTATTATGGCTAAGCAGGCTAATCTCTGCACCTTACCAAGCTCCTTAGCAGCAACCTGCTGTTCTACCTTCTTCCACCACAGAACCGCCCCATAGGTGATCCTGGGTCTGATCACTGTGGTGTATATCCAGTGCATACCCTTGGGGCTCAGGCCCCTGTTTTTGATACAAGCTCTCCTGGTACTTACACTGTCTGTTATTCTGCTTATCATAGCATTAATACATGAACACAAAAACTGAAGTACTGATTTTGACTACTAATTAAACAAAGAACCCTTCCAAGGGACTGCCTTATTGAAGGTACCTTCAGTACCGGCTGGGAGGGTTTGTATGCTCCAGTGAACTTGAGGCTATACCGGCAGTAGCATAGCTACTGGCAGGGTCACACAATCTGGACAGGCCTCAACAGAGGAGCAAGATGAAATGTGTCCCACTTAATCAAGAGGGGTCTATAGGGTCTCTATGGGCGAGGAAAAGCCAACCCTCCTAGGGAAGTAAACCTTGATATCAAATCCTGGTCCTCCAAGTTGGGTGTTGGATCATTGGGCCAGCACCCCATTGTCCACAAAAAACTTCTACAAGCTCGAGAATCTAAAGTGGAACCTCAGACATCAGATAGAAACTTTTTACAAAAATTATTGGCAAGGAAAAGGACGTTGAGAGTTGGTACATGTAACGTTCAAAGCCTGACAAATAAATGCATTGAAATAGAGAATGAAATTAGTTGACTGAAGGTGGACATAATAATTCCATCAGAAACAAAAAAGGGACCATGGAATGAGAAATTTGGAAATTTCATCCATTTTTGGTATGGAGTTGATAAACATAAATAAGCAAAAGCAGGCGCTTCCATTCTAATTAACAAAGCCCTAGGTGGTTACATCAAGGACTATGCTTTTATATGTGTAAGAATTGTCACTATTACCATAAAGTTATATGGCATTGGAATTTATAATAGGGGTGTATGCACCAAATGATGATGCGGCACAGCAAACCAAAGACCGTTTCTACCAGAAATTAGACCATCTACTCAACCAAGTCAAAAAGCAGCAAAAAGTAATAATAGCAGGAGATTTTAGTTCGTGGGTTGGCTCACAAGTAAATGATGCAGTAGTAGGAGGATATGGAGAAAGTGTATTAATACCACTGGAGAAAATTTTGTACAATTCTATAACCAATATGACTTCAAAACTATGAACACACACTATTCACATAAAGATAACCACAGAAATACATGGGAGACACCATTATTACAGCAGAAATCAGTAATTTAGTACATTGTTACCAAGCAACAGCCAAAAATGGTAGTTAAAGACTGTCGAGTCATGCGGGGAGTCAAATGTAGGTTTGATCACTACTTAGTTTTAGCAAAGTTGACATACCCATTTAGGAGAAAACCATCAACAACTGGACAAGTGGCCGACTACAGCACTCATGAGACATTAGAGCAGACAAGGTACAAGCTCTTCCATCTGATGCATTTCAGCATCAAGGATTTATTTCAACGTAGATTAGATAATGAACTAAAGGCAGTTCCAGAAGATGACAATGTTGAAGTTGAACATGAAAATATTAAAAAAGCACTTACAAGAATTTCTCTATAGGTATTAGGGACTGAAAGTAAGAGTCTAGGTAAACGGGATCCTCCATGGATGTCTGATGACTTGAAGAGGTTGATTAGGAAGAAGAAAAATCTCTACAATGGTTATCAACTAAATCACAGCAGGACAGGCAAACTAACAGACAACAAATTACGGATTAAGAAACAAAATTAAATTAGAAAAGAACAAGCTGTGGGAACAGAAATGTACTGAAATTGAGAGTATAATAGGTGGATCAGGAACAACAGAAGTGTGGAGGACAACTGCCAGTATGAAGAAAACACAAGTAAACAAAGCAGTAGACAACCTAATTTTCTTAAAGGAATGGTAAAAGTATTATGCAGACCTTTTGACTGAAGATAGGTCATATTAAATGCAAGGGAATGAAGAGGAGATGGAAGTAACTGATCAAAATGTATACATTACAACAGAGGAAGTAAGTTGTGCTTAAAATAAAATGTAGAATGGCTGATCACCTGGTCCTGAAAACTGGAGGAAGATATCTGAAGAAGCGAATAGCCTGCCTGATGATCAACTGTTGTGAAAGGATTGAAATTCCCGCAGAATGGAAGAAGTCGTATGTGGTTTCTATTTTCAAAAAAGGGAATAGGAAAGAGACAAACAGCCGTAGAGGCGTTAGTGTCAACTGTACAATGAGCCACTTATTCAGCAAGATAATGTTTGAAAAAATTAGACAAAATGTTGACCACCATGTACCAGAGCGACTTTAGGCGGAACATACCATGTACAGATAACTTATTTATTTTACAACAACTAATGGAGAAATTTATAGCAGTGGGGAAGGAGCTACACATTGCCTTTGTAGATTTAGCAAAAGCTTATAATACATTCTCTAGATCTAAGCTGTGGAAAGCTTTGAAAGATATAGGTATGGATGATCACCTTTTACAAATTATTATTGAAATGTACAGAGATAATGTGGTACCGATTAAATGAAGTTCAAAGTTATCAAAACCCATTAATATCACTAAAGGTTTGCAACGAGGTTGCAGTACGTCACCCGCCTTGTTCAATTTATATTTAGACATGGCTCTCCAATATTGGAAGAACAGTTGCAGAGGAATGAGAATTACTGTGAACAATGTATAGACATTTTCATTACATTTTGCTGATGATCAAGTTATTATAGCACAAGATGATTATGAGTTTGACTTCATGATATGGCGATTATATCAAAAACATAACAGAAGGGGGCTACAGATGAGTAACAAAAACAGAGTATCTTGTGGTGAACAGTGATGCTAAATTTGAAGTTCACATCAACGATGAAGCAATTATGAGACAGGTAGAGAAATTTAAGTATTTCAGAGTACATATTGATAAAAATGGATTGGGCCATACGGAAGTAAAAGACAGAAAAAAAAGGCAAAGTAAAAAGGTGTTAGAGTGTATAAATTCTTCTTGGTGGGAAAAGATTATTTCCAACAATAATAAGAAAAGAGTAGGTAAGAAAATGGTTGAATCAGTGCTATGCTATGGATAAGAACTATGGATATTAAATGTGGATCTGAAAAGAAGACTAATAGCTGCAGAAATGGATTATTTGCATAGGAGTGACAGAATACCAAGAACTAGTATGGAAAAAAAAAAAAAAATCAAATGATGCAGTGATAGAATTGAAAGAAAATCACTGAAATGGTGCCAACACATGATGAGAATGCCAGATCATCAGCAGCCAAAGAAGGTTTATGAATAGAAACCGCCCAGTAGCTGTAAGACCACAACATTCTTGGACAGGCCAAATAAATGGAGTAATGGAACATCACAGCATCGATAAGAAAGATGCTTTGGATAAAGAGGCTTGGCAGAGGATAACAGGAATACAGGAAGATTAATCAATACAAAGATTAATTAATATCTTTGTATTGATTAATCTTTTAATAATAATAAAACAAAAAAGTCAAAGAGAGAGACATCATACAAAAGGCACTTTGTCATATAGGTGCACAAAATAAAAAGTGGTGTGTACATAGCCAAAGAGAATTGTAAATGAAAGTAGAGGCTTTCATATCTATACCACTGATGTTACCTTCCTTAGCATGCATTTAAATCTCCACAAATAATAAGTGTACATTAAAAATTTAAGTGCTGTCAACTTCTGCCCTGCTTAGTGATCCATTGCTATGATTAAAAAAAAAACACATGAAAAGTAACAATGTTTAATGAAAAAGCATTTAGGGATGTTGATTTTGAAATGGTTTACATATTTGCACTAGCACACGCATACCAGACAGCTACACTGCAATTATATTGTCAGCGCTAAAAATCAAAACACTGCAGTAACAAAGTCTGTAAATAAAGTTATTAGGCTACTTTTATTTACTGTAAGGGTGCCTTTCTGATCATTTTCCACTGTTACCACAAAATTGGAAGTAAATTTTTAAGTATTAGCTTGTGAATTTCAAATCACTTTATGCAGCTGGAAGCCCGAGAGAATTTTATCCACAGGTTATTTTCACTACACTGAGCACTCTCAAAGATAAATGAATCAAAGATGGACTAATAATAATGAATAACATGGGTGAAAGTTGAGATCACATTTGGTGGCTTACTGTACTTACACATGTTGGTGTGGTGATGTTGGCAGCAATCACCATGCGGCACACTGAGACAAAGCAGCACAAGTCAGTTGTTTGTTTGTGTGTGCAAAGTGATACTGTTATGTTCCAACAAAAATATGACAAAACATCACATTTTCACCACACAGCAATTTCTATTGCAAATGATCAACGTTTCAAGAGATTAGTATTTTTTAATTAAGTGATGGGACTCGGTAGGTGAATGGGTGAATGTAAAGGGATCAGGTTGTATTGTAAAAGTCAAAGAGGCATGTTGTTGGCTAAGCAAAATGTAGTGTGTTGCCAACCTATGTGCACTGTGGTGGTGCCACTGACACTCCCCTAGAACATGATCTTGACTTTAGCTATTACATGAATAAATACAACTCTTCAGGTTTTAGCTTTATTTTGTAACTGGTAATGACTTGAGGTGTCATGCTATGCCTACACACCCAATCCTTAACTTGGGGATGGAAGGTAAAAAACCTAGACATAAAAAATAACAAAATGTGTCATGTAATGTTATCTTTCACTTAACTGATATGTTTCACAGCATTACGAAATCTCATATTCATGACCTATGGAACAATTATTAATTTAATCTAATCTTTGAAAACTGTATGAAAGGGCTATAAGAATAGTAACTGGAAATATTAGTTTGGTTCACTGAATATAGGTACAGCATATAAGAAGCTGGGCATCCAAACTGCACCAAGTAAGAACCACTATAAGGTGCATAGGAAGGAAAATGTTACCAACTATTTCATTAATAGTTCTAAGCATATAAATAGTAATGAAACAAGAGCCAGTATACACTTACCAGAAGATTAATAGGGAAAAAAGTTATATTAGAGAACAAACACTGTACAGTAAATTACCCAAAGAAATGAAAAATTTTACTGAAATATATTTGTTTAAAAAGGCAACAACAAGAATCTCCATAACTAATGAATTATACACAATTAAAGGGCAAAAGTTGACATTATGGTCAGGGTAAGTATTGGCAACACTTGCATAACATGAATAGGTTGGTAACGCTTCACAGTTAATGTAGTTAGTGGCATGTGTTTGGCTTTTACAGTGCAATCTGATCCATTTACAGTCACCCATCCATGTTCCGAGAATCATCATACAGTTAAAATACATTAATTGCTTGAAACATTCATCATTTTCAATGGAAACTGCTGTGTGGTGAAAAATTAATATTTCTGTCTCACTTGGCAAACATAAATAAACAACTGACACATACTGCCTCATTCTGGCATGCCACACGACAGCTGTTACTGACATTGTTGTGCCAACACACATACGTACAGTTCACCAATTAAAGATTAGGCCTGCAGAACTCAGAGTAAAGGGTGATAATGAATGTGAGGCAACACCCTTTTGATATCAATATACCACCACAGAATACTGCCTGAACATATGTCAAGATGTAATTTGTCATTCTCCTGGGTTCATAAGCCCACTCATCATGCAGGATGCAGACTCATTTTTTGAGCTGAACTGAGGGAAGGACACAATGACATCCAAGGAGCACAGCTGAATGATTGTGGGCCTGCTGTCAAAGTTTTCTGAACTGACTTGAGGCATAACAGCAAGTCCACAGTCCAGGAGCAATCTCTAGGGACATTAGTATGTATATCAATGTAGAACAGTGCCAGTGTCACTGACTACCACGCAGGGGGCCCGGATTCGATTCCCGGCAGAGGACTGGGTGTTGTGTGTTGTCCTAATCATCATCATCTCATCATCATTGGCATGTAAGTCGCCCACACGGCGTAAACTAAAAAGACTTACACCAAGGCAGCCGAACAATCCCACAAGGGATCTCCCGGCCGAGAAAACCATACGCTCTTCTTCTTCAATGTAGAACAAAACTACATTTTATATTTCACATCACCTGAAACAACTGAGTGTCAAACAATGAATACTGTACAACAACGATACAACGAGGCAGTGTAGGTATTAAGACACTGACCTCATACTTGATAGGATTTAACTGTTCTGACCACTCATCGGGATTTAGGTTTTCCTGAAACGCTTTATGTCAATGCTGGAATGGTTCTTTGCGTCAACTGAAGTCTGCAATACAACCCATCGTCTTTGACCAATGACGTCAAGTCCAAGTTAAAGACGATAGTTTGTTTACAAGCAGAACACAGATTATAGATTATGATTTTGTGTTTAAAAACGTACCTGAACCTTCTCTCTGATAGTTATATATAGCTAAACAGAGAGGATTTTTCTTTGCAAATGAGCAAAGAAGGCACGAATTTTTGGGCAGAAATGGTACATTATATTGTGGTAATATGTAATTTATGAGGATAATCATAGATTATTTATTACCTACAATACATAAATATTATGATCTATTATCCCGTTTGTTTGCCGGCCGCGGTGGCCGAGGGGACTGAAGCGCTCCAGTCACGGTCTGCACGGCCACTACGGTCGGGGGTTCGAACCCCCCCCTCGGGCATGGATATTTGTGCCATCCTTAGTTGTAGGTAGTTCATAAGTAGTTTGTAAGTTTAAAGACTGATGATCCATAGTTAAGTCCCATAATCTATACAAACATTACAACATTAGAACCTGTTTGTTTATATTCATTGCTAGTGTGTGTTTCACTAGTTGATGTATCTACGTAGCGTATCTTGTGAGACTTAGATATGATATTGATCAAAGCTGACAGGTTGTATTGTAGTCTTCGATTATGCCGGTTCCTTCATCAAAACCACAGCTAACCATCTGTCTTACACTTATTAAGCATATTGTGTGTGTGTGTGTGTGTGTGTGTGTGTGTGTGTGTGTGTATTTTGAGTTAGCAGTAGGCCTATTGATTTTCATTGTAAAACTCAGTAAGAAAAGTTGGGATCACAGTCAGCTGCCTGCTGTACGTACATGCATTGGTGCGGCAATGTCGGCAGCTGTTGGCATGATGGGACGAAGCAGTGTGAATCAGTTGAATATTACAATTGTACTAAGTACAAATTTCCTTTGCAAATGATCAATTTTTCAATAACGTGTCTTTAACTTTATTCATGGCACTTGGTAGGTGAATGGATCAGGTTGTATTATAAGAAGTAATGATACCTTCAAAAATGTCACCAAACATATTTTACAGCTTTAGAATGTGTAGGAATTTTGATATTTCCCCCTTTTTTCATTGTTATGGTTATGAATTGCAGAATTCATCCATTTACAGTCTTGATATTAATCACAAATACCATTAGTGAGTTAATTTAATGGTGCACCTCAACCTATGGTAACCTCTCATATAGCCTCGCCAATCGTGTATGGCACATTTTCAATGATGAGTAATCTTGTCAGTAAACTGAGCATCTCATAAATGTCCTTAATAGATGACAGTAAGCCCCCTCCCTCCTCCTCCAAAGCTGGACGACAAACAGAGTTTCCATGCCACATCCTCAAACCTACAGCACCAATCGTTCCACCACAACCACCAAGAATAGACCACAAAAGAGTACTCCTCCCTTGTCAACCAATTCCATCCCCTACTGGGACAACTGAACTACAGCCTTTGTCAGGGCTTTGATTATCAATCTCCACACACTAAAATTAGGGGTACCCTAACAGAGATCCTTCCCACCCCTCCCACAACATCCTAGCCCATCCCTATACTACCACTCATCCCAAACTCATGCTACAGGGATCGCTTCGATAAAAAATATGGCGGTAAAATTTTACAACGCTTCTTGCTGGGCTCCGGTGCTTATGTTGGTAATTTGCAAGCCTTTGTGCATGGCGGTGTTCCTGTCGATATATATATATGTGTCGAACGATAGAATAATATAGTGTTTCTGAACTGGAGATTTGGGCGCTTTTTCTTTTAGTATGCGAGGCCGCTTAGCGCCGGAATCTCCGGTTCAGAAACACTATATCGAACATTCCATATTCAATATGAAATGTGTGCTGTATTAAACGTGCGCCAACAGGTTTCCATTCGCAACAGTGTGTAACATATTAAAATTCTATTATTTAGTGCTTATAAAGTGTTTAATTAATGCAGTAATTACACTTGTAAATACTAAATCAAATGTACTTCACGTGAAACATGCAATCTTATTGGTCGCCATAAAGTGACAACTGATTGTCTGCTATGCTGCGATACTACGACGTTCGATATATATCGATGGGAACACCGCCGTGCACAAAGGCTTGCAAATTACCCTTATGGTGGCAACAGATGAACAATGAAGTGTAGAACAGCATTAATATTTTTGATGAGGTACAGAGTAAGTATTATTGCTGCTCGTTTCACTCACAGCAAAATTAATACTGTACCTGCTCTATGGCTGACAGGTTCTTGTATGTACCCTTGCCTGTTCAGAAAAAAAATAATTTTCGATTTAATTGAAGTTGTCACAAAAAAACATTTATTGGTCATCTGAGTTGCCATCATTACCATTGGTGCCAACATAATCACTGCAGCCTGGTGAGAAGTGTTGTACAATTTAACCAAATATGACAAAATATAAAATTTTCACTGTGCACAAAAAATAAATTAATTAAATCCTCCAGCACAGCACTGTGCAACACAATTACCATTGTAAATGAGCAATCTTTCATATGAGGCTTGGTATGTGGATGGGTGAACTTCAATTGATCAGTTTGTACTGTAAAAAGTAAAAACGTATTCATAACAGTACAAATAGTGAACATTTAAGAAAATAATGATATAGGCCATGCATAGAAGTCAGTATGACACACAATCACAAAACATCACCTGGCAAAAACAACAAACCACAGAAAAATTCATTCCATCTTTTATCAGATCTTGTTGGTTATTTGAAAGTGAAATGCCATTGGCTATGCAAACTGTGCTGTGTTGCTAACCTACAAGTGATACATAAATGCCAATAATGATACCGCTAGCCCTATTGTAGCATGCTAGGCCTGCCCAATCCTCACACCCAGCACTTCCAAATCCAATCAAGCCACTGAGTTAATCAAACCCCTTGATAAGCCAGGCTACTTGGTAAGTAGCCATGTCATATATAACCACCTAGTGTAGCTGGAAGTCAAAGATGATTTACATACTGCTATGACTATGAACCAGTTAAATGCTGTAATGAATGGCCACTGCCTAACTGTAGCCAAGAGCAAAGTTGGCAGGTGAAATCTAGTCTCAGATGCCGCTTTGACCAATGACGTCATGTTTTACGTCATTCCGCCCTGCGCGTGGTTTCAACACCCATACTCACTGTTTACGTGTGTGATATTTTTGAAGACACCCTAACTTTCACTTTTAAAAAGTTATCTGTAGCATAGCCCTAAGAAGGTAAGGTACAGATTAAACAAGAATTTTTTCTTTAGTATGTGAGGGCACGTTGCGCCTGAATCTCCGGTTCAGAAACACTCAATCGATTTAAAGTTGTATGTTTGACATAAATATCATTTCAGGCCATACAACTTTGAGTGCAAGCTTTCTTTAAAATCACCTAATTATTAAATGTATTTTGAAGAGGTGGTATCATTAAGTAGATTTGACCTATTTACGTGAAATCTAACTAGCGATACCATGTTGTGGTAAACGTGTTCGTATTCTCTCTCTATTATGTGTGACGTCATATGTGACGTCATTGGTCAATGCGGTATCAGAGACTAGAGTTTATGCAAATTGGCCACCCTGTAGCATAACATGCTAGACTTCATTACTGATCCCCCCACCCAAGATGTGTATACCACACAGATGGAAACTATCATTACAATTCAGCCTTCCAGTCCTCAACCTCTAATAATGTTTCATATTCCCATCCTCCAAACAACATTTTCCCTTCCTCTGTCTTATCACCCCTCCCAATTCATCTCCCCAGGTCACCTTCACTGTGGACTCCTCTGCATATAAAATACATATATAATCCCCCCCCCCTTTTGCTTTGGGCACAATGTGATCAATAAAATTAGGCCCACTGTATAAATCGGGAGCCAAGATTGCAATGTTTTCCATTATTTAGATAACTGGTTCCAGCAGGTTATTGTGCCATCTCATACAAATAATATGGCTCGATATGTCAGTCTTTGATTTTGACTTGACTAAAACCCCATAATATTGTGGCAAGATGTGGAAAACAGTTTATTTATACATTGACATGCCAATGATAAATTGTCACAGATGCAATGATGGAAATGTAACCCACCAAAATAAAAAAGAATTTACAATCTTGGCTGTTCTTTTAGATAATAACATTATGAAAATGTCAGGATACTACTCAACACAAAGATGACATACTGATCCACAGACAACCACAACCCTGAATGTCGTCTTTGCAGGGCTCTAGGGTGGCAGATTTTTGGGGGTGGCACATCGTGTTAATTTTTATGTCATTACAAAAGGCAGAAAAAATAAAGACAATGAAAAGTGGCCCTATCTTATGCAAATAAAGAAATGTGAGAATATGATATATTGGAAATTCGTATTATTCATAAAATCTTAATGGTACTTAAAATGATCTATGGTACAGAAAGACTGTGCTCCAATTTATGAAAGGCCTAAATGGTTTTTTATAATTTTTTTTTTTTTTTTTTTTTTTTTTTTTTTTTTTTTTTTTTTTATAAAAAAGAAGAACCAATTTGTTACTGAACACAATGATACAGATAACAGTGATATGTATCACCCTACAATCAAGATAAACACAGTGTAAGGTTATTACACAGCAGGTTGGAGCAATGTGTGTGACAGCGATTGGGTGCATATTCACGACAAGAGGACCAAGTGTAATATGTGAAAATAAAATGTCACACATGAATTATAAGAAGGTAAAGCAGTCAACAATCCGAAGATTGGTTTGAACCCACAGCGCTTTACTGTGCATGTGCCTGTTTGGAGGTGGTATGCTGTTGTCTTCCTATGGCCTTCAACTGACTTACCCAACCAGTAATAGGGGACCTACAGTTTCACATGGATTCCGAACCATGGTGCTACTCGACATTTTTCACATTAACAACATTGCCAGAGGTGAAAGAAGTGAAAAGTGACACATGAAAACACTAGTGCCGAGTGGGCATCAAACCCATGACCTTAGGATTCATAGTCTTACACACTACCACTATGCCTGAGTGAATTATATTGTGAAAAAGTACACAGTTGGGAGAAATGGAGGGGGGGGGGGCAGCAAAATTCCTGAGACCGACCCCAAGTCTGTGGCAATCTACAGCCCACTTTTCATAATATTGTTGACATATATGAAATATGAAGGATATGTTGACTGAAGCAAAAGAACCAATAGCTCCAATAACAGTACAAATCAACTGTCTGTCTATTTTTGCAATGACATATGTTGGCTTTGGACTAACTCAAAATGAAATAATTGATTAATCATGGAAATTATCCTCAGAGATGATAAATTATTTTTCAAAAGAGATAGATTGGCTGGCCAGTACTTACCTTTGTGCTGTACCGCCAATGGTGACACAAATGAAGAAAAAGAAAAAAAGGGATGAAAAAGAACAAGCTTTCGGAACACAGTTCCGTCTTTGGGTGGGAGAGAACAGAACAAAAAAGGATGGGAATGGAAGGGAAAGGTAATTCACGATCTAGGTCATGAGGATGGTGTTTCCGGAGTCCCCACCCTCATGACCTAGGTTGTGAATTACCTTTCCCTTCCATTTCCATCCTGTTTCCTTCCCTTCTCTCCCACTTGAAGAAGGAACTGTGTTCCGAAAGCTTGTCCTTTTTCTACCGGCGGTACAGCACAAAGGCAAGTATTGGTTAGCCAACCTATCTCTTTTGAAAAATAATTCACAATGAAATAATCAACTTTTAACCTACTTCCACCTTGAAGCTAACACAAATCCGTTTGTCAATGCAAGTTCCCCTTGAGAATGGGGATTGTACTCCTACTATTAACTGTTCCAAACAAATTATAAGAGTTCTTTTGAAGTTTGCCCATTCCTGAAACATAGGCCTACATCACTTTAAATTTAATTATACATGATACACTTCTAAAAGGATTCTTCCTTGTCGTCATCAAATTCTAGCAGTATAATCCAGTTATCCACATAACACCTTAGTCCTATGTAAATAGCCTTAGCAGGAAGGAAGCAAGCTTAGTGTTTAACATCCAGTTGACAGATAGTCATTAGAGGTGGTAGCCTTAGCACCTGATTAAGGAAAACTGCTAGAAATACATAGTAAACTATGCTATTGTCAGGGCTAAGTAATTGTAATTTGTGGTAGGCCTGCCAAGAGGAATCGAAAATCTCAACAACCTTTGAATTTTTTTTATCTGCAGTAAATACAAAATGACATTTTCATTATTACAGCATAAATTATATTATCAGCAATCTTTTATATGTACTGGTCAATGCATTCTAATTTTTGCTAGCTAGAAAAAATGTAACTTTGAGCATTTTAATGGCAGTCCATTGCCTATACAGAGCACCAATATTGGAAAAACTCCATAACCAAAACTATTTTCGGAAGTTCCTCAAAAATAACTTATAGTATGTGGAGTAAAAACTAATGTAACAATGTTACATGCCAAATAACAATCACATTACAGTGCAATTTTGGTACGTGAACGTTTGAAAGACAATCTCTTCTATATTAAATAGATGAAAGTGTTCAGAACTTCGTCCCTACTTTCAGTATGAGACATCTGGAATTTATGGGAGATAAATGGGTGAAACTTCTGTAAATGTAAAGTGTCACGTGAAAACAGTTGTTGATGGAAGATTTTGGTGATGTAATTTTTTTGTTCTTCAGTTAAGAGGCAACATCACGTTAAGTAGCAAATGAGATTGCAAAAATTATCTGGGTTTTTGTAAGTTAAAACATCCAATGGTTCTTTCACATTGTCAGTTTGCTGGATTTACTTCATAAAACAAGTTAAAAGCTTACATCATTTCCAATTCCAAGACATTTGAAGCCACAGTTAATCAGTTTCCAGTGTACCAAAGCAACTAAAACATCTTCTTTTCTTGTTATCGAGTTCTCTACAAGTCGATATAACAAATCCCATCCAAACATTTCCCTTGAGCCTGACATGTCACCGGTTAAGTTTATTTTTCCACCTGATGCAATATACTTGTTCTACGAAAGCAAAACAAAAACCCCAAACATGTTGAGAAACTGCAGAATCACACACTTTGTGTCAAAGATAATCACACTGTCAACAAAATTAATATCTTTGCATTAAACGTCAGTTGTTTTACATGGTTTTAAAGTGAAATAGTGATAAATATAATGAAAGATTATGAATATGATGCATTAATGTTGATTTCACTGTTTTATAATATTGAAATTTAAGAGGTTTATTAAATTTTGCGTGATTTTAAAACGTTTTCCTTAGAAAATAAAGGTATGTAATACATTTTAAAATTACATTCTGTGTGCACTATGTACGAATTAATGACATTTAAGACCAATGGGCTACAGTACTGCCTGTGTTTGACTCAGCTCGAACCTACAGTCAAGAAGGCTATGCAACAAGAAAGAAAACACTTTTCGCTCGCTGACAAGTGAGTCTCTCGTTCAGAGAGCTTCAGTTTCAAGATGGCGCATTGTGAGCAGTAGTGAGGTGTCCGTGTGCCGTTTAATTGTAAATTACATTCCGTAAATGAGATGGGGTGAAAATGTGAAGTTCCGGGAAACGCAGTGTAAATCGTTTGGTGTATATATTTTTGTTTAATTTATTCCAGTACTTATTATTGTGAAGCACCATGGCAACAGATAAAATTAAAGTTGCGGTGAGGGTTCGCCCTTTCAACAGGCGAGGTATGTATATCAAAGGAAATACGCTCATACAAATTGACATGACCATTTTTTAAATAATGCATAATCCTACAGATTTGCTTAACTAGTGTGTTTATGTTATAATCTGTAGTTCGCTTCAGATGTCATCAAAGTCAGAATAGTGAAAACAACGTTTCAGGTGTTGTCAGTAACGTGCAATATAATGTATCGCTCTTATTTTTCCTGGTGTAGTGTGAAAATAAGCTTTGTATGGTGGCTAGATGACTCAACACCACCTTACTGAAAGTGACATTCGCGTTAATATAAAAGTTGGTACGTGCTTCTTGTATGCAAAACAGTGATCGCGGCACTTCGCGCAATATTTACGTGTTCCTTCGTGTCACGATGTTGTAAGCGTATAGCTAATTGGAAAATTATGATCCATTTTGACATCAGAGGGAAACAATTTATTTCTTTTAGTACTATGTTATAAGCCATACAAAAACGTTATGAAGTTTTGACTGCAGTATATACTTTCATTTTCAGAACTGGAGATGGGAACCCAATGCGTCGTTCGGATGGAGGGCCAGCAAACTATACTTCATCACACTGAAAGGTAAGGACTTAAATTAAGGCTAGGACTCTGTTAAAATTCTCTGCACTGTTTAACAAGCGGGAACTGTTGTAAAATCTTAGAAAATATTGCTTATTTTGGTGACAAACGAAGAGAAATTTGAATGAAAAAAATGTCATCCACCGTGACTGTTCTTTGTTTTAGATACAATCTCTAGTCGAAACACCTGATTTTGTTTTATATAAGGATTTATTTTTGTCGAACATTGCGTTATGAGCATATGTCGTTATCTCGTCACAAAAGGTATTTTATTATAACTTCTCATAATTTGTTGTATTCTTTTCCTATGACACTTTACCCTTATCGTATTACAGTAACTTATTTTTTTTTTTTTTTATCGGCTTACTGCTACCGAAGGCAAGAACATTGTTCTACGGGCAATGGAATGTGGAGGATGGTGCCGTCCTGCAACAACTGTTTTGGAAACAGAGCTGGCGTAGACATGAAGGAAGATTACAGTATTGACGTGTTACAAGGAACAGCCCCGGTATTCGGTGTAGAGATGCAGAAGATAAATCCTGATATCACCGACAGAATTCGAATCAGTGACTATCCCAGCTGTGAATAGATAAACATTTTTATTTGTTTTTAAATGTACTGCACAACTTTGAGTCTTTTAGATGTATTCATTTTCGCTAGACTTCGTATGTAAGTAATGTATACTTTTCCTTTCCTTTTACGTCGCCAAAAGTATGTTTCGCGATAGCAAGAATACGATAATAAAGAGAAATAATAAATAACTTCACATCCTTAAACTCCCAAGTCTCCACCGTAGGGAAAGTAACTTCTGCACCTTTTCTGATTCCCTGTCACCAATTATATTTCACAGAGCTCTAATGTGGAACTTGAATGACATTTGATTCGATTAATGTCTGTGGTTACCAGGATGTGGTTTACTTTATTACCAAATCTGGGGAACTTTTATACTTTTCCAGTGAAATCGGATCCGCACTTATGGAATGAAATTTTAAGTACATGGTGATGCTTCTTTTTGTTTGGAAGTAACGTAGATATGGTTATCGTGGTCGAGAAGGATACTTGGTATAAGCAAATGCTTTCATTTAATGCGGTATTTACTCAGACGAAACTTATTATGCTTTTAATGTTTTAATTACTATCCAGAACCGTAGAGATCGGGGGATGGGAAAGTTACTGTTCTTTAGCGTACCGTCGAAGAAATTACAGACGTCCTTCGCCAGGGTCCAAGACTCCAAGTGGGGAAGAATCTCATCGTCATGACATGCTTCACATTGGAAAGCCGCGATCAAGGTTCATTCACGAAGATGGCTACAGTTGATGGCGTACGGACCGTAGTCCATGTTGAAAGGAACTTATCACCAGATCGAAAAAAATGGAAAAAGAAAAGAAAAATATGAAAACATTAAATAATAGGCAACTTTCGTGTTTGTGTGAAATGAAGACATCTGTTCGGCACCAGTTAAAATTCAAATAGGTTGTTCCATTGTTTAATACATAAGTGTGGTTTTTTTTGTCCTGACATTACTATATAGTTGCCTTCCCTATCTGAAATAGACATAGACTTGCTGTGCAATGAGAAGACGGAGAAAGAAAAATCAACACTACAAGCATTGTCAAAACTTCACTCGTTTAGTTTGTCTCGATATTCTATTACGACATAAGCTTGCACGGAGTCAAGAAAGATGACTGGACTTTTATTATTAATTCCATTATTTAGCACATATCTCGGTCCAACACTCAGGAGCATAATGATTAATTTGTCAACCATATGAAAATATTTTTAAGCTGCATCGTTTCAGCTATTCGCTTGATTCGTACCGCCTCTAGCCAACTAGCCACTCCATGGATTATCCTTAGTGCGCGAGGAAGTGTCGTTAATTGTCTCTCAAAGTAATGCGCCATCCCTCGTATTACGATCCGGGCGTTTAAGTGGAGGTGTTTTTTTTTTTTTCATATACATGATCATGCTTGTCGGATCTGACAAGCAGACCACATGGGTATAGGACTTTAGAATTTTGGTATGTGAAGTTCAGAACGTAAACAATAGTTAACCAACGCCATTCGATGCAACACTAAAAAATTCTCGGGAAAAATCGATTTTAAAGCTTTGCAAGTACATTTAACTAGCAATAATAAAAACATTTGCAGAATCTGTCGTTTGTAGCGTTCTGACGTGACACACATAGTGGTTCGAATATCGCTGTGTCATATATTTGTTTTCGAGCTCAGTTATATAAAACATTTTGGCATACCTAATTTCACGTGTTGTCAGTATTTGTTTAAGTGTGTGTAGACGAACTGAACGCCTTGTCACCTAAAAAGATGGTTGAGTAGGTTAGCTGATTGGAAAGTCATCAGTAGCTATGGAGATAACTCAAAAACAGCGTCGTAGCTCTTCACAGACTGAACAATCAAAGACAACCGTCGTCTAATAATTTGAAGCCAATGCTGTAAAAATGTAACTTCCGTTATTTTATTAAAACCATCATTATTAACAACCTTTAATAAAATATAGAAAATTATTTGTACTTATGGTTGCTTGCAAAACTTAAGAGTCGATTTTCTCAGGAATTTTTGAGAGTTGCGTCGAATGGGTTTGGCTGATTGTTATTTGAGTTCTGAACTTCAAGTACCATACATATAAAAAAAAATTCTAAAATCCGATAGCCGTGTGTTCTCCTTGTGAGTCACGTGCTGAACTCTTCATTCCGCTCACAAACTAGTGTGTAACTAAGGTAAGTAATCAGCTATGATCTCAGTACGTTCAAATAGTACACAGGCAGGCAAGCAGTAACTAACTACGCTTTAGATAAAGCCTCTGTTGAGTTTGGTTTTGGTAATATTCGTTCAAATGAATAGAGGTCAGTCACTAATTTTTTATATGACCCCCTCAGTTTCATTTGAAGTTACTGATATAGCAACTGTTAAATCAACACTTTGTATTAAAGTAGGCTATAATAAAAATTTAAAAAAAATATGAATTTAGTTAAAAAGCGTATCGCATATCGTAACTTTCACCTGGTTTTCTAAAATCCTTATGTATCCAGAAGATGATCGTCTTGTGGTTGCGCAGACGTCTACTTTTTTTTTTTTTATTAATACCCAAACTGGCCGTTCTTCATAGGCGGATTTGCCCACGTATCCAGAAGAGTTTAGAATTTAGAAGAAGTGTCCTGTTTAATATTTTGCAGTGTATGACCGCAAAATTAATTGCAATCGAGATTATTTTCTTGCTGTTATTAATATTGTGATTGTAGTACTCGGTGACAATATGAAATTGGTTGCCGGCCGAGGGGACTGAGGCGCGCCAGTAACGGGATGCACGGCCACTACGATCGGGGATTCGAATCCCCCCTCGGGCATGGATATTTGTGCCTTTCTTAGTCTTAGCTTTGTAAGTTTAGGGACTGATGACACAGGAGTTAAATTCCATAAGCTATACAAACATTTGGACATTTGTTTTTAATTTTTTGTCATAAATCCTGATTTTATCTGCGAAGCAACCAAACTCAGAAGACGCTCATTTTCAGATAATCCTACCTACATTACTGGACATTAAAATTGCTACACCAAGAAGAAATGCAGATGATAAACTGCTATTCATTGGACAAATATGTTATACTAGAACTGATATGTGATTACATTTTCACGCAATTTGGTTGCATAGATCCTGAGAAATGAGTACCCAGAACCACCACCTCTGGCAGTAATAACGCCCTTGATACGCCTGGGAATTGAGTCAAACAGAGCTTGGATGGCGTGTACAGGTACAGATGCCCATGCAGCTTCAACACGCAGGCCAACGTGCACTCCGTGTGCATACCGGGTGGAGTCATTCCAGATGTGGAACGGGTCCTCCCGGATGCCATGAAGGGTACGGGGTGCAGCCAACTGCAGGTGGTGGCTCACGTCGGTACCAATGATGTGTGTCGTTTCGGATCTGAAGAGATCCTCTCAGGTTTCGAGCGGCTAACTGAAGTGGTAAAGACTGTCAGTCTTGCTTGCAAGATGAAAGCAGAGCTCACCATCTGCAGCATAGTTGACAGGACCGACTGTGGACCTCTGATACAGAGCCGAGTGGAGGGTCTGAATCAGAGGCTCAGACGGTTCTGCGACCGTGTAGGCTGCAGATTCCTTGACTTGCGCCATCGGGTGGTGGGTTTCCGGGTTCCGCTGAATAGGTCAGGAGTCCACTACACGCAGGAAGCGGCTACACGGGTAGCGGGGGCTGTGTGGCGTGGACAGGGCGGTTTTTTAGGATAAAGAGCTTCGGGGAAATAGAAAATGGGCAATCTCAAAGGGTTCAGGTGGATCACAGGAGAAATGTAGATCCGGAAACTATCGGTATAACAGTTGTAAATTGTCGTAGCTGTGTCGGGAAAGTTCCAGAACTGCAAGCGTTAATAGAAAGCACCGAAACACACATCATTATAGGCAGCGAAAGTTGGCTCAAGCCGGAAATAAGTTCAGAAGAAGTATTTTCAAAAGGTCTAACGATATTCAGAAAGGATAGATTAAACAAAATAGGTGGTGGCGTGTTTGTCGCCGTCAAAAGTAGTATTTCATGTAGCGAAGTTGAAGTTGATAGTTCGTGCGAGCTATTATGGGTAGAGGTTGTACCCAAAAATCGTAAGAAGTTAATAATCGGTTCCTTTTACCGGCCTCCCGACTCTGACGATACAATAGCAGAAAGGTTCAAAGAAAACCTGAGTCTAATTACAAAAACGTACCCGACTCACACGATAATAGTAGGTGGTGATTTTAATTTACCCTCGATCTGTTGGCGAAATTATATTTTCAAATCAGGAGGTAGGCATAAAACATCGTCCGAAATTGTACTCAACGCATTCTCTGAGAATTACTTCGAACAAGTAGTTCATGAGCCAACTAGAATTGTAAATGGATGTGAAAACACACTTGATCTCTTAGCAACAAATAATCCTGAGCTCATAATGAGCATCAAAACGGATACAGGTATTAGTGAACACAGAGCTGTCGTAGCGAAATTGAATATCGAAAGTCCCAAAGTTACCAAAAATAAACGCAAAGTATATTTGTTCAGGAAAGCAGATAGAAACAAAATACATTGCTTCTTGAAAGACAGCTTCCACTCGTTTCTAACACTAAACGTAGGTGTAGACCAGATGTGGCTAAAATTCAAAGAAGTGGTATCGACAGCAATTGAAAGTTTTATACCTAATAAATTAATAAAAGAAGGAGGCGATCCCCCTTGGTACACAAAACAGGTCAGGACACTGTTGCAAAAGCAAAGGAAAAGTCATACTAAATTTAAACGAACACGAAATCCCCAGGATTTGCGATTGTACTCAGAAGCTCGAAATTTAGCGAGGATTTCAATGCGAGATGCCTACAACATTTATCACAACGAAACTCTTTCTCGTAATTTGACTGAAAACCCAAAGAGATTTTGGTCATATGTTAAATATACTCGGGGAAAGTCACAAACAATACCATCACTACGTGATAGTAATGGCGATCCTGCCGATGACAGCGCTACTAAAGCAGAGTTACTAAACTTAGCTTTTAGAAACTCATTCACTAAAGAAGACGAAACCAATATTCCAGATTTCGAATTACGAACAGATGCCGTAATGAATAACATAGAAGTAGATATCATCGGAGTAGTGCAGCAACTAAAATCACTTAATAAGAACAAGTCTTCTGGTCCGGATTGTATACCCATTAGATTTCTATCTGATTATGCTGAAGCGATAGCTCCTTACTTAACAGTCATATACAACCGCTCTCTCATAGAAGGATCTGTACCAAAAGATTGGAAAGTTGCACAGGTCACACCTATATTCAAGAAAGGCAGTAGGAGTAACCCACTAAACTACAGGCCTATTTCATTGACGTCAATTTGCAGCAGGGTTTTGGAACATATCCTGTATTCAAATATTATGAATTATCTCGAACAGAACGATCTTTTGACCCAAGGTCAACACGGATTTAGAAAATATCGTTCATGCGAAACACAACTAGCTCTATATTCACACGAAGTGATGGGTGCTATCGACAAAGGTTCGCAAATCGATTCCGTATTTCTTGATTTCCAGAAAGCTTTTGACACCGTACCTCACAAACGGCTTTTAATCAAATTGCGTGGTTATGGTATATCGCCCCAAATTTGCAATTGGATAGGGGATTTCTTGTCTGAGAGGACACAGTTCGTGGTAATCGATGGTAAGGCATCGACTAAAACAGAGGTGATATCGGGCGTTCCACAAGGTAGTGTTATTGGTCCTCTGCTATTCCTTATTTACATAAACGATTTAGGGGAAAATCTAAGTAGCTCTCTTAGGTTGTTTGCAGATGACGCCGTCATTTACCGTCTAGTAAAATCATCTGAAGATCAAAACCAACTGCAGAACGATCTGAATAAGATATCAGTATGGTGTAAAAATTGGCAATTGACTCTAAATAATGAGAAGTGTGAAGTCGTCCACATGAGTACGAAAAGAAATCCGTTAAACTTTGTTTACAACATAAATCAATCAAATGTGAAGGCCGTAAACTCCACAAAATACCTAGGAATTACTATTACTTCAGACTTAAACTGGAAAGAACACGTAGATAATATCGTGGGAAAGGCGAACCAGAGACTGCGTTTTATTGGCAGAATCCTTAAAAGATGCAACAGAACTACTAAAGAAACTGCATACACTGCGCTTGTCCGTCCATTTTTGGAGTATTGCAGCCCAGTGTGGGATCCTTATCAGGTGGGCATGACGGAGGACATCGAGAGAGTCCAAAGAAGGGCAGCTCGTTTTGTATTGTCACGATACAGGGGAGACAGCGTTACGGAAATGATACAGGATCTGGGATGGGAATCATTAGAACAACGGCGCTTATCGCTGAGGCGTGGGTTACTTGCGAAACTCCAATCGCCAACATTCTCCTCCGAATGCGAAAATATATTGTTGACTCCCACTTACATAGGTAGAAATGATCATCAGAATAAAATAAGAGAAATCAGAGCTCGAACAGAGAGATTCAGGTGTTCTTTCTTCCCGCGCGCTATTCGAGAATGGAATGGGAGATAAATAGTATAATTGTGGTTCGATGAACCCTCTGCCAGGCACTTAAATGTGATTTGCAGAGTATCCCATGTAGATGTAGATGTAGATACCACAGTTCATCAAGAGTAGTAACTGGCGTATTGTGACGAGCCAGTTGCTCGGCTACCATTGACCAGACTTTTTCAATTGGTGAGAGATCTGGAGAATGTGTTGGCCAGGGCAGCAGTCAAACAGTTTCCGTATCTAGAAAGGCCCATACAGGACCTGCAACATGCGGGCGTGCATTATCCTGCTGAAATGTAGGGATTCTCGGGGATGGAATGAAGGGTAGAGCCACAGGTTGTAACACATCTGAAATGTAACGGCCACTGTACAAAGTGCCGTCGATGCGAACAAGAGTTGACCGAGAAGTGTGATCAATGGCACCCCATACCATCACGCCGGGTGATACGCCAATATGGCGATGACGAATACACGATTCCAATGTGGTTCACCGCAATGTCACCAAAAACTTATGCGACAATCATGACGCTGTAAACAGAATCTGGATTCAGCCGAAAAAATGACGTTTTGCGATTCGTGCACCCAGGTTCGTCGTTGCGTACACCATCGCAGGCACTCGTGTTTGTGATGCAGTGTCAAGGGTAACCGCAGCCATGGTCTCCCAGCTGATAGTCCATGCTGCTGCAAACGTCGTCGAACTGTTCATGCAGATTGATGTTGACTTGCAAACGTCCCCATCTGCTGACTCAGGGATCAAGACGTGGCTGTACGATCCGTTACAGCCATGCGGATAAGATGCCTGTCATCTCGATTGCTAGTGATAAGAGGCCGTATCCGTATTGCGTTCCGTATTGCCCTCCTGAACCCACCGATTCCATATTCTGCTAACAGTCATTGGATCGCGACGATAGGCGATTCCGATCAAAGTCGGAAACGTGCTCGTACGCATTTCTCCTCCTTACACGAGGCATCACAACAACGTTTCACCAGGCAACGCCGGTCAACTGCTGTTTGTGTATGAGAAATCTGTTGGAAACTTTCCTCATGTCATCACATTGTAGGTGTCGCCACTGGCGCCAATCTTGTGTGAGTGCTCTGAGAAGCTAATCATTTGCATATCACAGCATCTTTTTCCTGTTGGTTAAATTTCGCGTCTGTAGCACGTCATCTTCGTGGTGTAGCAATTTTAATGGCCGGGAGTGTAGTTACGTAAGCTGCTCCATCAGTGATTGTTTGCACCTGTACTTGCTGTTTATAATATAGCATGCACATGATTAGATAAAGCCAATGCCGTTGACACTGAAATATTGTTTAGGAAAGCTGCTTAAAGGACCTGGAAGTGGTTTACGGATAAATAAAGCTTAGATAATTACCTCAACTATTGTTGAGTCGCTGTAAGTTGATCAAATGTTCAAAATGTTTGTTAAGCTTATGGGACTTAACTGCGGGGTCATCAGTCCCTAAACTTACAAACTACTTATGAACTACCTACAACTAAGGACGGCACAAATATCCATGCCCGAGGGGGGATTCGAACCCCCGACCGTAGTGGCCGTGGAGACCGTGACTGCAGCGCCTTAGTCCCCTCGGCCACCGCGGCCGGCTGTTAAGTTGATCCCTTACAGTTGCAGTAACATCGTTGTAACACACAAATGCGCCTGCTGTCATCAGTCGAGTTATGCAATTTCATGTGTGTCTGTATGACAACTCTATATTGTTTTTTCAGTCTGAAGCTGTTTATACTTCATTTGGATAGCTTGCATCATCAATGCAAGCTGTCACGAATCAAGTTAACGCCGACCCAACTATAATGTTTTTAGTTATCCTCTGTCCTTATACTTTTACCTTTACTGAGCAAATTTTGAAAAAAAAAAAAAAAAAAAAAAAAAAAAAAAAAAAAAAAAAAAAAAATTCAAATCGTAACTGGGCACAAATATATTGAATTATTTTGTATGCTAAGACTTTGGTCTTGATTAGTACCTTGTAACCCATTAAAAATGTTATTCAGTGGCTCAGTAGCACTGTGGTAGAGTGTCAGATTATTAATTCAAAGGTTGTGGGTCTGATTTTAATGTCACATTTCACTTTTTTTCATTCCTGGCGGTATTGTTGATGTGAAAAATGCCGAGTGGTTTGGAAACCATGTGAAACTGTAGGTGCGCCTGCAACTGGCAGGGGAAGTCAGTTTCAAGGTCGGAGGAAGGCAACGGCATACCACCTGCAAACAGGACCATGCCTAGTAAAGCACTGTGGTGTTCAAACCAATTTTCGTATTGTTTGCTGCTTTGCCTTCTTCGAATTTAGTGATATATCTATTCTTTTAACGGTGTGCATTTAACAGCACCAGCGGAAACTGCTTCATGAACAGAATTGAAAAGCGGGTGTAAACGCGTTAATATAATCCTTGGAGCAATAAAAGTATCTTGAACTGAACGGCAATGACAGGGAGCTGAATTATTTACTGGTTTACTTTTCATTTTGCTGCAGATGCAGTATGAAAGCATAGAGAAATCTATAAAACTAATTTTATGACTATGGAAGGACAAGGTAAAACTGCGGCCGTTCAGAGAACCCGTTTACATCATTGCATTTTTTTAATCTCTCTATGTAGTGTAGTAACCCACTTTGTTTCACCTGCAGTCTTTTAATCATGTAGCTTATGTTCTATCATCAAAGGACTGCTTCTTAATCGGAACAGTTTGTAGCTGAATTTGGATTCCAGCTGATCCAGTTAATAGTCATTTCCTAAATTTCGATCTTAAATGAAAATATCGAGAAATTGCACATTACGTTAGAGCACCTCGGGTCGAAGGCGGCCTTTTTAAGTGAAGAACTAGCTGATATTCTGCACTTACATATGCTGCTCAGTTCCAGCCAATCACTTTATTTACACATTTTTGACAGTGCAACAGGTATAGAAAAATCAGTATAGAAAGTATAGAAAAATCCGTTTAATACTAAACTGTATTTATTTATTTACACGAATTGGCCAACTAAGGACCGCGTTACAAATTTTATTTTATATTCAATTTCTTTTTTCTCTTCTCTAGGGCTGCTCTTCTGCGTGCTGCCATTTTTGCCAGATGTTCAGCTATCAGTTTCCTGTTGATATTCTTTCATGATGCCTCCAGAAAAACCTCTAATTCAGTTACTGCCTTTCTGTACTTGTCCCTATTCATCGCGTCCATTTCTGTGAGTCCAAGTTCCACGAGGTCTTTCTTCATTCCTTGCAACCAACAGTTGGGTGTTTTCCTCTGTTGAATTATATTGAAGATTTTCTTCGTCAATCTGCTGTCATCCATTCTCATCAGATGAGCCTACTCTTTCTCATTTCCGTTGTAACTGGTTTGCTAAATTGATAGACCTTCTGATTGCTCATCTTTACCCATGTTTCGCCTTTTTTTTTCCACCAAGAAGTTTCCTCAGGATTACCCTTTCCTTCCTTTCGAGCTCATCTACTAGTCCTTTGTTCTTGAGGGAGAGTGTTTCTGCTGCATATTGTACTTCTGTTCTTGTCACTGTCTTGCGGTGTAATAACTTCGCATTTCGAGATAAGCATTTCTTGTAGTACAGTTTCAATGTTAAAATTTGCACCCTCCTGAGTTTAGCTACTCGAAGTCTGACAGCTTCTTTTTCTATGCCAGTATCTGTTATTGTTTCTCCCAAATATTTAAAGTGTTTGACCCTTTTGATGCATCCAATAATTGTGTGCAATTTGTTGACGTCCTTAAATTTGTTAGACACGAATTTAGTTCTTTTTTGTGATACCTGTAAACCAAATATAGCTGCATGCTTTGCTACGATTTCTATTTGTTTAATTGCATCTGGTATATTCGTGGGCAGTATTGCAATATCGTCTATTAACATATGTAGTTTTGCCATCAGGATCAAACATGGAATAGTTACTGGCTGAATGAAAAGAATGTACTTGGCTGCTCCAACTCTCTCGTTTGAACACTATTGCCTTTCTCGCTATCCCTACAGATTACATATAGAAATATGGGTTACTTCAGATACAGAGTAAGGAAGTTATTAAAAAGCTTCTGGAAGACTCTAACAGATTTGTCCGACAAAATTCAGAGAGTTTGAGTGTTGCCTAGACCTCCAATAATCAGTCTGGACTCAACAACATTTCTGAGTTCGTCACTAGTGTCGTCTGTTTCGATTACAATATTATCATTTATAAATGTCACCACTCCAGTCGTTAGTGTTCTCTTTCAGTTCGATGTTTTTTCCCTACCATGAAATCTTATAATCTTGGAGTAAGACTGTAATGATCTGGAACCAAGCCCGAGTATTAAAGCGGATGTTCAAAACCGTCTCAACCCTCATTCGCAACTGTGTCTGAATACGTGATGCACTTTTACATAAACTTCGGTTCTCTCTAAATTTCTATAGTGTTTTTGTTTCTAGATTCAGAGAATTTATTTCACTATGAATCTCATAAGTGACTGTATCGTTAATTAAGCCACAAAAAAAAAAAAAAAAAACACAAAATACAGGTCGCACTCGATGTTAATGTCATATTGGTACCAATGATGTATATGGTCAAGTGTATTTATTTGCATGAGCTAGGTATGCCTTCCAGCTCTTTTTCTACATGGTTTCTGGTCTGACTTAGACATTTGTCGTAGCGTTCTGCATAGTTTCAGATACACTCCTGCAGCTGGTTGTCTGTATCAAAATGCCGTACTTACAGCCAGCGTTTCGTGTAAGCAAGGAGATGAAGATCAGATAAAGCCCGTCTGTGTACTGTGGGTGATCAAACACTTCCCACGAGTGTCTTCACGTCCTGCTTTAAATTTGCTACACCACTGCTGCGCTTTGCTGTCACTCAAGGCAGTTAGGTTATGTTGGTTGCATGGAAACTAGGCGGAACCCCTCAGCTTGAAACAATCAAATGACAGCGCGCACTTCACTCACAGTTCAATTCACACTGTCTGCCACGTCACGTTCCGTCAGAAGATTCCGAAATGCCCGTCACCGGATAGTCCCGTCACGGTTTCTCGGGAAGAAAGTTTTGACGGAATAGTCGTCTGCTAACATCGGAAGTTTACCTGTTTTCGTCACACTCACTCTGATATAATAGGCGATTACACGGATTATACGCAACTTCATTTCATTATTATAATGTGTTTTAACGGTGAATTAACAAAGTTGGCGGCCGAGCGCGTTGAGGCGCTATGTTCCGATGCGCGAGGCCGTTCCCCGTCGGGGGTTCGATTCCCTCCTCTGGCATGGGTGTTTGTGCTGCCTTTAGTATAAGTTCATAAGAAGCTTGTAAGTTTAGGGACTGATGACCCCAAAGTTAAGTCCCATAAGCTTTACAAACATTTGAACAAACGTTCCATGACGACATAACCCTTTCCAGCGCAATAACGACAAATGGCATCATCATCTGTATGTTACTCTCGGTCAAACCATTTGACCAAAGATTATAAAGAACATTGCAAGA
Source organism: Locusta migratoria (assembly GCA_026315105.1). NCBI lineage: Eukaryota > Metazoa > Arthropoda > Insecta > Orthoptera > Acrididae > Locusta > Locusta migratoria. The sequence goes on along the minus strand of CM048745.1, from coordinate 155,117,297 downwards.
CTTTCCAGAATTCATTGCGAGTAGCTTGGCTACCATTACTTCGAGGAAACATGCTACAACGCATTTACAAAATATTTATTGTTGCTTTATGTCCAAGTTAGAGCACTTTCAAAATATTATATCAAGGTAAAAGAATCAAAACAATTTGAAAATTTCATTAACAAATTATTGTAAAATGTCTAAATTACTAGTAGACAGTTTGAAAAAGGCATTAGGCACGGTAAAGGATACGTATCCTGTCATACGAGGTCATCCTAAATATCCACCAAAAAGAAAAAAAAAAAAAGAAAAAAAACACATATTACAATAGTTATGAATAGAAATATGCAACGAAATACTTTTGTTCTCGAGTTAATAAAATTTGGTCTCGAAAGGATTAAACTTTTTTTTTTCCAATTGAGTGTCCTTCCAAAAGCCATCTGAACCCAATGGTTTATGTTTTACATAGCGTAACAGAAAAGACTGAAGCAAACCGTGTATCAATAAGTTTATTAAATTATAAGCTTATGACGCAACTTTAATTAAATGACGATTTAATTGTAAAAAGTCTAATCAAGGAGAAAAGTCAGTTGTCTATAAGTGTTTGAGGGGGAGGGCTGGTAATGGATAATGGAAACATGCTCTCTTTATTGCTTTTGTTGTTTGTTTGAGGCAGAGGGACCAAATTGCTAAGTTCATCAGTCCCCCGGTGAGGAGAGGGAGGTGTGAGGATAGGACTGCACGGCCACTACGGTCGGGGTTTCGAATCCCCTCTCGGGCATGGATATTTGTGCCGTCCTTATTCGTAAGTAGTTCATAAGTAGTTTGTAAGTTTAGGAACTGATGACCCCGTAGTTAAGTCCTATAAGCTTAACAAACATTTGAACATTTTGAGGATAGGAAGGGAAGGGAAAGGAAAGGAAATGCAGTCTGTGGAGGAAAGAAGGAAGAAAGGCTGCATCAGATCGGGGCCCCGTGCTCGCCACGCATGTACTCACAAAAAAAACGTGAACCATGGGGGCTCTCTTTATTCTGTTATAAAAATTGTTGGATGTGTTTGTATGTTTATATTGTCGCTTGAAAACACGTACCGATGTTTCGAAATGTTTTTTCACTTCTCAGTACTGTATCATACTGTTGTGGTCTTCAGTCCGCAGACTGGTTTGATGCATCTGTCCACGCTACCCTGTCCCGTGCAAGCCTCTTCACCTGAGAATACGTACCGCAACCTATATCCTTTTCAATCTGAGTATTCGTCCCTCGGTCTTCCTCTACGATTTTTACCCCACACACTCTCTTCTTACGCTAAGTTGACGATCCCTTGATGTGTCAGAATGTGTCCCATCAACCTATTCCTTCTCTTAGTCAGGATATACCATAAACTCGTTTTCTCCCAAATTCTGTTGAGCACCTCCTCTTTAGTTACGTGATCTACCCATCTAATTTTCATCATTCGTCTGTAGCACCACATTTCAAAAGCTTCTGTCAAATTCTATCTGAACTCCTTATGGTCCACGTTTAACTCCCATACAATGCTCACTCCAGACAAATGCTTTCAGAAAGGACTTTCTAACATTTTAATTAATATTGGATGTCAACAAATGTCGCGTCTTCAGAAACGGTTTTCTTCCCATAGACATTCTACGTTTTATATCTTCTTTACTTCGGCCATCAGAAGTTTTTTTTCCACCCGAATAACAAAATTCATCTACTTTTATTGCCTCATTACCTTATCTAATTCCATCAGCATCACCTGATTTTCTGACACTACGTTCCATTACCCTTGGTTTACTCTTATTAATGTTCATCTTTCTCCCTCCTTTCAAGAAACTATCCATTCCATTCAGCTGTTCTTCCAGGTCCTGTGCTGTCTCTGTCAGAATTACTATGTCATCGACAAACTGCAATGTTTTTATTTCTTCTCCCTGAACTTTTAAATTCCCTCTCCAAATTTCTCCTTGCTTTCCTTCACAGTTTGTTCAATGTACAGATTGAACAACATTGGGGAAAGGCTACAACCCTGACCTACTCCCTTCCCAACCACATCTAAAACCTACCTTCTAAGATAAGTGGTAATGGATTCCCTCCCATGTTCCTATATTTCTCCTACATCCAAACTGATCCTCCCCAGGGTCCTTAGTTAACCAAAAACATACATTATAATGTTTGCTTTGGCCGTCAAAAAATGTAACGTCGTTGTTTCCTCAATTCCTCACTTTCAACATAGGTTATTTGGCTAAGCGAATTGACGTGACGGACAGTGTAAATACACGTTGACGTGACGGACCGTGTGAATTGGACAATAGAGGGAAAGTATTGTACTTGCTGGTTCAGTGGTAAGGTGCGATACTACATATCAAATGGTCGTGGTAAAAGTCTAAAGTATTAGTACATTATTATTTACAAGATCCTGCAAACAAACAGATACCTAGCGAATATGGCGCCAACTTTGGGTATTTCTGGTCCCGAAGAAGAGCCTACTAACAACTGGAACTACCTGGGGCCAAAAACGTATACCTCAAACGTTTTGTTACCTCGGACGCCACACAAGTCTGTGGTTCCTCACGGGGAAAACGGTTTGTGCAGCTCCAAGTTAACTGCTCGGTCCAGCCGTCGGCACACGGAGCTGGTGTGTTGAGCGTGTACGCTCAGCGTGCCGAGTTTCTGACGTCACAACTTGCAGACCGTGGGTTAGGGAGGCTTTCCGAACGTGCGGAGCATTATCAAGCTTGTAAAATATTCTGAACGTCACCTACGACACACCCAGGTTATTCGGGCTCTTTCGCAATAGACATGGAGACGGCATATTGGCTGTCGGTAGAAGCACGTATTTGGTGGGTTTGGTAGGTATATATAACTTAGGTCAAATGAATATACAAGCAAAGGCGAGCTACTTAGTAAACTGAGAATCTCTCGAAAACCAGTGTTTATATGTACCATTTGTTATAATAAAATGACTGAAACGTCCTAATGGTGGTTGAAGAATTGTTGAGAACTCTACGTTCTCTCCAGATGAGGGAACGACGATTGTCCGGCTGAACACAAAATCTTGACTCATTTGTGAACAGAAGCCGGCGCCATTAGCTTCAACTCCAATCCTGATTTTCCCCCATAGACCTGCGTGCGTAGAAGCCACATTCTCAAGGACGATTTCGCACTGTTTGTGTTGATATGACGCTTCCTGTTGCTGAGGGGGGGGGGGGGGTTGCCGCTGAGTTGCATTCAACCTGTTGTCTCGAAGGGCTGTTAACCGGAGCTAACGTCATCTTATGATGACGTTACCCTTGGGTGAACTTGGTCTTGCCTTCTGTTAATGGTTCCTATTGTCTGAAATTGTGTCCAGGTTATGAAATTACACTTTTGGAGACTCCAATAGCCGTGGTGGAGTAGCCGAGCGGTCTAAAGCGTCTCGCTGCGGAGCGCGCGGTTGATCGCCGTGGAGGTTCGAGTCCTCCCTGGGGCATGGGTGTGTGTGTCTGTCCTTAGGTTAGTTTACCTAGGTTTAAGTAGTTTGTAAGCTACGGACTGATGACCATGCAGTTTGGTGCGATAGAATTACAAACAAACAGAGACTCCAATAGCTATAGCCACCCACCTTTGTGTCTATCTCGCTTCCAAACTACCTATGGCTCTCCATGCTGTGGATTCGGGTAAGTCACGTTGTTGCTGCATTGCACTACTGGCTCACTACACTATCTGAACCCACCTGTTTGTGTAATTCGATTGGTAGAGCTTACCTGCCAACTCTCCCGATTTAGGCGTGAGTCTCCTGATCTTTCGCTTTTTCTCCCACCTCCTGATTTTGCCATTATTTCTCCCGATTTTTAGCGTTTGTCCTGAAACCCAAGATTAGTTTTGTGGTCAATGGTCAAAAAAGTCCTTCGTTCATTTATCACTCTAACCTAAATACGTATAGAAATTCATAGAAATTAAGAGTTGCGCTGACTTGTATAATGATTGTTTCTGCTCTTTCCGCGTATTTGAAAATACACTTGTAGGGTTTCGATGCGCTCTTTTTCAATGTTTTGTTCTGTCATTGTTCACAAGTGAAATCACTTCAGTGGTTTTTTATCGATGGAAGCCTTTTGAGTGGATAGTTAGGATCGTCAGTTTCATATGCGCATTGCGGAAAGTCAACTTTTGTGTAAGCAGCTAGTCTACCTGACTATCGGATTTCAGTAAAAGAGTGAAATTGCTGAGAAAAGTGAAAGTGATCATCTGATACATGCTGAGTGCTTATTAGTATTCTTTATTTTAGAGTACTGTTTACCAGTTCAATACAAGGAACATGTGGGTCACTTGTTTCATAAAATGTTCCCTGTTAGCAGTATAGCACAAAAATACAGCAGTGAACTTTTTTGTTTTAGTAAAAAAAGTCAGTCACTGGACTGGCTACAAATAGAGATGTACTCAACATTGGGTTAATCCAAGTGTCTTTTAGCAGTCATTATGTAGTGTTGTGAGATGACAGGAAACGGCTAAAATCAGTTATCTTAAGGTTTATAGTAAAGTGCGCTGCAGTTTTTTACAGAACGTATCTCCTGATTTTTTGAAGAATCTCCCGATTTTTTAAACTGGACCTCCTGATTTTTAAGTTTTGAAGGTTGGCAGGTATGGTAGAGTTAATCAGAGTCAACAGTTACCCACTCCGCAGCAACTTTCTGTTATTACCAGTAATGTTGTTGCCTCCACGCCGTAGAACGGTAAGACAGAGGTCGTACCATTTTAGTTCATTCTGCCGAGACTCTATTTCAGGACTTAGATATCTCAACTGAAATCCTACTTGTTTTGATCAGTGTACTTGGGAAACCACTTGGGTTTGTGGCGAAGTGTACGTCTGTCACTGCTGTAATTTTTTGCTTCCTCTCTTGGGCTCCTAAATGGTGCGTGTAACGTGGATAAAGCCGGGCAGTGAGTGTGATGAGAGTTGGCCCGACATTGCGAGGCGTTTGCCCGCCTTGTTGTCGTCAAGTGTGTTGCGGCTGCGTGAGGTCGGCGTCAGCACAGGCTGACCTGAATGGGCGGGTTGCGCAAGGCGCGCCGCCGTGTAGTAGCTGAAGCCCGCCTGCCGAAGCCTCGCAGCTGCCGGCATTTCGGGGACACGTTCTGGCCCTGTCCGCCATCTACAAGTTCACCCAACACGTCCATTTTTTCTTCTATTTTCACTTATAACCTCCGTAGGACCATACCTCTAGTGCCATGACACGAGTCATTCCATGATATTACGATCAAATAAGTAATCTATCCAATATATATAAACACTAGCTTAATTCCTGCTGCTTCGCACGCATAGACTGGATGGTCCGCATTGGTTGTTTCTACTTCTGAATAAAAATTTTCATAGATTTAGCTTTAAAAATGTTTTCCTAATTAAATATATTGATACAACTTGCCACCCCCCCCCCCCCCCAAATTCCCCCACTGATGGCAGAATTCAAAACATCCCGAAAATCTTTTTATTTAATTTTTTGTTATTTTTATTTAATTCTAATAATTGTTCCAAATCCAAATTTTCGCATTTCTATCATCAAAATAGTCTTAGTAGCACCCTTGAAAGATTTTCCTTTAGTTCACCAGCTTAATGAGTGAATTTCCAAAAATATCGAAACACTTGTTTTTAAAATTCCAATCAAAAATCTAAATCCGACTTTTCGTGTTTATTGCATCAAATTAATCATCATATATTTTCGTGAAGAGGGTTTTCATAATCCGCAAGTCACCATATGGTATATGACGAAGGGTATCTTGCAATAATCTTTGACTCTGTTTCATTGATAACCACGAATGTAGAAATGAACGGAGATGGAAGAACATCCCCGAGGGGAGATTCGAACCCACGACGGCGGACGACCGCGCTTACCGCAACACGGCTCCCCCGTACGCGCGCCTAATCCGCCGCGGTGGTTTGCCATCATCTTTGACATATACGACCTTAAGAATGTGAAGATGGATTCGGCTTTTCTTCATGGGATCTTGAAATATTGAATGTTAAAGAGTAAACCAGTTCCCAAGAAACTGACATGTGAAATTTGTTTGAAAAAATTGCAGGAGTGCGTAAAAGTTGAATCCACGTTCGACGTAATAAATCCGTCCGTACGTTCTAAATTAGTAAAGAAATTTAAGCAAGTAAGAAAAAGGTAGAGAGAGAGAGAGAGAGAGAGAGAGAGAGAGAGAGAAAGAAACCACGACGCACCCCAAAGAAGTTACGCAAATTACTCACAAATTGATATTCAGAGTATTGACTGAAAATACAGAATTTACACTCTGACGTCCGATGGATACAGTTTTATACTCGCGTCCGTATCGGAATGGATTTTACAACACTCCTCTGCTGGCGTCATTTACCGCAGAACGACGGAACCACGTCGAAATAAAAGAGCAGGGTTCAGGCAGTAGTACTACACTGTCGACATTTTGCGCGGACACCCACAGTCACCACAAAAAAATAGGGGACGTTACTTTCGAAACGACCGTCGTACTTTGTGAACAACTCTCGTAGGTAGTTCAGACTTCAAAACACAGTTGTGGTCTACCAACCAAATACACTGCTCAAAACACTTAGGGGATCAAGTGACCGGTCGGGGATTCGAATTCCCCCTCGGGCATGGATATTTGTGCCGTCCTTAGTTGTAAGTAGTTTGTAAGTTTAGGGACTGATGACCCCGTAGTTAAGTCCCATAGACTACACAAACATTTGCACATTTGATCAAGTGAGATATGTAGCAAATATACATATGGTAACATATTATTTTCAGATATTCGTTACAATCGTAATTTGTGTGTGATACAATACGATAATTTACTGTCTCAATTTCTTACTTGAGGTTTACATGGCGCTTATTTAGAGGGAGGTACCATGGGGCTACCAAGATAGTGAAAAAGTATTTTTCGTTGCTCTCTAATGTGGTGTGCGATCACCTCGGACGGCCAGTACAGTTGCACACCTGCGTGGCATGGACGGTATGAGGTTATCAATCGGCTCTTGACGCATTTTTGGCCATTGTTCTATAAGTGCAAAATCCAACTCTGCAACCGTTGTGGGAGATGTTGGCCTTGCTGCAATACATCTGCTACGTGCATCCCACATATGCTCAATCGGGTTTATGTCCGGTGAAGAAGCTGGCCACTCCATTCATACAGTTCCCTCAAGGATGATGTCCACCAATGCAGCTCTTTGAGGACTAGCGTTATCGTCCACCAGAAGGAACCCATCTGCTAAGGCACCAGTGAACGGCGCAACAAAAGGTCGAAGGATCTCGTCTCTATACCTCTGAACTGTCAAAGAGCTATTCTTAGCAACATAGAGGTCCGTACGTCCGCCAATACTGACTCCTTGCCACACGATTCCTCCACCACCATGGTATGGTTATGTTTTCTGTACATAAGCAGGATTGTTCCGAGTTCCACGTTCTCTCCAGGTGATCCACGACGATTGTCTCGCTGAACACAAAATCTACGAACAGAAACTGGCGGCATTCGTTACGACTCTAGTCCTAATGTTCGGACGCCCGGTTTCTACGGGCTAAATGGTGTAGTGGTTTTAAGGGGACACAAGCCTAAGGACTCTGTGCCTAGAGGCCACATCCCGGGAGGCGCTTTCGAACTGTTTGTAGCTGCAGGCATCCTCTCTGTGTCCTTCCCACTTCCAACCTTCCTATGGCTTTTCGTGCCACAGATTCGGGTAAGTCACGTTAATGTTGCATTGCACTACTTGCTCGCTACTTTATTTGAGTTCTAGTGTCAATCGCTTGGTGGAGTAAACACGGTTGACAACAACCCCCTGTGCAGCAACTTACTGTTATTACACTACCTCTGTTGTCGTAATGTTGTTACCAACTGACAGAAACACATAGAAACATTTTAGTTCATGCTGCCGATGACAATACGTCTACATGGGATACTCTGCAAATCACATGTAAGTGCCTGAGAGGGTTCATCGAACCTCCATTATACTATTTATCTCCCATTCCATTCTCGAATAGCGCGTGGGAAGAAAGAACACCTGAATCTCTCTGTTCGAGCTCTGATTTCTCGTATTTTATTCTGATGATCATTTCTACCTATGTAAGTGGGAGTCAACAATATATTTTCGCATTTGGAGGAGAATGTTGGCGATTGTAATTTCGTACGTAGCCCACGTCGCAGCGATAAGCGCCGTTGTTGTAATGATTCCCATCCCAGATCCTGCATCATTTCCGTAACGCTGTCTCCCCCTGTATCGTGACAATACGAAACGAGCTGTCCTTCTTTGGACTCTTTCGATGTCCTCCGTCAAACCCACCTGATAAGGATGCCACACTGGGTAGCAATACTACAAAAAAGAACGGACAAGAGTAGTATATGCAGTTTCTTTAGTAGTTCTGTTGCATTTTGTAAGGGTTCTGCCAATAAAACGCAGTCTTTGGTTCGCCTCTCCCACAACATTATCTACGTGTTCTTTTCATTTTATGTCTGAAGTAATAGTAATTCCTATGTATTTTGTGGAGTTAACGGCCTTCACTTTTGATTGATTTATCTTGTAAAAAAGGTTTAATGGATTTCTTTTCGTACTCGTGTGGACGACTTCACACTTCTCATTATTTAGAGTCAATTGCCAATTTTTATAGCATATCTTTTTCAGATCGTTCTGCAGTTGGTTTTGATCTTCAGATGATTTTACTAGACGGTAAATGACGGCGTCATCTGCAAACAACCTAAGAGAGCTACTTAGATTTTCCCCTAAATCGTTAATGTAAATAAGGAACAGCAGAGGACCAATAACACTACCCTGTGGAACGCCCGATATCACCTCTGTTTTTTGTCGATGCCGTACCATCGATTACTACGAACTGTGTCCTCTCTAATAGGAAATCCCCTATCCAGTCCCAAATATGGGGCGATATACCATAACCACGCAATTTGACTAAAAGCCGTTTGTGAGGTACGGTGCCAAACGCCTTCTGGAAATCAAGGAATACGGAATCGATTTGCGAACCCTTGTCGACAGTACCCATATCTCGACTGATCCCCTAATTGTTTTTGACCATTGTAAATATGGGAAAGTCTATCCAAACGTACTAGAATTGTTGTCATTTTGCTTTCGCGCCAGAATGTGACCAGGAGTATAAGTCTAGTAATGTATGTTATTTTTAACGACTGCACGTCATCGTAAAACTGAGCGCCTTAAAAAAGAGATAGTATAAAGGCTGGTAATAAGGGACGATGGATGCGCAGGCAACGGCGCGTGCGAAATGGAGAAGGCCGGGCGCGCAGCGCGGCAGGCGGTTAATTTATGAGGGCGGGCTCAGGTGTGTGCTGAAGGCGCGTGCTTAATGAATGATGCCGGACGTCACGACCAGGCGAGGCTGTCCCACGTAGGGAGCACCGCCCGCCTGCTTAATAAACACTCGTTCGCATTACTGTCGGCGACGTGCGTCTCACTAAATAATACGTGCTCCCCACGTACAGCGCGACGTGCTCACATTTCACGGGAACTAGTGCTTAGAAGCGATGGAAGCCGTAGTGCTCCGCTGCTCGAAGACTACTTTGCTTTAGATTTCCACACAGTCTATACCAGATTTTTTTAGGATGGATAGTGAAAGACCTAAGTCGAAACAAGGCCCCTGGTGTAGATGATATTCCCTCAGAGCTACTGAAGTCTCTGGGAGAACCAGCCATGACAAACCTGTTTCACCTGGTGTGTAAGATGTATGAGACAGGCGAAGTACCCTCAGACTTTCAGAAAAACGTTATAATCCCCATTCCAAAGAAAGCAGGTGCAGACAGGTGTGAAAACTACAGAACCATCAGTTTGATAAGTCATGGTTGCCAAATATTAACACGAATTATATACAGAAGGATGGAAAAGCTGGTAGAAGCCGACCTCGGGGAAGATCAGTTTGGGTTCAGGAGAAATGTAGGAACACGGGAGGCAATACTCAGTGTACGGCTTACCCTAGAAGATAGATTAAGAAAAGGCAAACCTACATTTCTAGCTTTTATAGATTTGGAGAAGGCTTTTGACAATGTTGATTGGAATAAACTCTTTCAAGTTCTGAAGCAAGCAGGAGTAAAATACAGGGAGCATAAGGTTATTTACAACTCGTACAAAAACCAGACAGCGGTTGTCAGAGTTGAAGGGCATGAAAGAGATGCAGTGGTTGGAAAGGGAGTAAGACAGGGTTGTAGTCTTTCTTCATTGTTATTCAATTTGTACATTGAGCAAGCTATAACAGAAAGCAAGGAGAAATTTGGAGAAGGAATTAAAGTTCAGAGGGAAGAATTAAAAACATTGTGTTTTGCTGATGACATAGTAATTCTGTCAGATCCAGCAAAGGACCTGGAAGAGCAATTGAACGGAATGGACAGTGTGCTGAAAGGTGCATATAAGATGAACTTTAACAAGAGCAAAACTAGGGTAATGGAGTGCAGTGTAAGAAAATCAGGTGATGCTGAAGGAATTAGATTGGGAAACGAAGCAATAAAGGAGATAAATGAGTTTTGTTACTTGGGCAGTAAAATAACAAATGATGGTCGCAATACAGAGGATATAAAATGCAGAATGGCAATGGGTAGAAAAGCGTTCTTGAAAAGGAGAAATTTGTTAACATCGAATCTTGATTTAAGCCTAAGGAATTCCTTTCTGAAAGCATTTGTATGGAGTGTTGCCTTGAATGGGAGTGAGACATGGACGATAAACAGTGCGGACTGGAAGAGATTTCAGGCTTTTGAAATGTGGTGCTACAGAAGAATGCTGAAGATTAGGTGGATGGATCGCGTAACTAATGATGAGATACTGAACAGAATTGGGGAGAAAAGAAATTTCTGGCATACCTTGACTAAAAGAAGGGATAGATTGGTGGGACACATTCTTAGACATCAAGGAATTGTGAATTTAGCGTTGGAGGGAAGTGTATGGGGTAAAAACCGCAGAGGAAGACCAAGAGATGGATACAGTAAGCAGATTCAGGCAGATGTAGGTTGCCGTTCTTATGTGGAGATGAAGAGGCTTGCTCAGGATACGGTATTGTGGAGAGCTGCATCAAACCAGTCTCCGGACTGAAGACCACAACAACAACACAGTAAATATTTTAGGAGGTGGTAGTGTAGCAAATTCCAACAACAACAAAAAAACAACATAAAACATATATCCAAATTTTGCCGCGTTGGAGTAGCTGAGCGGTCTAAAGCACCTCGCTACGGAGCGCGCGGTTGCTCGCTGTGGAGGTTCGAGTCCTCCCTGGGGCATGGGTGTGTGTGTTGTCCTTAGGTTAGATTACCTGGGTTTAAGTAGTTTGTAAGCTATGGACTGATGACAATGCAGTTTGGTCTGATAGATTTACAAACATTTTTTTTTTTTTTTATTCTAGTGTAATTCGCTTGGTGGAGTAAACACGGGTGAAACAACCCCCTGTGCAGCAACTACCTGTTATTACACTACCTCAGTGGTCCTAATGTTGTTGCTTCCAACTGACAGAAACACATGGAAACTGTATAGTCCATTCTGCCGATGACAATACTTCAGAACCTAGATATCTCGACTGTTGTTTTTGACCAGTGTAAATATGGGAAAGTCTATCCAGACATACTAGAACTGATGTCATTTTGCTTTCGCGCCAGAATGTGACCAGGAGTATATGTGGTAGTAATATATGTTATTTTTAACGACCGCGCGCCATCGTAAAAATGATCTCCTTAAAATAGAGATGGTATAAGGGAAGATGGATGCACAGGCAATTGCGCGTGCGAAAATGAAAAAGCCGGGCGCGCAGCACGGCAGGCGGTTAATTTATGGGGGCGGACTCAGGTGTGTGCTGAAGGCGCGTGCTTAATGAATGATGCCGGACGTCACGACCAGGGAGTACCGCCCGCCTGCTTAATAAACACTCGTCCGCATTACTCACTAAATAATACGTGCTCCCCACGTAAAACGCGACGTGCTCACATTTCACGGGAACAAGTGCTTAGATGCGATGGAAGCCGTAGCGGTCCGCTGCTGCAAGACTACTTTGCTTTAGCTTTCCACACAGTCTATACCAGATTTTTTAGGATGGATAGTAAATATTTTAGCAGGTGGTAGTGTAGCAAATTCCAATAAAAAACCATACAAAATGTTCAAACTGTCATATGCAACACCATCTATAATTATAGTGCAGAATTATTAACAAGGCACTTATATATATATATTTATCAGCATTGTTTATTCGTAATAGTAGGTAGTTTCAGTTTCCAGGTTATATTCAAATTTATTCCCGGTTTTATCCTTCACACATTGTATATTCATGTATTACTGTTTAGTTTTTAAGTTGATAACTGTAATAACACAATGACAAAGAAGTGTTATACTATGTATGTCGATCTAAGTGGAGACATTTGTCATCTCTTCCCATACTGTATCTAAACATTGTAACCTCTTTGACACAGCAGTAAATACTCTGAAGATCACCTAATAAGCCGAAAAACGGTTAATTAAACAAAAATAAACTTGTAGAACACACAAAATTGTGTGTGTGTGTGTGTATGTGGTTTTTTTTTTTTTTTTTTTTTTTTGTAGTTATTAGATTATGTTCTACCAAGAAGCGGCGGAAGAATCAGTCAAAATGTTCAAATGTTTGTAAATCTATCTGACCAAACTGCGTGTACATCAGTCTGTAGCTTACAAACTACTTAAACTAAGGTAAACTAACTTAAGGACAACACACACACCCATGCCCCAGGGAGGACTCGAACCTCCGACGGCGAGCAACCGCGCGCTCAGTAGCGAGGCGCCTTAGACCGCTTGGCTACTCCACCGCGGCAAACCATAAAACATATATCCAAATTTTATTGAGTGCATAGATACAACGGGCATGTAAGAAACCCAAAGAAGCATAAAACACGACCATATACGAGGATTGGAACTTGTTGTTCAAAAAATGTTTTTAAATCTATCGGACCAAACTGCATGGTCATCAGTCCGTAGCTTACAAACTACTTAAACCTAGGTAACTAACCTAAAAGCAACACACACGCCCCCATGCCCCAGGGAGGACTCGAACCTCCAACCGCGCGCTCCGCAGCGAGACGCTTCAGACCGCTCGGCTACTCCACCGCGGCGAACTTGTTGTTATGGTCTTCAGTCCGGAGACTGGTTTGATGCAGCTCTCTACCCTACTCTATCCTGACCAAGCCTTTTCATCTCCTCATAAGAACGGCAACCCACATCCACTGGAATCTGCTTACTATACGCGTCTCTTGGTCTTCCTCTGCGATTTTTTACCTCACACACTTCCCTCCAATGCTAAATTTACGATTCTTAAGCCGCGGCGAATTAGCCGCGCGCACTGTAGTGCCGTGTTGCGGTGCGCGCGGCCGTCCGCCGTCGGGGGTTCGATTCCCCCCCTCGGGCATGGGTGTTGGTGTTTCCCTTAGTTTAGTTTACCTTCGGTTAAGTAGTTTGTAAGCTTGGGACTAATATACAAGTTGTTGAGTCCCATAGATTTACAAATATTTGAACATTTGATGTCTAAGAATGTGTCCTACTAAGCGATCCCTTCTTTTTGTCAAGGTATGCAAATAATTTCTTTTCTTGCCAATTCTGTTCAGTACCTCCTAATTAGTTACGCGATCTACCCACCTAATCTCCATTATTCTTCTGCTGTACCACATTTTAAAGCCTCTATTCTCTTCCTGTCCGCATTGCTTATCGTCCATGTTTCACTCCCGTACAAGGCAACACTCCACACAAACGCCCTCAGAAAAGACTTCCTTACACTTAAATTAATATTAGATGTTAGCAAATTTCTCTTTTTTCAAAAATGCCTTTCTTCCCATTGCCATTCTGCATTTTATATCCTCTGTACTGCGACCGTCATATGTTATTTTACTACACAAGTAACAAACTCATCTACCACCTTCGTTGTTTCGTCACCTAATCTGTTCCTTCAGCGTCACCTGATTTTCTGAGACTGCATTCCATTATGCTTCTTTTGCTCTTGTTAATGTTCATCTTATATGCTCCTTTCAACATACTGTTCATTCCGTTCAGCTGCTCCTCCAGGCCCTTTGCTGTTTCTGACAGAATACAATGTCATCAGCAAAACGCAATGTTTTCATTTCTTCGCCCTGAACTTTAATCCCTATTCCAAATTTTTCCTTGCTTTCCTTTACCGCCTGCTCGATGTACAAATTTAATAATATAGGAGAAAGGCTACAACCCTGTCTTACTTCCTTCCCAACTAATGCTTCCCTTTCATGCTCTTCGAGTCTAATAACTGCGGTCTGGCTTTTGTCCAAGTTGTAAATAACTCTCCTTTCCCTGTATTTTGCCCCTGCTGACTTCAGAATTTAAAAGAGTGTATTCCAATCAACATTGTCAAAAACTTTCTCCAAATCTATAAAATCTAAAAATGTCGGTTTGCCTTTCCTTAATCTATCTGATTGGAACTTAAATAGTGACAAATATTTCTTCACAAGCGGTAGAAAAGCGTTACAAAAGCGGTCTCGCTTCGCACTTAATTACACGTCATTAACGGCACAACCTAATTCCAACGGGAAAAATAATCATTGGATGAAAAATAAGAGCTAAGAAAAAACTATTAGACCTTAAAATTCAATTAAACAAATTACTTTAATAAAAATAACAATCACAATTTTTTTGACGTAGAAATTAAAATATTCGGAGATAGATTCGAATCCTCGATCATTCGTATGGTAAGCAAATATGAGGACTTGAACTTAAATAGTGGCAACGATTTATTCACAACCGATACAAAAGCTTTACATGTGTACACCTGTTAATGTCCTTCAGAGTATTCACCAGCGTTGTGTAAAGCCCGTTGCTAGCGATGTGGAAGGTGTAGTACACCGTTAGCAGAGCCTGTTCTGTTGGTGGTGCGAATAGAGCGGTCTACTGTCTGTTGAATCTCTAGAACAGTTCTTAAGCGATTGCCCCGAAGTGGTTCCTTCATCTTCGGAATCAAATCAAAGTGACAAGAACTCAAGTCCGGGGAGTTTGGTGGATGGTACAGTATTTCCGAGACCCATCGACGGAACAGAGTAGCCACAGCTTACACTGTATACGCCCGTGCATTGTCGTGCAAAATGATGGTTGGATCTGGCGTCGATCATTGTCCACTAACGCGGTAACAATATGCCCTTCTTCTTCAGAGACGCATGGACGATCTGCCCGATGCGTGTCTGCCATAGTTTGACGACATTCGTCGAAGGTTTTTACACATCATGCCACTGTTTTGTACGGCAAGGCCGATTCCCGCATGCCTCTTGAAGACCTTGATGACACTATCGTGCTCTACGACCTCTGGCAGATTAAATCTTGATCCAACTTCGTTGTTCATGTTTCGAAAACATAGTGACACAGTTACGTTAGACCGCTTGCTCCCAAGTGACTGTGTTTCGTGACGTGGTACGGACGAGTCCATTTGCTCGGATGTAAGGTAGGTATGTCAGCAACGTGTGACATCAATAGTAGATTCCACTGCATAGTGCCTCCACAACAATGTTGCCACTATTTAAGACCCAACCCTCGTAAAATCAGCCGTGGGTAAATCAGATGCCAGACTGAGATTCATTGAAAGAATCCTGAGGAAGTGCAGGGAAGTTGGTTAGAAAACCCTCGTTCGGCCAGCATTTGAGTACTGCCCTTCAGCGTGGGATCCATACCAGGTAGGATTAATAGAAGACTCAGAGGAGATCCAAATGACAGCAGTACGATTCGTCACTGGCTCATTTAGTAAGCGCTCACTGAGATGATTAGGAAATTCCAGAGACAGACGCTGCAAGAGAGAGGTTCTGTATCGTGGTAAGGGCTGCTGTCAAAAGTTCCGCGAGCATACGTTTCATGATCAGTCAACCAAAATACTGCTTCCTCCTTCGTATATCACGCGAAGCGACCCGACCACAAGGATAAGATCAGAGAGATAGGGCCTACACGACGGCATACAGACAATCATTTTTCCCGCGAACCATACGCGATTTTAATAGGAGGAAGTGACAACGGTTCCCATAGTAACCCTGTGCCACACGCTGTGAGATGCCTTGCGAAGTGTGGACGTAGATGTAAAGCAAAGGCAAATGAGGACGTTCAAAATTGATCTACATATCTACTGATCCATCTTCCGCGGAAAGTTGGGTTTAGGTGATGTCACCTGATAACAACAATCTGCATGAGTCCTTTCACGCTGGAAGAACAAACGCCTTCTTGTAGCCAGTGGCGGACTAAGCCTGCCGGGGGTGGGGTGGGGGGCAGTAAAACAAAATTATCCGCCACTCCAACCACTTGGAAATACATGTATTACTATAAAAAAGTAACTTTTGAGATTTGGAGCCCCCCCCCCCCCCCCCCCCCCAGGACGAGAGGCACGGAACAGTCTTAAGACAATAGCTTTCGAGATTTGGAGGTCCCAGAACGAGAGCCAATCCTTGTAGCCAATGGAATGTCTCGTGTACTCTTGATGATTGCATGACACAGCTTTATGCCTCTCCTGGGCCCGTCAACACTCACACTGGGCTGTGACTGACTGGAATCATGTTGCCCAGTCTGACCTGTTTCGTTTCCAATTGTATCGGGCAAATGGACGTGGAGGTAACCTCATGTATCCATGGATCCTCTAAGTCATCGGGTGACTTTTCAAGCTGGTGGAGGCTCTGTAATGATGTGCGGCGTGTGCAGGCGGAGTGATATGGGACACCTGATTGTCTAGATACGACTCTGACAGGTGACGCGTACGTACGCATATGGTTGATTACCTGCATGCATTCATGTCCCTATTGCATGCTGACAGATTTGGGCAATTCCACACACGTCCAAATTTAACAGAGTAGCCGTAGGAACCCTAGGACTCCATCTGTTATGATTTCCCTAGTACTCTATCTGGGGTCATAGATGGCCCCAATCAATATATAATTGACTGTGTGTAGTAATGATTCAGAAAACAACGTACTGTGGTTTAAAACTATTTGCTTACATTTTATTTATTATTTAGACATATTTCACAGACTTTTTAACAGGTATGTGCATAGTAGAATTAAATTAAATATGGCAGAGTAATTATTTACTATAACTCAAGATATTACTCTAAGGCATAATTTTTTTTACTCATAAATGTTTCACGATGGCTTTAAATTTACAGTTAATGTGATGAACAACTCAACAGGTAACAGAATTCAACAACTCTAATCGGAATCTGTACGACAGACGTTTGCACAAATTTTGCATGTAGTAAATATTTCAGATTGTCCCTTGCAAACAAATTTGTAACACTTTTTGCAGGTTGAACTGTATTTTGTGTCTTTTGATCGGGGCGAAATGGAGCATTTCTCTTCTGATTGTCGGGTATTTCGTCTGGATGTCCATTGTCTAATAGATCATTAAATCCACACCGTTTGATAATGCTAATAATTTCCTTGCTCCTTGCTTGTGATGAATTCAAACGACGGTGCACTTGGGGCTTTGCCATTTCATTATCCAACTTCATTAGAAAAAGACGTGTCTGTTTTTTCAACAGCAACACAGAAGAGTCTGTAGGCATCGAGCACAGGTAGATCGAGAAGATCATAAAATACTGGTAATGGACAACGTTTTGTACCCTTTTCCACAGTATGGTAGGAGCTCATTTGATCCAGCTTACCAATACATGATTTTGTTGAGTTGTAACGCAACAGTATTTCCAGTTTCCATTTCACGTTGTTTTCTTCAGGAACTGCAAATGATTGATGCTATGTTGACAGGAGTAGGCACAACCTTATTTCTTTTTGGATCATACGAAACTAGTAGCGTTTTGCTATTTTATGCAAATCTGGTAGTGCTTTCGTAGCAACTGAAAATACCTAATAAAGAGACTGATAGTTGATAGTCTATAAATTCTATGAATGTTACGTATAATCTACTTGGGGTTATAATTGACCCCAACTGCAATTTTTATTAATTATTGATGTAAATATTGCATCAAGCGGTCTAAAAAAAAATTGTGAAAGAACTTCAATCTTGTGTGGCAAAAGTCATAAAATTCTAGATTTTTTACAAGAAATGGAAATATTATTTTACCCATACTAAAGATAGAGTCCTAGGTTTAACCCAGATAGTACGGGATTATTTTTGGTTTAATTTTTTTCTTAGAAGCTATTAATTACCTTCACATGATTGCACAAGTAGTTATTTTCATTTTTTTTAAATTTACAATCATGCCATTAGTTTTGCAATACTGCCCTTCTTTCTGGAATGACGTCAAAATGAATGTTTTATAATTTTAATCTGATGAATCATTATTATTAAAAAAAACTTTTAAGATGAAATGTGTACATATAAATGTCTTAAAAATTGATGAAAGTTCAGGAAAAAAAAAAAAAAAAAAAAAAAAAAAAAAAAAAAAAAAAAAAAAAACCAGCTACTAGGAAGTCTTTAGTATCTTCTGTAGGAACCTCACTTTGTAGCTGTACCGACCACTTTGCAATCGACAGTACAAGCTAAAATTGATCTGCAATGGGAACAGGCGATTCAAAGAAATAAAATATGACACTGTGCATGAATCCTTACAGACAAAAGTAAATAGTAAGCTGGCGTTCTCGTCCTTCTGGAAGGACGTCAGCGCTATCTGGGTTAAACAACTCCGCTGGCCCCCGAACTCTTCAGTCGCGAACATTATCGAGCATTCGTGATACCTCGGAACGTACTGTTCTGACGAGATCTCCACGTCATCGTACTCGTATCGATTTATGAACAGCCCTCCGCGATGCACGGTGTCAATTCTCTACAGCACTGAAAACATTAGTCGAGTTCACGCCACGTCGTATTGTGGCACTTCTGCGTGATTGCGTGTCGTACACGCTAGTAGGCCGTTGTACGTGTTTGTTTGGCTGTTCAGTGGATGTAGGTGCTGTGGGGTCTGGGACCCTGGTATTTGTCAAGTGGCGCTTCTCACGCGTCGTGTCGTCATGCGGTGCGCGCGGTTGCATCTCACTTCCTCCCTACTATGCTGGCGCAGCTGCAGTCAGCGCGACGGCCAAAATGAGGCAGAGGAGACGACTGTCGGGAGCAGCGCGGCTGCTATCGGCAATCGATGCGGCCGCCCATTGTCGCTGCCGGCTTGTCAGCCTGCCGCTAGCCTCCCCAGGGCACCGCTGACCAACTCCGTGCCCTGTTTGCACGGGAACCCACCCTGACGTCCTCCACCACTGGACGCTGCTTCAAATACACCTCTAGCCACCCAGATTTAGGTTTTCCATTGTTCCTCTAAATCACGCCAGGTAGATGCCGGGACGCTTATTTTGAAAGGGCCGACGCGATGTTATAGCTTAAGCTTCCTAAGCATTGTTAGCTGTCCCGTCTCCAGCTCGCTTCTCTTCTCTTCACTGAAATATACGACGCTCATCCAAAAACTAAGGTTACATGGCATTTAGCTTTAGCGTGGAATGCCCGGGAGGAGTGGGGATGGGAAAGGGAAAAAGGAGAGACCGAAAGAAAAGGGAAAGAAGGGAAAAGGGATAGATGGAGATAGGGGAAGAAGGGAAAGGGAAAGAAGGGGACAGGGAGAGATGGAGAAAGAAGAAGAAAGGGAAAGACAGAAAGGGAAATGGGAAAGAAGGACAAATGGAAAGATGGATGAAGGGAAAAAGGAAAGAAAGGGAAAGGGGAGAGAAGGGGAAAAGGACAAAGGAAAAAGGAAAGAGGAAAGGGGAAGGGGAATGAAGGGAAATAGTGAAAGGGAAAAATAGTAGCAGGGGAAAGAGGAGGGAAAAGGAAAGAAGTGGACAAGGTAAAAAGGGGACATGGAAAGAAGGAGAAAGGGAAAAGGGAAAAATAAAAGCAGGAGAGAGAAGAGGAAAGGTAAAAGGGAAAGAAGGGGACAGTAAGAGAAGTGGAAAGGGGAAGAAGGAGAAAGGGAAAAGGGAAATAAGGATAAAGGGGAATGGGAAAGAGAGTGAAAGGGAAAAGGGAGAGATAAAAGCAGGGGAAAGGGGAGAGAAGGGAAAAGAAATAGAATAGGACAGTAAGATAAGTGGAAAAGGGAAGAAGGAGAAAGGACAGAAGAAGAAAAGGAAAGGGGAGAAAAGGACAGAAGGGGACAAGAAAAGAAGGGAAAAGGGAAAGAAGGGGAAACGAAGAGCACTGCTCTGTAGTAGGAAGCCAGCTAAAGGAACGTGCATTCCTAACTATAAGTAGTTTACAGCTAACACATTTCGATACTTCAAAGTACCTGGGAATGAAGTTGGGCTGATCCCTAGCTTCCAAAGACAATTGCACAGATCTCAAAGTGAAAGTCTGTGCTGGGAGAAAAAAAACTGATCTCCGTCTCATAGGCCTCTAAAGGACCTTCGGGTAGCTACCGATCGCCGTGTCATCCTGCGTTCGAAGGCGTCATCGAGTGCGGTATGGAGGAGACGTGGTCAGCGCGCCGCACTCCCGGCCGTTGTGCGTGACCGGAGCCGCAACTCCTCAATCATAGAGCTACTACATTGGCCTTACAAGGGCTGAGTGCATTCCGGTTGCCAACAGCGCTCAGCAGTGACCTATCCATGTGCTAGGTAAGCACGACGGTGATCTAGCGGGAACCGGTGTATCCACTGCGGCGCCAGCGTTGTCTAGTTTGTACTACGAACAATAATATAATCCGGAAGCTGGCGAGCAACAACTGGGGAGCACATGCGGATGTTCTCCGTATACCTAGTCTTTTTCTGTGCTTGTCCACCGCTGTGTGTGCTGCAGCCGTGTGACAGAATCGTAGCCATGTGAAACGGGTAAATATTGATTTTTATAGGTTTTTTAAAGTCTCTCCTGCTGGTAGGTGCAGTAATCATACAAAATGGACATAAGGAAATTTGTGCCAGGGCTGGTATTCGAACACGAGACCTATTTACTACGTAGGTTAATTTTAGGTAGATATTCCTCTAAATGAAACAGTACGCTTTGTAACTGGCTGCTTGCGGCAACTCCTGTTGAACAAAAAATCTGCTAGCTCTTGGGCGTAGTACCTGCCGAAGTCAAAAGGAGAGCGTCCGCATTAATATAAAGGAAGAAACAGGGCACAGTCTCGAGACATCCCCTGTTTGGATATGAACATCAGTGAGCAAGACTGATATCGAGAAAAAGTTACCCTCAGGCAGCAGAACCAATTCTGATACCACTTGCAACCGTAGGACATAACTCTGATGTAGTTCCTCAGAGGAATATTGGAACAGCCCAAAAGAACTTGCTGCAAGTCACCATCTCCCATATCAGAAGAGCAAGGTATTTAATAGGCTGAGAACGTGCGTATCTGGGTGTGAAAGTAATACAAAGTAATGGGGATACATTTCAGGGGACGAAATTGTGAGTCTGTGGAACCTTAAGGCCACCAGCACCTCATCAACTGCAGGAAACTACACAGAACTTGTCTCGATGGACGACGTGGTAAGGTAGTTGCGACATAATTATTTTGGGCGACAACTGAAATTAATTTGTTTCGTTCTGGACACGAATAAGTAAATATAAATTATACACAAAACAACTTTGCGCATGAAACATATGCATCTGTTCATTTGTGATTTTGCTTGGAGCTGCAGAGCTCTTCAAGAGCATGTGTGATCATCGAAATGGTACTTCATCGTCTCTTACAATTTGTTTTGTTCTGAACACGATTAAATAAACAAAAATTATACACAAACCAACTTTGCACATGAAACATATGCATCTGTTCGTTTGTGATTTTGCTTGCAGCTTCAGTGCTCTTCAAAGGCATGTGTGATCATCGGAACGGTACTTCATCGTTTTTTACTGACGCAGCGTTTGAAACGCTTTGTTTAGGATGTCATTTCTCGTAATCGTCATTTCCTGTGTGAGCACTTCGGCACGTTCATCGGAATTAGTCCACGTTGTCATTTTGTAGAGTCGAGTACCTCACGTTATTCCTGCCCCTTGATTCGCATTGCTTTTAAATTATTGTAACCTCAGACGCTGTTCTACACTTTGTGGACGTCGGGGGGAGAAAATAGTATTATTTCAGCAATAAGTCGGCTTTCTTGAATTAGTAGTATGAATCGATAAGTAATATACATACGTCATTTCATACCCGTTCAAGACCTGCTAACTGGTTTGCCGGCCGCGGTGGCCGAGGGGACTGAGGCGCTTCAGTCACGGTCTGCACGGCCACTACGGTCGGGGGTTCGAATCCCCCCTCGGGCATGGATATTTGAGCCGTCCTTAGTGTTAGCTAGTTCATAAGTAGTTTGTAAGTTTAGGGACTGATGACCACGTAGTTAAGTCCCATAAGCTAAACAAACATTTGAACATTTTTGCTAACCGGTTAGACTGTGAAAATGTGTGTTATTTATCCATGGTAATGTTTTGCGCACTGTGATGGCTTTTAGCATGTGCGATATGGTAGACAGTTGATAAGTCATTTTCCAAACAAATGTTCAAATATTTGTAAATCTGTGGGACTATCTACGTGGTTATTAGTCCTTAGCTTACAAACTATTTAAACTAACCTAAGGACAACACACACACCCACGCCCGAGGGAGTACTCGAACCCCCGACGGCGAACGGCCGCGCGCACCACAGCACGGCGCCTCAGTGCGCACGGCTATTCTGCCGCGGCACACGTTCCCAGTATGTTTCGTTGTGGTAACTGCAATATATAATGTTGTACTCTTGTAAGCACACAGTGGATTAAAAATATTTTTTATATTTTTGATAGTGTAATAATACTGAGACAACATAGAATTACACACCGCTGTCAGTTTGAAGCGTAAGAGTGTCTCCGATTTAAACGTTCTGTTATGTGAAGTTTCCATTTTTTCTTCAAATCTGTATAGGACTTTCTAGCGCCTACTAATTACAATTATGAATAGCAGTGAAACTTACTAACAGATTAAAATTGTTGCCGGAACCGGGACTCGAACCTGGAACCTTTGCCTTTCGCGGGCAACCGCTCTATCGACTGAGCTATCCCGATACGACTCACGATACCGCCTTGCATTTTTACTTCCGCCAGTACCTCGCCTGGAAACATCCCTTAGGCTGTGGCTAAGCCATGTCTCCACCATATCCTTTCTTTCAGGAGTGCTAGTCTTGCATGTTTCGCACGAGAGCTTCTGTGAAGTTTGGAAAGTAGGATGCGAGGTACTGACGGATGTAAAGTTGTGGGGCGGCATCGTGAGTCGTGTTGGGATAGCTCAGTCGGTAGAGCGCTTGCCCGCGAAAGGCAAAGGTCCCAGGTTTGAGTCCCGGTTCCGGCACACAATTTTAACCTGCCAGGAAGTTTCATATCAGCGCACACTCCGCTGTAGAGTGAAAGTTTCATTCTATGAATAGCAGTGTTTGTCCGTCTTTGCAACTACAATAAAAATGCGATATTTCTCACCAGACGCGTTCCGTTTTTATGACAATAAAACATCTTCAGTGGTCTGTAATAATAGAAATTTACAGTTGGTTTTGTTTTTAGATCTAATTATAGTTTGCATATTGACCGAACATAATATGAAGTGAACTAACCAGTAGTGACTTTGTTTCGAAATAATATAAACTGTGTAAACAAAGCAACGTCGATCAAAACACGTTTTACTGCTACTTTTTTTTTATATCTTGTAGCTAATTCGCGCATTTGCTTGAGTTCTGTACGTTGTCGTCCTTCTGTGAACGGGCGGTGATGTAATCCATCACCTCGCACGCATATGGGGCTGACGTATTCCGTCACTGCGTGTATTTTGTTTGTTCAGCTATTGTGCACTTCAAGCCCAACTGTTAGCGACGGCCTCAGCATACTTCTTCGTGCTGAGTCGTGGACGGTGTGTGACTCGCACCCGAGGCACTCGCGCATGAAGAATGGTTCGGCGTATAATATTACAGGTACGATTAAAATCCTTGTCAATGCGTTTAGCGATCATCTCCGAAATGGTTTTGTGTGTTCTGATTTTAGTGGTTTCTGTTATCAAGAAATAGTTTTTTAATGTTTTATACAAATATGTACACACGTGTTGAAAGTAAGTATTCAGAAAACAAACGGCACCTCATTATTTAGTTTTTGTATTTCGAAAAACGACGGTTTTGATGTTAATTTTTCCGTGTAATTTAGTGTAGCTGTACTATTTGTAGTAGTTGTAATTATCTTCGATTGTGAACTGAATGCATTGAGTATTTTAAAGCCATACAGTTTTGGGCTTTCATCTGATAGTCGTTCACTTCATTGCACGACTTTTAGGGCTAGTCACCTGCCAACTAACGCAACTACGTTTCGATGTCTTCAAGAATCACGCAATTTAAGATGATGTGTCACGTCATTCGTCATAGATCGCCACGATCACAGCGACTATATTTTTTACTGGCGAACAATACCAGCCTTACCCTACTATGGTCTGACATGTGGTTCACCGATTTCAATCAAATTCCGCATGGCCGTTCTTTATCTTATATATATATAATTGAGGTATTTGTGCGTGTAGTTCACTCTGCAGTCAAAACTACACATCGCAAACGAATAGTGTTTGTACGTGGTAGTAGGTATCAGTCTTCCATTGTGCACTATGGTGGTAGAGGGTTGATAACGATAAGCGGGTGGAAGATACGGGGCCGGCCGCGGTGGCCGAGGAGACTAAGGCGCTCCAGTCACGGTCTGCACGGCCACTACGGTCGGGGGTTCGAATCCCCCCTCGGGCATGGATATTTGTGCCGTCCTAGTTCGTAAGTAGTTCATAAGTAGTTTGTAAGTTTAGGGACTGATGACCCCGTAGTTCAGTCCCATAGACTATACAAACATTTGAACATTTGAAGATACGGGACTTACCGACTTATATAAAATTCTACGTGTTGGTGTCAATATTTTGCTCTTCAGCAAAAACTACACAATGGAGACGAACGATCTCTCTGTGTTGTTCTCGTATAGTCTCCCTTTGTATACCATAGTAGTCCCGTGTCGATATCTATAAGAGGGTGGAAGATATAGTGGTTAAAAGTCGTCGGCTTATATAAAATTCGGACTGAAGACCAGCGATGAGTTTTGGCACTATAATAGCAAAGAGGTTATATACAGTAAAGCATGATGCACATTCTTCAGTTGTTTTTCTGTAACAAGCGTAAGAATAAAGAAAAATAAATGCATATTGCAGTTGGAAAAGTAAAAATGCCAAGTAAGATGCCAAAGCGTAAGAAAGAAATTTCACGTTCTCGATCCGTTTCTAAGAGACAGAAACGGCGCTGGAAAGTAAATCTATAGACGATAAGAAACTTGAAATTTGTAGACGTTTTTTATCTTACACTGTAGGCATCAGCGCTACTTGGATATTCCACCCATAAGGGCATGAAATAGGGGACGAACAGTATTTTGAAAATACGTTGCTATTCTGGCAATTTTGAAGCAAGAAATACAAAACTACGGATTTAGATTTTTGATTGGAATTTTGAAAACACGTGTCTCGATATTTTTGGAAATTCAACTATTCAACTATTAAGGGGGTGGAATAAGGGAAAATCTTTTACGGGTGCTACTAAAACTATTTTGATGATAAAAATGCGAAAATTTGGATTTGGAACCATGGTTAGAATTTTTTTAATATCTGTTTCGGGATGTTTTGAATTCTGCCATCAGTGGTGGAATAGGGGGTGGCAAGTTTATATTAAAGTACTTGATTAGGAAAGCATTTTTAAAGCTAAATCTATGAAAATTTATATTGAGAAGTAGAGAGAACCAATGGAGACCATCCGGTGTATGCGTGCGTAGCAGCGGGAATTAAGCTAGTCGAAAATAATGAGAAATGAGTAACGACTTTTGGCTAGAAACTCTGTAGTTTTTGAAAAATCAAGGACAAAGGTGATGATTGAAAATCGTCTTTTCAATTCTATATATCGAAAGATTGTCTGAGGATGAGAATTTTTTTTACTAATAAACTCGGGGTCAAAAGGTAACGACGTTCGAGGAACTGACGTTTTTGTATTTGCAATCTGTTGCTTGGGTAGAACATGAGCGACTTTCGGAGCGCCGTCGCTGGTCGGGCGGTCCAAGGCTTGGACTGCTACACCATGGATCCAGGTTCGAACTTCCATCATGGCAAATTTTTGTTAATTTTTTTTCATGTATTCGATAATATTATCATATTTGTAATACCTTTTCTTGTCTTATTTTGAAGTAGAGCACCGGAAAGTGTGATTAATGTTCAATGAAGTGTAACATCTGTTTACAGCTGTTTTATTTTAGATATACAGTGCAATAACAATAAAAATATGGAAGAAAATAAAAAAATCTAAAGTACCGGTATAATATTACGTAGTTCCAATTACTGGCTCCTCTATTCGTCAGTGTTCTCACAGCCAGAACCGTTAAACGTAGCATAAAACAACCAAAACACAAATATCACATCTTACGAGCAGAAAAATAAATTTTGCGTGCTACTGGATTCATGGGGTGGCCGTACCGATATGACGCGCTACAAAAGGACTTTTGTCGATGATGTTTAACTCACCTGTACTGTTAAAGGGATACCACCAAAATGTAACTCTCTTTGTCTACCCTGTGACGTTTACTTGTTTCGACAGGTCAAGATTTTTATCGCAAGACTTGAAAACATGCCACAATACACCAGAGCAAAGAAATACATGATCGATCAGATGCTCTTCAAATTCATGCCTAGGTCCGTAATCAGTTGTCTGTGGCTGTCTTTCAAGATATGCTTTTATACTTTTGATACGCATCGAAATTAATATCTCATAGACCTGTCTCCAACAATATTAATCACGTATGTTTTCCACGAACGATATCTCGGACAACATGTGAATATGTCCCGCCACACACAAATCTCCATTCGCCACACTGTCTCTTTCCTATACCACAGCCTATTTATTCTATAATGCTCGCAGCCACAATACTGTATTCCCGCGGGAGACGTGCAGGGAAGAGTCCTCTGCAGTCGGGCTGATCACTGTGTCCTCGGTGGCGGAGTGGTTAACGCGTCTGCCTAGTAAGTAGGAGATCCCGGGTTCGAATCCCGGCTGGACACAAAATTTCATTCGCCGCACTTCGGTATTCCATCTAAACTTAGTACAGTGATGGCAGATTGCGATTTATTTCATTAAAATGAACGCTGTAACGTCGTCAAAAATATATAATTCTAATATTTAAGAGATACAGCAATTGTGTTGTTAAATGAGGTACTACAAAAGCCATATTTCACTGGATTAGTTTCAGGCCTTCACATGTAAACAAGACAGCGGAAGACGGTTTACAAACTTCGGTGGCGGAGTGGTCAACGCGCCTGCCTAGTAAGCAGGAGATCCCGAGTTCGAATCCCGGCCGGGCACAAATTTTCATTCGCCACAGTTTGGTATTTCAACTAAACCTAATACAGTGAAGCCATAACATCGCAAATTGCGATTTATTTCATTCATTTGAACCTGTAATTCGTCAAAAATATATATAATATTGGTTACTATTTTGGTTGAAATCGGTCCATCAGTTAAGGGAGATCTGGAATATTGCCGCGTGATGTGCCAGTTTTTCCACAAATTTCATTGTTTATGACCTTATATCTCTTGAACTAACACAGCGATTGTTATCTGATAGTAAGCAATACACGGGTACGAAATTTGGATGCTAATTGTTGTCACTTGTATAGATATAAATGTGTAACCGCCAGATGAATTTGCGGCGTTAAAAGGAATATGATGACCACCTTCCGAACAAGAGTAAACATGTATTTGTAGGTTTGTATCCATGCAGGAATAAATGGCATTTTGAAATATATAAGAAGAAACGGATGTTACCTCGTCAGTAGTACGACATGATTGCAAATATACATCTAAAAACCGGATGTCATATTGTATAAGCTGCTACGCAGTTTTCTACCTTCCTAATGCTATTTGGCTGCGAAGTCGACAACGATCTGTATCAAACCGTATTACTATAATGCATGCCGAACGTTGCTAGTGAGAAATCTAGTAGGTAGTTTTATGTCTGTGAAGCACCTTAAAATGGTTATGAGATTCATACAACGTGATGCTGAAACGTGTTCTTTACTTAGCATTAGTATAAGCAGGCGTTCATAGAGTAATAGACAGTGGGTCTGCATTCCCAAACTTCAGTAGTCACTGATGTTGTTGCCGAAGAGATGAGAACAGGAGAGAATTAGAGGTAAGCGCCGTCGCAGTCAGTAATAATTTTCACTCCACGAGAGCACATCGCCTCGTAAAATGCAGGGAATTCACTTTGCTGCAAAGTTTCTGCAGTCTCCTTCTCACTGAGCGACAACACCTACGCCAGTTCTGTTGAACTGTTTTAACACCATTTCGAAACGGAAGTCCTGCTTCCAGTCACAGGCTTTCCTATTCAGTATGAGGTTCTTTTTTCTAACAGTTCTGTCCCAGAGTTGGGGCACTTGTCAGATATAATGACAATCCTCTCTGACGTGACGATGAGGTTGAAAATAAAGTCCGACGAGAGTTCGACCTAGAAACTTTTATGTTCGCTTGTGAAGTGCTTATTCTCTCGAGCTATCAAGCCACGTCGCCGTCCAACACCGGCATAAAATTCCCCTCGTATTAAAAGAACCCCGTGCTCGTAAAATTCCGCATTTCGTCAGAGTTTCAACGCAAGTTGAACAATGTCGGCGGACACGAGAGAGCGTATACTCCGGAGAAGGGAAGGGAGGAAGGAAGATAGGGGTTTAACGCCCCGTCGACATGCAGAGAAGGAAGGAATTTAAAGCTGGCCGCACGGCGGTGAATCAGCTCGTTCCTGAACTGTTTGTACAAAGCGCTTCTAATCGAGCACTTGTTATACGGTCGTTTTGCGTAGAAGGCGGAGGAGCCTTAGGAAATTACGATAGTTGCCACCTAACTTATAATAGCAAAATAATACAATAACTTTAGGAAATTAATGGCTACGAAAATGGTTGTGTACCCTTTAATATCTTTTGCTCGTTTTTCCGTCTTTTCTATCTCAAAATTCTCATTAGCTTAAGCTAAGATTTTCTGTTATTAAGTGAGAACTAGACAGTTGAAGATATTTCACTAAATGATTTACAATTGATCATTAGTTTTAGTAGAGATGATGCTACATCGTACAGTCCGTTTTTTCCCCTTTCTGTTTTTGTTTTACTGCTAGCACTTGTACATTTTCAGTTCTGTGATTTGCAAGATGTTTGAGGCAGGGGAAATACCCTAAGACTTCAAGAAGAATATAGTGATTGCAGTTCCTAAGAAAGCAAGTGCAGGCAAATGTCGAAATTACAGAACTATCAGTTTAATAAGTCGTGGTTGCAAAATACTAAGACGAATTATTTACAGACGAATGGAAAAACTAGTGGAATCGATTGTTCGAATAGCTTATGGGACTTAACTATGGACTCATCAGTCCCTAAACTTACGAACTACTTATGAACTAGCTTTTACTAAAGACGGCACAAACATCTATGCCCGAGGGGGGATTCGAACTCCCGACCACAGCGGCCGTGCAGACCGTGACTGGCGCGCCGCAGACCGCTCGGCCACTGCGGCCGGCTGGTGGAATCCGACCTTGCGGAAGATCAATTGGGATTTAGGGGAAATGTAGGAACACAGGAGGCAATACTCACATTACGACGTATCCTAGAAGATATATTAAGAAAACGGAAACCTACGTTTTTAGCATTTGTGGATATGGAGAAAGCTTTTGACAATGTCGATTGGAATACACTTTTTCAGGTTCTGAAGGTAGTAGGGGTAAAATATGGGGAGCGAAGAGTTATATTTAACTTGTACAAGAACCAGAGAGCAATTATTAAAGTCGAAAGGCATGAAAGAGTTACAGTAGTTGGGAAGGGATTAAGACAGGGTTGTTCTTGTTGTTGTTGCCCAATGTGGTTCAATCTGCACACTGAGTAAGCTGTGAAGGAATGCAAGGAGAAAGTCCAGGGAGAGGGAATAAAAACCTTGCGGTTTGCTGACGACATAGTAATTCTGTCAGAGACAGAATTAAACGGAATGGACAGTGTCTTGAAAGGAAGATATAAGATGAACATTAACAGGAGTAAAACGAGCGTAATGGAATGTAATGTCAGAAAATCAAGCGATGCTGAAGGAATTAGATTAGGTAGCAAGATAACTTCTGATGGCCGAAAGAAGATATAAAATGCAGTGAGAAGAAAAGCGTTTATGAAGAATCGAAACTTGCTAACATCTAGCATGAATTTAAATGTTAGGAAGTCCTTTCTGAAAGCATTTGTCTGGAGTGTAGCATTGTATGGGAGTGAAATATAGACACTAAGGAGCTCAGACAAAAAGGTGGTAGAAACTTTCGAAATGTGGTGCTACAGACGAATGATGAAGATTCGATTGGTAGATCACGTAACTTATGAGGAGGTGCTCAACAGAATTGGGAAGAAACTGAGTTTCAGGCATATTCTGACTAAGAGAAGGGATAGGTTGGTGGTACACATTCTGAGACACCAAGGAATCGACAACTTAGCATTAGAAGGAAGTGTGTGGGGTAAAAATCATAGAGGGAGACCGAGGGACGAATACAGTAAGCAGATTCAAAAGGATGTAGGTTGCTATTCGTAGTCTCAGATGAAGAGGCTTTCACAGGACTGGGTAGCGCGGAGTGCTGTATCAAACTAGTTTGCGGGCTAAAGAACACTACAACAACAAGACAGATTGTAGCCGATGAGCTTTGAAAGTGTCACTCCTAAGAAGTATGTTTTCCACGGATAGGCGTAAATTAAGAATGCGAATTTAAAACGTATCTTATTACGTTTCCAATGTTCTCGTCTGGTTTGTTTTAGCTTTATTTTTCCCTTGCTTCACGGTATATTTTAAATAGGACTTGAACTATCCAAAGAATGCAAGCTGTGATGAAACAAATAATAGAAATGTGCGGAATTCGCATTCAAGACTATAGTAAGTATGTTTCACTATTATTTTAAAACAGGTACGTGTTCAATGTTATGGGCTACAGCTACAGCAATGTTTGAGCAATTTTCTCTGTCACCACTTGTCATTTCGTGGGGTCATCTTTTGTATTTATTTTTTCTCGTAGAAGTCTGCGCCTGTGAATGGGTCTAGCGTGCGACAGTCGTCTTCAGCTTCTTACTGTGAAACAATGCCAAAACTGCGACGTGCCGTTCAGAACAAGAGGCGCGGAATGCCTACTGCGGGCGTTGTGCTGCTCCGTGACAGTGCTTGTCCACACACGGCTCGGCGCACACCAGCTGTTCTGTACAAGTTCGACTCTGAGCTGTTTGTTCATCCAGCATACAGTCCTGATCTTGCTCCCAGCCATTTCCATCTTTTCTTGTATCTCCAGAAATTCCTTTTCTTCGGTCAACATTTAGACAACGACCAAGAGCTCTAGACGAGTGTCACGCGCTGGTTCCATTCACAGGCGGCAGACAGTTACCACACAGAAATGCAAAACCATGCCCGAGGGGGGATTCGAACCCCCGACCGCAGCGGCCGTGTAGACCGTGACAGTTTCGTCGCAGACCGCTCGGCCACTGCGGCCGGCATAACTTTATCCCACGATATCACATCCGTTTCACTTGTTTTAGTGAGTATTCCGAAAAATAATTAAAATATTCCTGTACCTGTTGTCAAGAAAGTTATTTTCATGTTACTATGTTGCCTTTTAGTGGAGCTGTATTTCCGTCTACTGCAGCTAAATGAAAGGCGATTTTTGTGCCGTACGTGTTTCGCTTCGATATTTGTAAAGCATCATCAGTGGCCTATAATACATTTTGTTTCCCCTATAATATTACAGTACATTTATAAATAAAAGTTTTGCTAGGGTTTCACAGTATGACAGTGATCAGTCTTTGCTATGTTACAATTTCTTAAATTCTGACGTACTAGGTTAGAAACAACTTCCATAACGCAAGCTTTTGCGAAGTTAATTCAATTGTTCAGTATTACTTGCGCTTTTTCCTGTTAATCCACGTGTGTCTTCATGGAATTGTTTGTGTGTTGTCCAGGTGGATGTATATTTTGGCTCTTGATGAACGCATTCATATCATCACTCCAACACAGTGGAATAACACAAAAAACCTTAAGTAACACTGAAAAATTAAATTAACTTCGCAAAAGCTCGTGCTAAAAAAGTTGTTTCTAACCTAGTAGCCGGCCGCGGTGGCCGAGGGGACTGAGGCGCTTCAGTCACGGTCTGCACGGCCACTACGGTCGGGGGTTCGAATCCCCTCTCGTGCATGGATATTTGTGCCGTCCTTAGTGTTAGTTAGTTCATAAGTAGTTTGTAAGTTTAGGGACTGATGACCCCGTAGTTAAGTCCCATAAGCTGTACAAACATTTGAACTAACCTAGTAGTACAGAATTTAAGAAACTGTAACATAGCAAAGATTGATAACTGTCGTATTGTGAAACATAGCAAAAAATTATTTATAACTGTACTGCAATATTACAAAAAAAAGTGTATGACAAAAAACGCTTTTCAATTTAGTTGTACATTGAGGCGCTATGTTTCGATACGCGAGCCCGTTTTCCCGTCGGGGATCGAATCCCTCCTCAGGCATGGATGTTTGTGTCGTCTTTAGTATATGGTAGTTCTTAAGTAGTTTGTAATTTTAGGGACTGATGACCCCGCAATTAAGTCCCTTAAGCTTAACAAACATTTGAACATTTTGAACACATTAGTTGCAATAGATGAAAATACAGTACCACTAATTTTCCGAGCAACTAAAGGACGACGGAAAACGAAAAAATATGTTGCACTTTTTAAAAAAAAAAAAATCTTTTAATGGGTGCACCTCGTACAAAGCGGTTGAGTCAACTGCCTCTAACATCGCACAAAATATGTTCAGATGTTTGTAAATCTATCGGACCAAACTGCGTGGTCATCAGTCCGTAGCTTACAAACTACTTAAACCTAGGTAAACTAACCTAAGGACAACACACACACACACCCATGCCCCAGGGAGGACTCGAACCTCCACGGCGAGCAACCGCGCGTTTCGCAGCGATACGCTTTAGACCGCTCGGCTACTCCACCGCGGCTAACATCGCACACTAACTACTATAGCTCTAACATCACTAATAGTTTATCTTCGTGATGCATGTGTGCCAACAGTCTATGGAAGCTGCGCTAAAGCTGGATGAATGCACAGGAATATATTTATTGTTGCAGTAATCCATAAAAAAATAAAAATAAAATAATTAAAAAATACTCTGCTCCTGAAGTAGGAATTAAAAGTAAATTGTGTAATCCTTATTTTTCGAGCTAAATCCGCTGCTTCATTATAATTATGACCTGCTCCTAAATGAAATGGCAGTGAAACTTGGAGGCGGGAATCATAAGGAGTTTGGAAGAGCGTGAGGCGGGTTGTTCAGCGAACTGTTTAATGAGCCCATCAATTAATGGAAGCGACCTTCGCAGAGCCACAGTTCAAGTGTTAAATGCGTCTTGATAACTTTCCCTACAGTTCTTGAACGGAGTCGGTATGAAGTCATAAACACGTATTCTACGATTGTCGTCATTTCTTGCTGCTTTAAGCAGATTAGGGAAAGTCCTTGTGGATTCGATTCCGCTCGTGTTTCCGTTTCCAACGATTCTGCCAGTATGGACTAATTCAGAACTGATATGGCGCTTACGGAAATTAAAGGAAATGAGTATTACGCTTATTAAAGATAACATCATTTCCGCTGAAAATCGGACAAATTATGTTTAAAAACATGAATTACGGATACGAAAATTAAAAATAAGTAACGCGACTTGGCTAACAGTATTACACAGCAGTCGTTCTCGTTGTATTGGAGATGCTTAAAGACAGATTCATCTAAAACTGTAGTCGCTTGCGACGCTTATTTCTCGTATTCTCCACGTTCTTGTGGTCCTCATTCGAAGACTGGTTTCGATCAAACGCTACTGTATTCTGTATAAGCCTCTTCATTGCTGAATAACTGCTGCAACCGACCATCAATTTGAACCTGCTTATTGTAATCTTGATCTTTCTCTACATTTTATACTAAAATGGTGCTCCCTGTTTTCTCAAACTGTGTCCTACGAACCGATCCCTACTTTTATTCGAGTTTTGACACAATTTTCTTTTCTCTCGAGTTATATACTGTACCTCCTCAATGGCTTCATAATCATTCCATTTAATCTGGTTCTTTTTTTTGTAGAACCGCATTTCAGACGCTTCAGTTCTCTTTCTGTCTGAACAATGTATCGCCCACGTCTGTCTTTCATAGAAGATACCTTCAGAAATGACTTCCGAATAACTTCGTGACATCAAAGTTCTCTTCCTACGAAATGCTTTTCTTGCCACTGCCAGTCTCTACTTCGGCGATCGTAAGTTATTTTGGTAGCCAGATAACAGAACTCGTCTACTACTTTTATTGTATCGGTACCTGATATAATCGCTTCAACGTTTTTTGATTTTCCTACTTTACATTCTGTGACCCTTGTTTTGCACTTGTTAATGTTTATCTTATACCCTCCTTACAAGACACTGTCCATTCCGTTCAATTGCTCTTCCAGGTCCTTTGCTGTCTCTGACAGAATTACAATGTCATCGGCAAACCGCCAAGTTTTTATTTCTTCTCTCTGAACTTTAATTGCTTCTCCAAATTTTCTTTCGTTTCCTGCACTGCTTGCTCAGTGTACAGATTAAATAACTTCGGGGAAAGGCTACAACCCTTCCCAACCACTGGTTTCCCTTTTTATGCCCTTCTACTGCTGGCGGGTTTCTGTAAAAGTTGTATGTAATCATTGGCTCCCAGTAATTTACTCCTGATGCTTTCAGAATTTTAAAGAGTGAATTCCACTAAACATTCTCAAAGGCTTTCTTCAAATGTATAAAAGCTTTAAAAGTAGTATTGCCTTTCCTTCATCCGTTTTGTAATGTAAGTCTGGTTTCAATATTGCTTCGTTTGTTTCTCGAGCCAAAACTTATCTTACCCGATAGTTTGTACATTTTTTTTTAATTCGCATTAAATAATTCACGTTAGTATTTTGCAGCCATGACAGAAGATGAAGTGTACAGATAAACTGGTATAGGTATTGTTTGATTTATGACAAGTTTTGCGAGCATCGTCAGATATTCATCGGCCTGGCGACAACGTGTTAGAGGTTTAACCAAGGGGATGAATATTTGAATATGATCGCGTTGGATGAGGAGAAACTCGCCATAAATCAAATAATATGCGACTGCGCCAGTTTACCTCTACATTAATTACAACGTTCGCCGGATGCCCTGCAGCGATGGCTGCGTTTGCTAAATTAAAATTTTTCAGCAGAGTGGCTTTCGTTAATAGTTGAATACAAATGTAACATGCGAAAAGGACAGTTCGTAAAGACAGATCCTTTCTGTGTACGTTATTTTCTGACGTCACTGTGATATAAAGAGGGGAGTTGTAATGACGTCACAAACTGTCAGACGACTCCCGCCATGTTAAGTGTACCAAAAACGGATTTAAAATTAGAAAAATGTTTGAAAATACTACCCTGATGCTGTTAAATACGAATACAGAGATAAAGTTTCTGTTTAAAACAACTTTAATGTGCACACGACAGAAATTAAGTACTGGAAGCAGTAGTAGAGAGTATTCTGCAAATTTTCTGGGCAATCTAACATGGCCTCTGAGGCTTTGAAGTACCGTACAGGCCAAGTCTATAGGGCTGTCTGCCATTTATGATTGCGACAGTCGCCAACACAGAACGTAAAGTACGCGTTATTTCGATCATGAAGTAAACAGCCGTTGCACTCCTGAGGCGAGATGGTGATTTTCATGTCACAGGACTCCAATAAAAGTCAATAGAATCAGTGACACATTTGGCAGGCCTCGTTCGTCGCAGAGCGGAGTCTACCAAGTCTAGGTCGGTGCAAATCCGAAAGGCACACACCGAGAGCGGATGGTGCTAGCCAAATCCCTGATCACTTCCCAAATCCCTGAACGAACGCTTACATAGGAAAGGTAAGCTTTCCCAGTCGCATCGATTTCGCAACCTTCCAGATTGCCCACACGTTAAGGGGCGAGAGTTTGGCATTTTAGGGCCGGATGAAATATACGGGCTTCGTTTTATATTGATCGACGACTTTTAAGAGCGAATGGGAAAAATTTCATGCCAGGACCACATACTGCGTAAGCCAGTAACGGCATTAAACTTTTTCGTTTTATTCTCCTGGCTTCATTTCCAAAATGATACAAAGATATTGTTCCCTTAATTTACCAAAATGAAATGTATCCTTCACTCATTAATTGTCAATTCTGTTAATTTTTGCTATACGAATCTCTTTCATTTCTTACATACCCTCTTCTCGTTCTAATATTTCCCATTTTCACTATGCTGTGGTTGATAGTGCAGTTATGTGGACGGACAGAATAAAAAATTTGTAGACCTATGGGACCAAACTGCTATGTATATACAAGTGGCGTCTGTTCCGAAAGAAAAGTTATTACTTCATATTTACAAAATATATGACATCAACTGGAAATGGGGAAAGCTGAAAGTGTGTACCCAGCCGGGACTCGAACCCAGGTCTTTCGCTTTCTAGGCAGTTGCGTTGACTATTACACCACTGGGGACACAGTGATCACCGCCCCTGCTAGGACTACCTAAGCACGCCTCCCGTCAGATACAAATTCTCAGCTGTACTCTGCCCACAGTACTAAAACCGTAGTTTTCAAACTAACGCCACTTGTATATATATAATATGCCGGTGACGGGCACTGATCCTATCGTTAGTGGGGAGGGGTGGGCAAGTTTATGGCCCTTACTCTTACGGGAATTAGTTTCAAAACTACGAGTTTGAGTACTGTGGGCAGGGTGAAGCTGGGAATTTGTATCTGACGGGAGGCGTGCTTAGGTAGTCCTTGCAACGCAACTGTCTAGAAAGCAGGAGACCCGGGTTCGAATCCCGGCTAGGTACACATTTTCAGCTTTGTCCATTCGCAGTTGATGTCATATATTCTGTAAAAATGAAATAATAACAACTGCAGGATCAGAAGTGACGTCTGTTCTTTCTGAACAGACGCCACTTGTATATATATAATATGCCGGTGACGGGCAATGATCCTATCGTTAGTGGGGAGAGGTGGGCAAGTTTGGAGCCCTTATTCTTACGGGAATTAGTTTGATAACTACGAGTTTAAGTACTGTGGGCAGGGTGAAACTAGGAATTTGTATCTGACGGCAGGCGTACTTAGGTAGTCCTTGCAAGTGCGGTGATCACTGTGTCCCCAGTGGTGTAGGGGTCAGCGCAAATGCCTAGAAAGCAGGAGACCCGGGTTCGAATCCCGGCTAGGTACACATTTTCAGCTTTGCCCATTTG
Organism: Locusta migratoria; assembly: GCA_026315105.1. Lineage (NCBI taxonomy): Eukaryota > Metazoa > Arthropoda > Insecta > Orthoptera > Acrididae > Locusta > Locusta migratoria. The sequence goes on along the minus strand of CM048745.1, from coordinate 155,080,120 downwards.
CAGTTGATGTCACATATTCTGTAAATAAAAATGCTATGATCATGATCCCTAGATATACAACCCACTTAAACTAAATTACAGTAAGGACAACAAACACGCAAACACACACACACACACACACACACACACACACAAACACAAACACAAACACACACACACACACACACACACACACACACACACACACACACACACACACACACACACACACATCCATGCCCCTACACTCCATTCAACGAAACCAGAGACGTACTGTAAACACAGTAAGGCGCGTGACCACAGCGCTGCCGTCGATGGGTGTACAAGGCAGGGGAGCACAGCCAGCGTGGCCGTCTCAACTGCTGGTGTGAGCTCGTTTGTGCGTGCTGTACAGCGGCGATATCAGGATGTCATAAGTTCATCTTTAAAGACGCTTGAAAGACTAGTTGAACCTTCGACGAGTGGTTTCAAGATGTTCTTCCTCGGCTTGCAGTTACTGTTGTTGATAAAGCGCCGTACTATTATCGTAGAAAAGAAGTTCCCAGTGCGAATTCCAAAAAGCACGAATTATCGGAGTGGCTAAAATCTAAAAATGATTTTGAAGACGGTATGTTGAAAAAATAACTTTTAGATATATTTCAAAATTGCAGAACAGCGCACAACGAATACGCGATGGATGAAATGGCGAAGAATGCAGGGAAAACTGTTCTTAGAATTCCTCTGTACAGCTGTGAATTAAAAAACGTTGCAGCGAAAGAGAAAACATACAAAATACCGGAAGTTAAAGAACTGCAAGAAGAAGCAGTAAAAACAGTGACTGCACAAGTTTGGAACAAGTACGTCCTCCGTGTCGTCTTTTTAGTTAAAAGACAAATGTGGAAATTGTAGGAGAGATATGAGCTGTTTGGTATAAACCTCAATGAAAACAGTTCAAGTTTGACAGAATGAACCTTGTTTCGCCGTCCTTTACCATTATTATTACTGGTAATGTTATTAAAAATTGTGTATGAATGGAGCGCTTGTTAGCAACTTGTATGAAAACAAATCTGTTTTGATAGAATGAACTCAGTTTCATCGTACTTTTAACGTTATTGTAACTGGCTTTGAATCCTCCGTGTCGTGCTTTGTGTCGTTACATTGTTGCCCAGGTTTCTCAGGGTCCGCTGTGACGTCAGCTCGGCAGCCAGCCAACGCCACCAGCTGCAAAGCGTGCGCCAAGGATTTTGTACACCCCTTCGTATCAGGCGAACACCGAATGCTTTCTCTGGAGACGATCGTAGTCGCTCACGTGGCACTGTTTACGTTTCGTCCCACCCATTGATCTCTATACTATCTGGATGTTGAACTTCAGCTGTCCAGCGTTCCAGCCATAGATATACATAATTAGTTTCTTGCCAAATTCAAACATGGCTGCTATGAAGTATTACAAGAAAACGAAAAGAAAATACGTTTCAATCCCGCTCCCATATCAGCCTACTACATCGAATATTGAATTGCATACCAAATCAAGAGGTAAGCAAGCAATTCTCTGTAACGTAATAACTGATGAAAACTCGTTTGCCAAATTTAAACATGTCGGAGAATGCAAAATCGTGTGCAAAACATATGAACGTGCAGGCACGCTATAGTTCTATGCTCAGACACCAGTTTGTGTAGAGATCACTGGACCCAGCTCTCGGAGAACGGACTGTATTATATTCACGGCCAGCTCATCGAGTTGCCCCTGGAAGCGAGCGGCCTAGTGTTGTTATTGTCGCTGCAGTCCCCCAAAGCTACTATTCCCCAGTTATGAAAAGAAACTACTATTGCAGATCTACCCCCGACTTAAAAACATTTGAAGTTTTGGAGATCGGTCGGACTTTTGCGATTTTAAACAAACGAACATTTGTGTTTGTAAAGAGGTAAAAACTGTGCGGCTGCTCCCGTCGGAGGTTGGAGTGCTCTCTCCGGTTATGGAAGTCTGAGTTGTGCTTAGTGTAAGCTACATTAAATAGTTTGTAAGTCCAGGGAGCGATGACCTCAGCAGTTTCGTGCCTGTGGTTTACAAACATTTGAACATTTGGGGGGGGGGGGGGGTGGTAAAGAGGGCGATTCAGGAAGGTGACGATTAGCGTTCGGCCAGTTTCTTTCCTTTTTTGTGAGTGAGCGTACTTGTAATACTACGGACTAGTACGGTAACTGGCGGAAGCGGCGGGCAAGAGCGTCGCTCCGACTGCAGGGATCGGCTGCTTTTATTTGGCGACCGCAGTGAGGCGGCGTGGCGGTCAGTAGCGGAACTGGAGGCTGCCGCCTGCGCCTGGAGAATGCTGGAGGCGTGGGTCGGGTCCAGGGCGGGCGGCCGTTGACCCTGCGGCCTGCAAACGGGTCTGCGGGAGGCGGCGAAACAGCTGCGCGGCCGCGTGGGGTAGCCGCCGACGCGCTGGCCCAAAAACAGCACACTAACTCGTCATCTCTCCATTCACAATACCTCCTCCGCAATGATACACAGCCTGGAAATAACAAATACTATGCCCACTCAGAGTTTTCGATTTGACATAGGATGTATTGTTGTATCACTGCATGCGGAGTATATGAAGTGGCTTCATTCACAGATCAGTAGGTCAGCTTGTCGTACCAGGTGTCTGTCCGTGCTGAAGCACCCATATTTGTTCGTGCTATGCTGAAGCTGCTGCATGCTGTTTCACCTCTGCACTGTTTGATATTCACTGCTTACGTCGTAGCACACACTTCCACACACAAACTGTTCAGACAGATCAGACATGTGGAGCTGCAGATGGACTGACGGGAGACTGGAATAAGGAAATGCCGAGGCCAGTTCATCAAGCAAGTACTTCCTTACACTTCACGTTAGTAGACTCCAAGTGAGATGACACATGTGATTTTTCAAAAGTAGTTTGGAATTACGGCAGTTTTCAATGGTTCAACTATTCTTACCACAGTGCTGATATACGAGGCGCGTCCAGAAAGTAAGTTCCGTATGGTAATAAAATGAAATTGTGCACAGATACAGAAGAAATTTTTATTGCACAAAATTCTACAACTCTTACTTTTCCACATAACTGTCGAAATTTTGCAGGCATTTGTCATAGCGTGGCACCAGATTCTGTATACCTTCTTCATAGAAATCTGCCGCCTGTTTCTTCAACCAGTTGGAAACAGTGAAATTTGGGGAAAGTCCATAGCGAGAGCACTAATTGTAAACCTACGGTTTTCCTGGATTTTGTCATCAATCGCGTGAACCAGTTCTTCTTGTAACCAAAGATGGACGCCCAATTAGTTCATCGTGCACACCACTACGCCCGCCATTGAACTGTCGGACCCATCTTCTTACCGTCGAATCACTCATCGCATTTGGTCCGTAAACATCGCAAATTTGCCGATAAATTTCACTCGGTTTCACTTTCCTCGCATTCAGAAACCGAATCACCGACCTGATTTCACAGGCGGCGGGATTTTCAATCAACGCCGACATTTCAAACAAGCACAACAAAGCGTACGTAACTGACAGCGATCTCCAAATGGCGCACGTTCTTCTCCTTGATACATATCGTCTACAGCGCATGTGCGGAACTACAATCGTTGTGCTGCAGCGGAGATAAATTGAAACGGAACTTACTTTCTGGACGCGCCTCGTACTATACCCAATTAGTGTTTTCGATTTGACGTAGGATTTATTGGTGAATCACTGCATGCGGAGTATGTGGAGTGGCTTCATTCACAGATCTGTAGCTCAGCTTGTCGTACCACGTGTCTGTCCCTGCTGAAGCACACATATATCTACGTGCTATGTTCTCCATGGCGGGGGGGGGGGGGGGGGGGGCAGGGATGGGATGCTAAAAAAAAAAAAAAAAAAAAAAGTTCAAATGTTTGTTAAGCTTATGGGACTTAACTACGGGGTCATCAGTTCCTAAACTTACAAACTACTTACGAACTAGGACGGCACAAATATCCATGCCCGAGGGGGGATTCGAACCCCCGACCGTAGTGGCCGTGCTGACCGTGACTGGAGCGCCTGAGTCACCTCGGCCACCGCGGCCGGCGACGGGATGCAGCCGCTGTGTCTGGCATCTATTCCCTTATATACATGACGAATACTGGCCAGGGATGCACCATTCCCCGCCTGTTCGACCTGTTCACGTAGTTGCGCAACAGTTCTGGCTTGACCAGTTGCACGTGTCAGTCATCGCCTCGTCATATCCGACACGTGCTCCATTTGAGATCGTGCTGGTCGAGGAAGTTTTTAAAGTCTCGCAGAGGACGCTAAGTTTCACGCTCAGAGTGTGGGCAAGCACTGTCGTGTTGGAAGAACATATCACTTTCCTGTTGCAAGAATATGAAAATAACATTCTGCACGTACCGAACGCTGATCAGCGTTCCCTCCACAAACACTTAATGTGAACGACATTTGTAGCTTATCGCACTCCAGACCATGAGACCTTGAATGCGTCAAATGTGTCACTGACGAATGCACTCACCAGGTCTACACCATGCCATCATACGCCCAAACGCCCATCACTTGTGTGATTTTAGAATCTGTTTTAATCGCTGAAGACCACGGCGCGGCCTTCCGCCTTCCAAGTAATCCTCTCACGGCACCAGTCGGTACATGCTTACATGCGAAAACAGTTTACTGTGTATTGCAGAATTATTTGAACATCGAGAATACCGTAGAAGCTCTTCCTCGATTACCGTAACGAACCTCTTTGCATATAAGTAACGATGTGATAAAACCAGCGGACAGTACAAAAAGTAAAAATCACTAACATGTCGTTCACTGGCGCAATGCATGCTGCAGGCCCCTCTGAAAATATGCGGGATAGTACGAACCCTAACCCTTTTCTCCACAGATAATTTCGAGCAGTTCCCGACAATAAGCCGAGACTCATCGAAGTAGTTGGGTCGCAGGGCCAGACCGCTGTTTTCGAATTCATCGTCTGAATATTGCGAATGCACGCAGATCGAATCATCTGAACGTAGTTGGTATATGCCATTTATATAATGCCTACTCGCTGCACGCATCCGATTAATTCGCTGTTCATTCATTGGTGACGGCACAAGATTCCGAATGACTGTTCTCATCTGGAACCTGTCGCTTACCTTTGACGGCGGCAGTCAATTTATATGCGAATTAATTGTCAGAATTGATGGCTGATGGGAATTTATTAACCTTCCTCGCTGGGCGATGTTGAAATGGAACCTGTTTGACTTCCGGCGGACGAGTTACGTCCACACGGAACTGAGAGAATTAGATTCACGAGGAGACCACTTAAGTATCGGATTTTTGTAAATTTTTATTCAGGGTACGTGAAGTGAGGAACTGAAACATCACTCTGCCAAAGCCACTCGATGCATCTATCAAAAATTCTCGAGAATATAGAGTTTCAGGACGTTTAACTACACGGAAAAGAGAATGTCTGGTAGTCGTCGTATTTCATTGGTAGCTGTGTGGATTGACGACCAAGAAAATTGTAGGATGGTGCCATTCCTATTATGTTTTTTTTTATTATTATTTATTTTTCGTTGTGTTCAAATACTACGCGTTTTAAATTCAAAATTCACTTTATCTATAGTAATTAACATGTATTTAATAGTGTTTTTTGACGAAACATACAGTCTTCTGTTTGTACGTAATTTTCAATATTGTATGAGAGATTTCAATAAAAATCTACACAAATTGAATATTAACAGTATGCTTTTCACTATTAATTGACGACTGTTGGCTTCGCTTGTTCACTCTCTGAAGAGTTTGCCCCCAAAATATAATTTCGGTGTTTATTGCATTGAAACCATCATTATTAGAAACCATGAAAACACACTGAAAATTATGAGACAGGCTTAAACAGAGACGTATATTTTTCATGAAAATTTAACTATTAGATATGTGTTAATTAGTATATATTGGAAGTTAATATTTAAATTATTCGAACTGAACCAAATAAAGGGCATGGCGGTATTGGAACCGTTGACGCTCTAATTCCTTAATTACGAATCCTACAACCGCGATGGTTGCTAGGAATTGTGCCCAATTATATTTAATTAAAGGGCGTAAACAAACTCCATAGTCGATTGTCTCCAGAATTATTAGGCCCCTCAGGGGGCTCACCGCTCTGTGGTGAGTACGTGCGTGGCGAGCACGGGGCCCCAGCCTTTGTAGCACTCCTTCCTTTCCGTGCTACATGACGCTTCTTCTACTGTCCTTTTCCCCTCTCTTGGGGACCGAGTGTGTGCATCCTTCGGGGAACCGAAGTTCTGACCCTTTTAGCTTTACAGTCTTCTTTCACCTCTTTCTTTGCCTCCGCGTCTGCGTTTGAGGCTTCTCCTCCTACTATTTCTCTCTTCCTCCTCCCTGTACGCACTTGAAGGCCACCCATATGGGTGACTGGGTAATGCATAAGTCCCAGCCCCGGGCTGGCATGTAGGGTGCGTGCGTACCCCCTGGTTAAGGCCAGGCCAGGGGAGGGGCGATTGCCTGCGCTGATACCTTCCCGATTCGCCGATTGGTCCCTCCGTCTGTCGATCGGGAGGTGTGACCTGGGGTGTGAACAATCACCCAAGGCGGGTGTGCTTCCGTTGGGGGCCCCCAGCAGGAAGGAGCGTGCCATCGGAGACACTGGCAATCGTGGGGGATACAACCGCGATGGTTCTAAAAAAAAGAAAATGGAAAGAGCCTTTAGAAATGGATGTACTAGACAATAGTGTGTCTGAACAGAAAAATTTACAGACCTCAAAGTTCCTTGTGGTGACCCGTACTGAGGAAGGACAATCCTTTTCGTCGGTGAACCCATTTATTATTATTCAAAAAGGGGTTGATGCCATTGCCGGCCCAGTTAAGACCTGCAACCGCCTGCGTAATGGAACACTACTGTTAGAAACAGAAAGTGGCTCCCAGGCACAGCGGCTGCTTAAGGCTACTCTGCTCCACAGCTACCCGGTTCGTGTTGAGCTCCATCCAACCCTCAATTATTCCCGAGGGGTAGTCTTCTCGGCCAGTTTGGACGGTCTGACTGAGGATGAACTGAAAGAATATCTGGCAGCTCAAGGCGTCGTCGCAGTACACAGAGTGACAAAAAAAGAGAACAATGTTGTAGTGCCCACTCGCACAGTGTTTCTGACCTTCGACCGAGTGGCTCTGCCGCCGAAGATCAAGGCAGGGTATGAGGTCATCACAGTACGACCTTATATCCCTAACCCTACTCGGTGTTATCAGTGCCATCGATTTAACCACACAAGCCAGTCTTGCAAGAACCCAGTCATATGTGTCACCTGTGGTAAAGAGGCCCATGAGGGGATTTGTCCACCACCGTCCCCTCATTGCATCAATTGTAACGGGAATCATGCTGCTTCCTCCCGGGAATGTCCCGTGTTTGCCGATGAACGAGCCATCCAGGAAATCCGTGTAAAGGAAAAGGTTCCCATACCAGTTGCACGTAAGATGTACGCCAGTCGTAAGCCCAAGACCCCGCCGCGTGGTAACTATAGTACTGTAGTTGCAACGCCTCCACCAACACGGGATATGGCCACACAGACTTGTGACCTACAGTTTACGACAGTAGTTGTCAAACAGTCTACATCGACAACGGCGTCACGTTCAGCGAAAAGTGTGAGTACCTCTTCCAAATCATCATCTTCATCTTCAGCTGTGAAACCACAGATAGAGACGCGAAAGTCTAAGAAAGAGCATTCGCGCGAGAATTTCCTCCGCACCCCTACCAAAACATCTGAGCCAACCAAGGAGCTTCACCAGGGCTCCAAGAAATCAAATAGGGGGAAAACTCTCCCCCCTCCTACCTCACAATGTGATGATGGCATCCCCTGGAAGCCTATAGTCTCTCCAGGTGCATCAGCCAAAGATGGGGCTGCCGACCACACTCACGCAGCTGCTGTGGTAACCTCTGAGAATATGGAGCAAGACCCTCCTGTCTCAGACACCACCAGTTGCGAACATTCGCACTGTGGCCCGCCGCCTTCGTCGGGCTGATGTCCACCTTCATCTCATTTTATCCCATTATGGATATTCTTCAATGGAACATTCGTGGTATCCGGTCGAATTGGACAGAACTGCAGCTTCTAACGCGAACATATCATCCAATCATCCTCTCTCTACAGGAGACAAAATTGCTCCCTGGTACTCGAATTACTTTCCCACGCTACACTACCGTTCGCTTTGACCTTCCTCCAGTGGCAGGAATTCCAGCCCACGGGGGCGTAATGTTGCTTATTCGGGATGACGTACACAGTACATCGGTCCCTTTGTGTACTCCAATACAAGCTGTTGCTGTCCGGATATACCTTCCTGGATTTGTCTTCACACTGTGCAATATTTACGCTCCTTCCTCTTTTCCCGTCACTTGATCAGATCTCCTAGATCTCATTGACCAGCTTCCGCGTCCGTTTTTGTTGGTGGGAGATTTCAATGCCCACCACCCCCTTTGGGGCTCCCCACGGCCATGTCCACGGGGCTCCCTCCTGGCAGATATACTGAACCACCTTCAGCTCATCTGCCTTAACACTGGTGAACCAACTTATCTTTCAGACACCACAAATACTTTCAGCCATATAGATCTAGCTATCTGCACTGCTCAGCTGGCACGGCGTCTTGAATGGTCTGCTCTCTCAGACACACATTCGAGCGATCATTTTCCGTGTGTAATTCACCTAATGATGCCTGACACCCTTGAGCATCCACACCGCTGGCAGTTAACGAAAGCGGACTGGGAGCTCTACACGTCACTGGCGGATTTTGGTACTTACCATTATCCTAGTATAGACGACCAAGTGGAACACATTACCACAGTTATTCTGACAGCCGCGGAATGTTCCATCCCCTGCAAGACTTCCCACGCACGTCGTCCCCTTGTCCCGTGGTGGACCGCGGAATGCCGTGACGCTCTGCGAGCACGGCGACGTGCCCTTAGAATCTTCAAACAACGGCCCACGCTCGACAACTGCATCCGATATAAACGGCTGCGGGCCTATTGTCGTCGCCTCTTTCGCGACTGTAAACGCGCCAGTTGGCGCTCATTCACGAGCTCTTTTAATAGGTCTACCCCTTCCTCCATCATTTGGGGTAACCTTCGAAAAATTTCGGGCACTATGGCTCATTCCCCAATTCCCGGTCTGTGTGTCGCAACTGACACCGTCGTCGATCCTCCACAAATAGCCAACGCACTGGGTCGACATTTTGCAGAGGTCTCTAGCTCTTCACATTACACTGACGCTTTCCTAGCTAGGAAACGGACGGTGGAGGCGACTCCATTGCCCTTTACCTCTCAGAACCGTGAATGCTACAATACCGAGTTTACTGTACGAGAGCTCCACCACGCACTCTCGTCTTCGCGGTCCTCCGCTCCAGGACCAGATGGCATTCACGTGGCGATGCTGCAACACCTTTCACCAACAAGCTTGCACTTCCTACTGGCCACCTACAACCGCATATGGATAGAAGGCACTTTTCCGCGACGCTGGCGTGAAGCCATAGTCATTCCCATACCAAAGCCTGGGAAGGACAAATGTCTCCCTTCCAGCTACCGCCCCATTTCCCTCACCAGTAGCGTATGCAAGGTGATGGAACGCATGATTCACGGGCGCCTGGTATGGTGGCTTGAAACGCGACATCTCCTGTCTAATGTCCAATGTGGGTTTCGCAAGCACCGTTCTGCGGTGGATCATCTTGTTGCCCTATCTACCTCAGTAATGAATAACTTTTTACGGAAGCGCCAGACAGTAGCGGTGTTCTTTGATCTGGAAAAGGCATACGACACCTGCTGGAGGATGGGCATCCTCCGCACTCTGCATACATGGGGTTTTCGGGGTCGCCTGCCAATTTTTATCCGCGAATTTTTAACAGACCGTGTATTTAAAGTGCGTGTTGGTTCGGTTTTATCGAGCACTTTTAATCAGGAGAACGGAGTCCCCCCAGGGCTCGGTCCTGAGCGTTGTTTTATTTGCAGTGGCAATCAATTCTATAGCCGATCACCTTCCACTGGGAGTGTCGGCGTCCCTATTTGTTGACGACTTCGCGATCTACAGCAGCACTGAGCAAACGGGTCTCCTGGAGCGGCGCCTCCAGCGGTGCCTAGACAATCTCCACGCGTGGAGTATGGACACTGGCTTTCGATTCTCAGCTGACAAGACAGTCTGCATGAACTTCTGGCGGCGGAAGGAGTTCCTTCCCCCGTCCCTTCGTCTGGGCCCCATAGTACTTCCATTTGTGGATACCACGACGTTTTTGGGACTTGTTCTCGACAGGAAGTTAAGTTGGTCTCCCCACATATCCCGTTTGGCAGCTCGCTGTACCCGCTCTCTCAATGTGCTGCGGGTGTTAAGTGGCACCTCGTGGGGAGCTGACAGGTCTACTCTCCTCCATCTGTATCGCACCATAGTTCGGTCCAAACTGGACTATGGTAGCATCGTTTATTCTTCGGCTCGACCGTCCATACTGCGCCGCCTTAATACAATCCACCACCAAGGTCTCCGTCTGGCGACAGGAGCGTTTTATACTAGCCCCGTTGAGAGCCTCTATGCCGAGGCCGCCGAACTACCCCTTTCTTACCGTCGGGAACTCCTGCTTAGCCGTTACGCTAGTCGTTTGTCGTCCATGCGAGGACACCCGACGTACGCAGTTTTTTTTAACGACTCACTTGACAGTCTCTTCGCTCTGCGCCCGTCTGCTCTGCTACCACCGGGAGTACGCTTGCGTTCGCTACTCGGCCAGCTTGGCGTTACAATGCCTGCTATCTTCTCGACTGGAGAGAGCATCTCTCCACCGTGGCGAAGCCCCGAAGTCCGTGTTAACTTTGATCTTCATTCTCTTCCAAAGGACTCCACACCTAGTTTCGTCTACCAGAGAGAATTTCACGCACTCCGGTTTAAATTTGATGACAATTTGTTCATTTACACTGATGGCTCAAAGACAGACCAGGGTGTTGGGTGTGCTTTTGTACTTGGCAACGTCTCTTTTAAATATCGTCTTCCTGAGTGGAGTTCCATTTTTACAGCTGAGCTGTATGCATTATACCAAGCCACACAATACGTCCGGCGAAACTCGCTCAGTAAGACTGTCATTTGCTCGGACTCTATGAGTGCTTTGTTGAGCCTTCGCATCCTATATCCGGCCCATCCCCTGGTACAAAGCATCCGCAATTGCCTTACTTCTCTTTCAACGAGCGGAACTACGGTGACGGTTCTGTGGGTCCTTGGCCATGTGGGAGTGTTGGGGAATGAGGCTGCGGATACGGCTGCCAAGGAAGCAGTTCTCCTTCCTCGGCTATCTACCTTTTCCACCAGCTCTGATGACCTTCGCGCTGGTATCTCCCAGCGTATTATCTCCCGTTGGTATCTACATTGGTCATCCCTGTCAGGGAACAAATTGCGAGCCATTAAACCTGTGCCTGATCTCTGGTCAACGTCATCTCGACCCTCCCGCCGAGAGGAGATTGTTCTGGCCCGGCTTCGTATTGGCCACTGCCGTTTTAGCCACCAGCATTTATTACGTGGTGGTCCTGCTCCCTTATGTGAGCACTGTGATGCACTTTTTACTGTGAACCATCTTTTAGTGCAATGTCCATTTTTTAACCGTCTCCGTCATGATCTGTGTTTCCCATTTGAAATGTCTGACATTTTAGCTGATGACCCGCAATCGGTTAACAGAGTTTTACTTTTTATACATCGTGCATATATGGCGAAAGCCATTTAATTTCTAACCCCGGTTCTTTTTTACTATGGGCAGTGTTGGGCGCTAATGACCACAGCAGTTGTGCGCCCTAAAACCACAAAAAAAAAAAAAAAGAATTATTAGAGTTACATCGTGTATGGCTCTGATTGATAAATCAGTAAAAATATATACAATAAAGTCGCTCTGAGAATGATCATCAAGTATCCAATGGTGTATTTTAAAGTACATATTTTACTGATTTTATGTTTGACTCACCATTGTACTGATAACCAAAATGTTGTGCGCTGTTATAACCACATAAACGCTGTAAGATGTTAGAGACCAGAAGATGGTGGTACGTCAGTGTAAGAATTTTGTGATCTTGGTATTATATTAAGTCGTAAAACAACGCAAAACCGTCAGAAGAGCTTCACGTGGTGTTATCAAGATGAAAGTGCTTTGAAACTGGGGGTGGAATTTTTGAAAATCGTGTTGGAACGTCGTCATTTGCCTTTACTTTAAGTTTGTTCGGCTTTTATGCTGACAGCTATATATCTGTACTTCATGAAAATTGGACACATGTTACGTGGTATATCTTTTACTGCAGTTAGTCTGTTCTACCGCCTCCTAAAATGTTTACTGTTTCCCTGAAACACCCTGTAAGAAAGGTAATGTGCCTTTATTAAATTTTAATACTCTAGCTGCAATGTAGTTTGTGTAGGCTACATACACTGCCCCGTGTGTATATTTACACACGAGCAAAAGAAGTAACAAGATACCATTCAATAAAAGCAAAGAAATCTGTGGAGATATACATCTACATCCATACTCCGCAAGCCACCTGATGGTGTGTGGCGGGGGGTACGTTGAGTATCGGTTCTCCCTCCTATTCCAGTCTCGTATTGTTCGCGGAGAGAAAGATTTTCGGTATGCCTCTGTGTGGGCTCTAATCTCTCTGATTCTATCCTCATGATGTCTTCGCGAGATATACGTAGGAGGGAGCAATATACTGCTAGATCCTCGGTAATGGTATGTTCTCGAATCTTCGACAAAAGCCCGTACCGAGCGACAGAGCGTCTCTCCTGCAGAGTCTTCCACTGGAGTTTATCGATCATCTCCGTAACGCTTTCTCGATTGCCAAATGATTCTGTAACGAAGCGCGTTGCTCTCCGTTGGATCTTTTCTACTTACTCTATCAACCCCATCTGGTACGGATACCACACCGGTGAGCAGTATTCAAGCTGTGGGAGAACAAGTGTACTGCAACCTACTTCCTTTGTTTTCAGACTGCATTTCCTTAGGATTCTTCCAATGAATCTAAGTCTGGCATCTGCTTTACCGACGATTGATTTTATATGGTCGTTCCATTTTAAATCACTCCTAGAGCGTACCACCATATAATTTTTGGAATCATATAGTTTTCACGAGCGAAACAGCGTGCGTTAAGTAGCATATCTGTACAACTGCATGATCGTCGTCAGGTTCATTTTAAGGAAATTTTGGAACTTCAGAAATAGTGTACGTGTCTCTGGTTCCACGTACATTAAGTGAAGGTGTGTAAGTCCGAGAGACTAGGATCTCCCCATCGTTTCCACCTTCGCAAAAATAATCCAGACGTGAACCTGAATTATATTTAGCACACTTTATTATTAACAGTTATACAAATAATGTTTCGCCAGCCGCGGTCACTGTATTACAATCTTGTGGAGCCTACTAGCGGTAGCCATCTGAGACGTCCGACATACGTCCTTTAGCGACAGACGGCAGAGCCTCGATACAGTCTAGTGTCTACCGAGTGCCGGCACAGACACTACGTTTACATATAACACATCTTCCGGAAGACGAAAACCGATTTTCGTAAACCGTTTTTCGCTGTCGTGTTTACATGGCACAGCCTGAATCGGATTTCCAAATCCACTTAAGATGACGGCTGAAAAACAGCTGATTCAGTCCCCGATTTAGTCAGCATAATTGCTATTTTTCTTTACTTAAATACACAGATTCATGCTCACTCTGATATTAATACTTTTATTTCACATTAGAAAATATCACTCTGTCCGTATGTGCCGAAAATTCCTACCAAAAAAACACAATCTGACAAGCCAAAAACGCTTCAAAAACGGTTGCGTTTACATGGGCACGAAAATCGATTGTGGAACTGGAAAACCGCTTTAGAGAAGTGGATTTCCAGAATCGGTTTTGGAGTGTTTACATGACCCACCAAAAGCGGAATTGGGAAATCGGTTTACGAAATCCGGTTTTGGGAGCCCATGTAAACGGGGGTGACAGTAACATATTTGTCTGTGGTGCCGGGCACCCAGCACGAGGGCTGGGGCGGCATCGGAACAAAGGCAGCATACCTGCCGGCGGGCCCGCGGTGGTGGTCAAGCTGCCCTTGGGGTTCCAACATTTCTCACAGGGGGCAGACCTGACTAGGCGGCATCTCCGCCCAGCTACCAACCACCACCAGATGGCAACTGTGAGTCCAAACAAATTAAATCTTTGTATAGGGAAAGTATGGCCATCCATTTCCGCGCCGCTTGCCGCCGTCTGCGGCTCGGGATTGGCTGAAATTGAGTCACGTGGTTCTTTCCGCCATCTTGGTCCTATACATTGCTTGGCTGCCATGAAGAGTCTTGTGCATTTCGTATGTTTGGGTTTGATAATGCCACAGTGTTGTACTTTTGGGTGTTCTTAAGAAGTGAAGAAGGGAGGTAAACATTATAGTACTTCCATTAGATATAAGAAATGCAGGAAGATGAATAGTCTGACTGATGAAAGTCGTCAGAGAAAACTAGGAGCCCAGAAGCGACCTTCGGTTCTTCTACTAATTCGTAATATCATTTTATAGATTAAAGATTCACTGACAAATGGATCACGCAGCAGTTATGTATATAATTTTAACTTGAATAAATTCGCGAAGAAAATTCCTGCATAATGTCGTGAGGTTAAATTATTCACGCGACGTTGGTTTTATCTGCTGGTAGTTGCCGAACGAATTAGTGAGAACTAGATTCTCGTTTAGATATGAAATTAATAAATAGTTCCTGAAGCAAGCTTTTCTCATTCTTTTTCATGTGTATTATTACAGGAAACATAGAATTGAAACAAGACAAATATTTGACATTCAAATGTAATTGGCGTTGTAAAGGTACCTTTAATTTCTCTTTTTGGTAAAAGTCATGTAGTGGGTATCCACTTGCATTTTTCGTAGTTCATTAAGATATAAGTAGATAATACGCAAGAAAATACTCATCAAAGACTTATCCATAATCTAAATGGTTTCCTTCATTTACGCTATGCACCGATGATGACATGTTCGCGGGCTATTCGAGTAGTTGGCTACGGTACAGGTCAATCTGAATTTATTGGTGAGCTCTTTAGATCTGGAGCCACAAACCAAGCAATTTTCTTAAAATCGGACGATAAGTATTTCGTAGAGCCGCCAGGTCCGCATGGATAGAACTACGCGAAGTTCCCGCATCTGTCCGTCGGGTATAACACCCCGTATCTCGAGAATGAAAAGAGTTATCGTTCTGGTCTCAACCTTAAATAAAATTTCGATATCTTACCTACATTTCGTCCGCAGCATTGTATGTGCTAAAATCAACCACACGCAAAGTCGACGTAATGCGACTTTTCCTCTGCAAACTGTTCAAAATTATGTGCAGTATTTTACTTAATTTGATGTAGCACGGAAACTATACGTAATAATGAATAGAAAATCAGATAATTATCGAGCTAATATATCACACTATAACACGTGAAAAAGTTCAATTTTTTCACTGAATAATTTCCTCTTAACTCTTTCGTGGTTTTTACTCATTTTTTAGAATATCTTAAGTTATCTCAGCTGTTACAGAGTCTGATTTGGGTCAGGATTACAAATAAGACACTCAATAAATTTTAGCACATTCTATATTTACTAAAAAAAGGTGGGACACATACGTAACACTGATCATTTCTGGCACCGATTTACCTAAGACTTTTTAACTTAATTTCTTAAGTTATCCTAAAAATTTACAGAAAAACGGTTTTTCTTTGAAATATGAGTACTTATAATATCGCAACATAAAGGCATTATAGGACTACACAATGGTCACTGGGACACATCCGTCCCACTAATTGTAAATTCACTGAAAAAAACTTTTGAAGTAAAATGAGTTTTAGAAAGCGTAATTGTTGTTTGTAAACTTCTAAGAAACATAAAATAGCAAGTATACATACTTCGGACATTTTCGGTAGCGAGAAAACGACGAAAACCGACTCAAGGCACAATAAACAATGGTTACGGCGCTAAAATTCACGCGGCAGCCCATATAAACAGTCACAGTCTTCTACAATGTAAGAATTTCAGTGCCTAGATTTTTTTCCGCGTTCTGAAGGGCCACCAACAGATGACAGCACTATGCAGAATTACGCAACTAGCCACCTTGTGGTGTAAATGAGGTCCGAAGTTAGTGGGACGTATATGTCCCAACAACCACGAAAGGGTTAAGCGGTTCATAAATATTGTTAAGCGCTGGGAACGTTGTAGCGGTCGGTGCGCAAGCAGCAGCGGAATAGGCCCAGCATGACTGCTGCTGGCTTGCTGGCCATACTTTCCCTATATAGAGCTTTAGGCACCATCTCCGCCCAGCTACCAACCACCACCATATGGCAACTTTGAGTCTAAACAAATAGTTTAAGTAATGAAGAAAACAGAGTATTTCCCACCGTCAATGGAGAAGCTCCACAGTTATGTGGGGAAAATGGCGCTTCCGGGCTGAGTTGTAGGACTGTGTGAGGAGTTAGAGTAGTGGTGCAAAGAAATGGCCAACACAGAAAAACCTGGAGTAGAGACGGCGACTTTTATCAGGCGCGTTATTTGCGGAGATAGCGCCGAGGAGGAGATAAGGCGTGAGCAGGCACGCGACCTGGCACCGCACCAACGCGGCCGTGGGCAGCAGGTGCCGAGGCACTGCGGGCGCGAAACCAGAGTCCTGTGAAGTTGGCACCCCTTTTTTTGGAAAATGTACATTTTTTTCAGAGTTCTAGACAGATATGCAATAGTTCTGGAGGTCTCTGTACAAAATTTAAATAGTTCTGCAAAATTTCGCCGAAAAAATACAAAATATTACAACAAAATTTAGTTTTTTCAAAACAATTTTTTGCCTATTAGTACAAACATAGTTCTGATCACAGTTCTAAATAGTCCTCAAAGAGTTCACAGGATATCCTAATGACATTTTTCTGTGCAGATTATACTTCATGAGATAATTGCAATAATGGGGAATCCATTTACACGCTACTGTAAAGTTGGCACCCCTTTTCTCAAAAATGTGCAATTTTTTTTCAGAGTTCTACGCAGATATGCAATAGTTCTGGAGTTCTCTGTACAAAATTTAAATAGTTCTGCACAAATTCGCGAAAAAATTACAAAAAATTATAACAAATTTTAGTTTTTACCAAATAATTATTTGCGTACATGCGTAAACATAGTTCTGATCACAACTCTAAATAGCTCTCAAAGAGTTCTGCAGAAAATCCTAATGATATTTTTATGCCCAGGTAATAGTTCATGAGCTAATTGTGTAAATGAGGGACATAAACTACACAAAATTGCACCAGAGTCGTGTGAAGTTGGCACCCCTTTTTTCAAAAATGTAATTTTTTTTCAGAGTTCTAGACAGATATGCAATAGTTCTAGAGTTCTCTGTACAAAATTTAAATAGTTCTGCAGAATTTCGTGAAATATCGCAATTCTGAATAGTGGAAGAGCTGTGAAGTTGGCACCCCTTTTTTTTAAAAATGTAAATTTTCTGCAGAACTCTTTGAGAGCTATTTAGAACTGTGATCAGAACTATGTTTACGCTTGTAGGCAAATAATTATTTGGAAAAAACTAAAATTTGTTATAATTTTTTGTAATTTTTTCGCGAATTTGTGCAGAACTATTTAAATTTTGTACAGAGAACTCCAGAACTATTACATATCTGCCTAGAACTCTGAAAAAAAATGTACATTTTCCAAAAAAGGGGTGCCAACTTCACAGGACTCGAAACCCGAGCACGCTGCCTCTAGGTGTGTCTCACCGGTTAGTCCCCTCCCATTTGTCTCTTCCTGGCTGTCCAGTCGTCGAACCTGGTCGTGGGAGGTCAGAGCCACTACACAGCTGATGCCGAGAGCCTCGGGAGGGGCGTCGTCTGCTAATAGGTGACCAGCGTTCACAGCAGGATGTATGCATTGTTTTCGAAGCTCACCATCGAATATGTATAACTCGTTTGTAAAGTACTGTTCAACTACATAAACGAGGTTACTGCACATTAAAATACACTGTTACAAAAAAAATTTAATTAGGAAAAGCGCCGTCGATTTTATCCGATGACGGCAAATGCTATATGCGGGACAGAATATACAGTGATAATGGTTTCAACGTCTTCAGCCTGTAGCTTGCGTATTGACTCTGCTGCTAGTGTGCCTTCCTGGTGACCATTTAATGGGGGGGGGGGGGGGGGGTACAGTCATAACGCTCAATGTGATATAAACGTATGAGGCACACCTACTTTCCGCAGCCAACTGAGCCACTTTGAAAGGAGTCAATTTATGGCATTCTGACAAGGAGAGGACGCCTACTCCTCATCGCCGACTTCCTGCAAATTTATGGTACGGTACGTGGTGAGACACGAAGGTGCCCCAAGTGGGAATTACATATGGCCAAGCCTTTAGGAAATAAAAGGACGTTTAATACGGACCTATCACCGTATGCATCTTATCAACTGCCCCTGTGACGGCGTGTCTAGGAAGCGGTGTTTGGGTCAGTGGTTGGATTCGTATCGAGAAGGTCGCAGGTTCATCTTCCCCCGGCGGCAATTTTTTTTCTGCTCCTTGGCAATCCGTACAGCTACGTATTGTTCCCATAGAGATCGTGAGGACAAGATGTGATTAAATCGACGGTACTTTCATTAAAATACTTGCATAATTGATTCTTTCCTCTTGGTTTTTACATTTCCTACCTAAAACAGAAAAACTAAAGAAAGCTTGACAGTAAGTAAACTGAACTCGATGCAGCGGAGTCTCGAAAATTTCTAGTCTCGGAATTACGTGTTTACAACAAATACGAACGTCATAAAGCAAAACAACTCCGGTTACGTTATATCTTCACAGAAAAAGGCTATCCACCATTACAACACGAAGTAAATAGTGAAAAGTCTTTAAAACCTTTAGCTGCCAACGTCAATTACTATTTAAAAAATTTGTTTCAGAAAATATCACATTTTAGATGTGTATTCTTTTCAAGTTAGATTTTCTTCTTTTTTCACACGTAAATTTCGATAGATCGACCTGATCCTGGTCCCGTTCACCTCGAATTAGCGAGACTACTGCATAGCTACCACAAATTCCACAGCCCTGCATACCTTGTAGGACGTTAGTCTGTAGCCTTCAGGTACACTACAAACATATCAAATAGATACTACGAAATGCGACTACCACAATACAAAATACACAGAAAGTAATACTTTGATTCCATTAGTAGCCTTTACGATTTTGTTCTTGAAAGCGCTAGCTTGATATGGCCATCTTGACGTCCGTTTTTTTGCAATCGACAAACAACTTTACATATCTCCTTTTTGGCATTCCTAAATACATAGCAGCTTCAATCAGTTCTGCAAAAATGTTCAAATGTTTGTAGAGTCTATGGGACTTAACTACGGGGTCATCAGTCCCTAAACTTACAAACTACTTATGAACTACTTACAACTAAGGACGGCACAAATATCCATGCCCGAGGGGGGATTCGAACCCCCGACCGTAGTGGCCGTGCAGACCGTGACTGGAGCGCCTCAGTGTCCTCGGCCACCGCGGCCGGCTCAGTTCTGCATGTCACAGTTCTGACAAACAATATGATTTTTGTCAATATAAATTTTCGCAAACTGAACAGGAAAGGGTGTGTAGCACATGATCAATGTTTTCTAAACCCATATTAGTTATTAAAATAAGATCCTCGTTTTCAAGAGAACTTACAGGGTGTCCAGAAAAGGGCTCCCTGATTTCAAAATTAAATATCTCGAAGACAAAGATCGATAGAGGAATGCAGTAAACGGTATGTTTATTGTGAAAGCTGTAAGTAGTTTATACAGCAGTTTGAAATAATAGTTACAAAAGCTGCTAACAGATTGTGCTGTACGCTGTACTGCTCATATCAGCATACATAAGTGAAATAATCGGATGAAAACACTCTTTGCAAACAATCACAACACAATGTTTTCAAAATGTTCACCATTGGCACTACAGAGGTGGCGCAAACGAAGAATGAAATTCGTCTTCACATTTCGTAGTGTCTCAACCGAAATGGATTCACATGCCACAGAGATCGCCGATTCAAGCTCGTCCAGCGTGGCGGGATGCTTCGGGTACACCATTGTCTTTCACTGTGCCCCACAAAAAAAGTCACAGGGAGTCAAATCCGGCGAATATGGAGGTCAATCCATGCCTGCATCAGTAAATTTGGGATATTCCAAAGCAATGACTCGATTCCTGAAGTATTCCTCAAGAAAGCAAAACACTTGTTCGGTCCGATGTGGTCGGGCTCCATCTTGCATAAACCATTCAGTACGTGGTCGATCCTCTGTGGCGACAAATTGTTCCAAAATTGCAACGTAACGTGCACCAGTGACCGTTTCTCGAATGAAAAAAGGGCCAATAATGCCTCTGCTGCATACTGCAGCCCACACAGTAACTTTAGGAGAATACAGGGGTTTCGCTTCACACCAGTATGGTTTTTCGGAACCCCAAAATCGCCAGTTCTGCTTATTCACGTACCATTCAGGTGGAAGTGTGCTTCATCTGTAAAACAGATGCAGCCAACATCAAATCCTTCACTATCAATCATTGTGAGCATCTGATAAGGAAAGCCAACCCTTTGTTGCACAGCTCGTACGGGTATGGCATGGTGCGTTTGAATTTTGAATGGAAACATGTGTAGGCTCTTTCTCAGTATTTTCTGCATGCTGGAACGCTTCAAACCAGTCTCAGATGCAATTCTACGGATGGATGACATTGGATTCCGCTGAATAATTCCAGAAACTGTGGCGATATTTTCAGGCGTAACTGCGGTTTGCTTGCGGCCAACATGCCCCACTAGATCATCAGTTACGCTGCCAGTTCGTTGAAATTTTCCGAAGAGCGTACGAATGGTTTTCGCATCGGGTCCTTTTGGAACATTTAATCGTGCTTGAAAACTTCGTCTTGTTGCCGTAGGACTCTCTTCTAACCTGTGGTACTCTAGCACCAGAAAGACGCGTTGTTCAATGGAGTACATGGTTTTAATCTCTTCCTTCGGTACGCTAACCTCCTTTCATGTTTCAATAGTGGAACTGATCGCTTTGGGATTCGGATCACTATTTTTAGTAGGCATTACGTATGGCGATTACAGCGCCATCTGTTAGCAGCTTTTGTAACTATTATTTCAAACTGCTGTATAAACTTCTAACAGCTTTCACAATAAACATACCGTTTACTGCATTCCTCTATCGATCTTTGTTTTCGAGATATTTAATTTTGAAATCAGGGAGTCCTTTTCTGGACACTCTGTATTAATAAAACTTTATAGCATAACATCATGACAAACCGTTCCATTACGTGCAATACTGATTATTTTAAATTGTTACTAACGTAGTGTAACAGTATAAAGTACGTTTGCTTGATATTGTGGTTAACAACAAAAACGAACAATTTTTACGCGGGTGGAGACTCTTGTAGCAATTTAACGGCGCACTGCCAACTGAGGTAAAGATTTGTTGTTGACCGAATCCATCTAGAACAAGATCGGAGTTTATCAATAAGTTCAAGATAGTTTAATTCGGCTGATTTTTAGCCGAAACCGAAACCAATATTTTGGCCGTAACCAAAACCGAATATTATGTTCAAATGTCTGTAAATCTATCGGACCAAACTACGTGGTCATCAGTCCGTAGCTTCCAAACTACTTAAACGTAGGTAAACTAACCTAACGACAACACACACACACACACACACACACACACACACACACATGCCCTAGGGAGGACTCGAACCTCCACGGCGAGCAACCGAGCGCTCCGCAGCGAGGTGCTTTAGAGCGCTCGGCTACTCCACCGCGGCCGAATATTCAGTCGGTCCTTACTGAATACTATAGTAGGACGTGATTGCCCTGGTGAACGAGACTCGTCAGAGACTTGTAATGTCACGCCTGGTATTGAACCAGTCGGTGGGCAGTAGTACGTCACGTTGAGCCCAGTCAGCTCGGAGCATTGCCTCATGTAGCAGTGTTTAGCTTGTCAGAAGTGCAGCGTGTGTTTGGTGGTGGTGTTGCGTGGGCAGTGAATAGCAGACGCGGAGCAGCGTAGCGCAGGGCAGGGTACCTGCTAGGGGCACTGGCTGCTGGCTCATGCACGGCGGTCGTAAACGTGCCAGTAAGGCACGCGTGCGCCGTATATCACGCGATGCCCGCCAGCCAACAGCCCCATGTCCGCGTTTGCTCCTCGCCACTTAATTATAAAGCGAAGCTGATGTATCACATTCATGTGCCGCGCTTTGTACTTTCGGCAAACGACTGCATCTTTTTATAGTTCACTTGCTGGCTGAAACGCTAAAGCAGCGGGAGGCATTAGGTCAACAAACGTCATACTCAATATTTTTTCCGGTTTTTGCTGCACAGCATTTTTATTAGGTCATTATTCGAATAAGACGAGTGTCGTTTCTGCAGTTTCGCTTTTGCAAAGACTCCTGCAACACATGATATGCAATGTTTTCGTATGAAATTATTAAGATAATTGTTATTGATTGCTTCTCTTTTGCAATATATTTACGTTTCGTACGTCGCAGTATAATGTCTTTAAGTCTTGGTTAAGCTTGTTGGCTTACTGTTAACCTTAATCTGGATTTTATATTTTGTTTGCACTTACGTTGTTTTAACAGTAAAATCCAGCCGGCCGCGGTGGCCGAGGGGACTGAGGCGCTTCAGTCACGGTCTGCACGGCCACTACGGCCGGGGGTTCGAATCCCCCCTCGGGCATGGATATTTGTGCCGTCCTTAGTTGTAGCTAGTTCATAAGTAGTTTGTAAGTTTAGGGACTGATAACCCCGTAGTTAAGTCCCATAGGCTATACAAACATTTGAACATTTGAGTAAAATCCACTACCGTTACATGTATATGTTTAGAATCAATTGAAGTTTCCCATTCATGGTTTTTATTATTCTATAGCTACTTTTGTTTCAAATTCAAATGTTCAAATGTTTGTAAATCTTATGGGACTTAACTACGGGGTCATCAGTCCCTAAACTTACAAACTACTTAAGAACTACTTACGAACTAGGACGGCACAAATATCCATGCCCGAGGGGGGATTCGAACCCCCGACCGTAGTGGCCGTGCAGACCGTGACTGGAGCGCCTCAGTCCCCTCGGCCACCGCGGCCGGCTACTTTTGTTTACTTCTTTCAATATACCAGCTGTGTTCAAATGAAAAGGCACGAAACGACACTGCTGACAGAATTCCTGTGGCTGTGACAAGAGCCAGTCTTCTACTGTGTGCTTTTTTATGTCTCGTCGCCGCCGGTTGTCCTGGGTGTCGGTGGCCGAGTGGAGAGAGACCGACACAGGGAAGTAGGATGCACGCGTGTGCAGGTACGGAGTCTGAGTTGACCAGCCAGTGGGACAGCAGAAACTGGAAACACTAAGCTAGATTAGTACAAGATATGTATTTCGTAGAAATATTGTAATACTTTTACAAGTCTCATGAATGCAGACTAGTGTAATGCTGATACATAGTTGAACTAGGTAGAGGTCTACCCGGCGATGAGAGCCTGTCCTATTGCCAAGTGGCCGATGCAGTTCAGTGGTGGCCACGAGCAGGGTTGCAGCAGAGGGCGCTCGTGGCTGAACGCCGCGTGGTGCGTGCATGGCGGCGCGCGGCGAAAGTACGTGGCGCGTACTTCAGACTTGTGCGACACCACATGCTTCGTTTCTTTGTCAGAGTTGAAGCGCTTCCCTTTGAGATATTTTGGGCTGTAGCGCGGATGCTCAAGCTGCTCAACTTGAACTTGGCCTGTGCATCTTGAGGGACCCTGGAGCCGTGTGGACGCGCATTATCGTGGAGCAGAGTCACTCCCTCCTTGAGCAGCCCAGGCCGGTTCCTATTGATGGAATACGCATAGGCTCACAGTACACGACACCATAAATGGTCATTCCGTGCTTGAGGAATTAGAAGAGTATCGGGCCTTGGACGTCGAATAAGACCGTGCCTACTGAGAGCACAGCCTTGAATTTTTAGGGGCAGAACACGACGTATGCTTCTCGTACCTACATTTCGCACTACGTTATCGCAAAGAGCTGTATTCAAATTTCAACCTCTTTGATTGTTAAGACGTTTCGTACCTTCTCATTTGACCATATATAATGTAATCCATTGCAAAAACTTAAAAATTATGTTCAGGTAAAAAAAAAAAAGGTCTTGGTCGCACGAAAGTGGTGTTACATTTATTTATACATGACGCGTTTCGCCTCTTATGAGCATCGTCAGACGTTGAAAGGGGGAAAATTTACAAAATTGTTCAAAAAAACAGAACTAAAACCATGTAAAATCTTTCCTAAGCAAGAAATATTTAAAATAAATGAAACATCACTTTTCTGCAACCAAGACTGCATTTTACCAAAATATCTATTACGGTTACTGTGCCAGCGCTACAAAAATACGGAGTGGAGTGTTTTTAGTAAAATTATGTTCATGTTTTAATAAGAAACAGTTGTATATTATTTATTGTCGGTTCAATGTTCAAATGTCTGTTAACCTTATGGGACTTAACTACGGGGTCATCAGTCCCTAAACTTACAAACTACTTACGAACTACCTTATACTAAGGACGGCACAAATATCCATGCCCGGGGGGGGGGGGATTCGAACCCCCGACCGTAGTGGCCGTGCAGACCGTGACTGGAGCGCCTCAGTCTCCGCGACCACCGCGGCCGGCATCTATTGTCCGTTACATGAAAATGTAATATTGCCGAATACAGACGCATCATAATCAGATAAAGACATAATTTGCACAAAAGTCATTCGCTAAATATATATATATGTAAATTGTGTTTGACGCTCCGATTTCGAGCTCTCTCTCTCTGTCTCTCTCTCCCCCTCTCCCATTTTACCCTCACACTAAAAGTAATTATCTTTTGCATGATGTCTCACTGGTGCTACATACGCTCCCACTAATTGCAACCTCTGTAGGAAGTTTCTTTTGGGCTGAACCTCTGGCACTGAGAAAATGGCTGATAGTTTGGGGGAAACTTGTAACTACTTGGCCAATCCAGTAAGCTCAATGCCAGCGAGCAGTGGGAGGATAAACCTTTCCGCTAATGGATGTAATTATGAAAACTAGGACGTAGTTTCAGTTAGAGCACTATAGACACACAACACCACAGTGATGCAATCTGAGCAATTCTCTGCCACGATTCATGTTATTAAAGCAAATGGGTGTTGTATGGCACAGAGGTAGATTATGTGTTAGCTAACTGCGAAATAGCATCCAACGGCTCATTTTCAGTAATTGCATTGAGAAACAAAATTAACTCTGGTTATAGCGGACGAGCAATAACTATACATCGGCTTTCGGCAGTGACTGTTACACGCAGATAGATATACTTCAGTCTTAAATAATCGTTTTATGATGTAAAGGAAGACAAGAACTCTGGATAATTGAATTTACGATTAGTCTTTGCGTGGTTTGATACATCCTGTACTACACATAAAATGTGTCCAACGCAGAAAAATTGCAGTGTAGCTAGGTATTAGTAGTAATATGAGTGTTATCTTGTGGTCAGGTGTTTACATGTAGCTCTCCATGCAGTCCCATTTGCTGCCTCTTCGTTTTCTCATAATCGTTTCGTATCTTTATGTTGGTACCTGATACCTTCTGTGTCTTCTTCTTCCATTCGCCTTTCTTTCCGTACTATGCATCACTAAACAATCTTCCGTCATCCAATGTCCAAGCCAATTGGATTCCCGTTTCCGGATTAATTTAAAATTTCACTATCTTCTCAACACTTCCAAACACCTCCACAAATTTGTCTGCCCGTTTCATCCGTTACATCCTCCTCCAAATCCACATCTTAAAAGCTGTTCTCAGTGTCCATGTTTCAGCAGTAAGTGATATGTAATACTCAAGATGCGGAGAAGATTTTACCAAAAATGTCCTAGAAAAAGTGTGCTCTTGTATCGATAGTGTGAAACAAGTGGATAACTTGATATTTGAATTTTAGAGTAAAATTAATTAAATTAAATTTCTTATGTCAAATACGTAAACTACGCCTCGCTTATCAGGTACAATACGACCTTTAATATACAGCCGGCGAGTATGGGAGGAAGTAGCTGGCTGATCGTAAGTTTGTGAAGTTAATGCTTAAGACACTACTTACCCAATCTGTCTCTTTAGTCACTTGCACTTGACACTTTTCGTTTTATATAGACTCCAGTTATTGTAAAATGACTATCTTTGTGAAAAAGGATACAAATATTGTTTCTTAGAGTAATTTACACATTGCACTTCTAAATTATTATTCGGGTTTATTTATTTGTTTATAATATGGCCTACAAAATTATATTTTGCAAGTACATACTATTTATCCAAAGCGGTAAAAGGTCTGTGCACATGACAGCTTCATCAAAAGTGATCACTGCTGTTAGTATTTATACGAGTTTGAAATTATAATTTAAAACTAATAACTAAATAATTTAATACTGGCAACTAACTGACCACAGGAAATTACGGACCGTTCCGTTTGTCATCTGTATGTATAACGTGAAAGCGTACTTTATTTAAATTTAACTGCATTTAACGAAATATAGTTGTTAGAGTAATACCTGTTGCAATAGTCGATTACTTTGTAGTACTCACGCAGAAATGCGTAATTCGCCGTACTTTGTATCCGGCAGTTAATTTCCAGTCACAGCGGCATTTTATCGTCTCATGCTTTTGAGATAACAAAGTGTAGAACCAGCATCTGTGAAGATTCTCCACCGTCAATAAATTATGATTACGTAGGTCGGAAACTGTAGGTTCTCCTCAAAGAACAACGAAGCGGCAAAACAATATGAGATCCCCAGTTCACTTGGAAATTGATGGATTTTCATCGTACATTGTGCAAAGAATAAAGAATATAGATGTAATGTCCGGCGAAACAATCCGGTATTTATAATGTGTTTAGACACTAGTAATTAATAATACACATTTTAACGTGTACAAAGAATTGTGGAAACTTAGTAAGAGAGTCCTTAGTAGCAGCAGTAGCAGCTACCCATTTGATTCCTGAGACGGGTAGTATTCCTTCAAATCGTCTTGATTGCAAATTTTTTATTAGTTAATGACGCGTTTCGCCCTTTAGCAGGGCATCTTCAGATTATCTGCGTGACAGAATTTACACAAATTACAAGGCGGAATTACAAACGGTTATAATGGTACATGGGCTTATTTTGTGTTAAGAAGACAGTATAAATGGTAAACAAAGCTTACAATGCGCTCTCCGTGGTGTGACACCGTAAGTTGTTATTGCGGTGTTTCTATTTTCTTGGAATGTTTTTTGGTTTTCCAAGAAAATAGAAACACCGCAATAACAACTTACGGTGTCACACCACGCAGAGCGCATTGTAAGCTTTGTTTACCATTTATACTGTCTTCTTAACACAAAATAAGCCCATGTACCATTATAACCGTTTGTAATTCCGCCTTTTAATTTGTGTAAATTCTGTCACGCAGATAATCTGAAGATGCCCTGCTAAAGGGCGAAACGCGTCATTAACTAATAAAAAATTTGCAATCAAGACGGTTTGAAGGAATATTTATTCTGATTGCTGCTGTACACCATGGATTGGAGACGGGTGGTTGTTCTTTCTGTGCTGGAAAAAAAAGTTAGCTTATTCGATACTGGTTAGTATTTTTATTTATTTGTTCCTGTCTTTTCCTTCAAGTACAACTAAAGTGATTGTGTCACAGGGATAAAGAAAAACTGATGTTCATAACTGCAGATTTTATTCTCATTATTGTTCCTCATTTCCTCCGATGTTGGATGCATGCTAAGCGCCTTGCCGTTGAGTGGAGAAACCTCGCCTGCCGTTTTTTCACCTTTCCTGCGGTGGACACGTGATCGGGCTGTGCACCACGCTTCTGCCGGTCGGCCCAGGATGTTGCATTGTTTATCCTTACTGTCTGTATTCGGCGAATGGAGTAACCGGTATCTGTGTTTATGCTTTGCGGACGCCATCTTATTTAATGCACATATTTTGGCGTAGTTTAGAATCTGAATCAGAATGGCCACGCTGAAAGTTGTCTATAAAATGTTGTTGAATGTTGCTTAAGGATGTTAATAAAAGTACTCTTGCTTATCTGTTCAGTAAAACTGCCATTATCTTTCAGGTATTACGCCAGTACGGCTCTGTAAAATGACCATACAATATGCTTCTACAAAAAGTTTTATAGATAGATATGTACCAATACACGTAGTATGGACTGTATAATGGTTCATAAAGTACTTGGTACTGAAATTTAGGGTGTAAAACGTATACTGCTTATGAAAATTATCTCTGTGTAATTCTTTATTTATGAACTGAGTGCCAACGAAAGTGCAAGCGTAACTGTCTGCAGACGTATTTATATGTTGGAAATGGTGATTGGTTTTATTGTTCCTAATTTCGTGACTTTTCTGTTAAAGAATGTTCGATTCATATCAATCTTAGCAACCTGTACACCGCTTATCAGTAACTTACACTGGTTTCAATAATACAAAAAACTCATATAATCATTTCACTATTTGCAACCTGTAATGAGTAATTAAATCCTTGTGTAATTGCAAAGCGGTGACTGTTCAGAATCAAATTAAACCTGCAGGCCAGACGCAACTACTAAGTTATCTAGTGCGCAATGTGAGTCCACCACCACCACAAGCTTTATCGAAAAAGTTCAAGTTCCAATATATCATAGAAAAAATTCAGGAGGGAAGGGAAATCATGTACTGAACACATGATTTATTGTTGAATTTTTTGCAAACAAGGTCCTGAAATTCCTTCCTCCCTACTTTCGTCGACCCCTACAATCTTATCAAAATGAATTAGGCTTTTGGATACAAATTCCCATACCTCATGTCGGCATTCATCTTCCCCTTTCATTAAAAAATACTGCTTTACAACAGGCCAACAATGCAGTGATCTATCTAAAACGGGTAAAAGAGCTAGTCATCTTATTAGAACACGAAGATTTTTGTACTCGACATATGCAAATAAAAACATTATTTCAGTTTTTCGGAGTTTGTAGTTGATGAACTGCACTCGTTGAATATTTTTATATCGATACTTTGGTTATTTACTCACAATGCCTTAAGAGCGTATTTGACGCAATAGTTGTTAACATTGTACTTGTAATTTGCTTAAGTGAGATGGTTGTTTGTTGTAATTTTTTGGAAACATTCAAATTGAAAGTATTAATTTGTAAGTGGATGAAGGGCAACAGGCGGATTGTGTTTTTCTCGACCTCAAAAAGGCGTTCGACGCGGTGACACACTGCAGACTGCTAACGAAGATACGAGCTTATGAAATAGGTTCACAGATTTGTGACTGGCTGGAAGACTTCCTAGGTAATAGAACGCAGTACGTTGTTCTCGACGGCGAGTGTTCATCAGAGACGAGTGTATCGTCAGGCGTGCCCCAGGGGAGTGTGATAGGACGGCTATTATTTTCCATCTATATAAATGATCTGATGGATAGAGTAAGTTGTAATTTGCGGCTGTTTGCTGATGATGCTGTGGTGTATGGGAGGGTGTCGTCTGTAACTGACTGTAATAGCATACAGGATGACTTAGACAAAATTTCTAGTTGGTGCGAAGAATGGCAGCTAGCTCTCAATGTAGAAAAATGTAAGGTGATGCGTACCAGTAGAAAAAACAATCCCATAATGTTCGAATACAGCATTAGTAGTGAGCTTCTTGATGCTGTCGCGTCGTTCAAATATCTAGGCGTAACATTGCAGAGCGATATGAAATGGAACGAGCATGTAAGGACAGTTGTGAGTAAGGCAGACAGCCGACTTCGGTTTATTGGGAGAATTTTGGGAAGATGTACTTCACCTGTAAAGGAGACCGCGTATAAAACGCTTGTACGACCACGTCTTGAGTATTGATCAAGTGTTTGGGACCCGCAGCAGATCAGTTTAAAGGAAAACATGGAGGCAGTTCAGAGGTTCGACCAATGCGCGAGTGTCACGGAAATGCTCCGGCAACTCAGTTGGGGATCGCTGGAGGAAAGACGGCGTTCTTTACGTGAATTTCTGTTAGGTAAATTTAGAGGGCCGGAATTTGAAGCTGAGTGTAGTACGATCTTGCTGCCGCCTACTTACATTTCGCGTAAAGATCACAAAGACAAGATAAGAGAAATTAGGGCTCGTACGGAGGCATATAGGCATTCTTTTTTTCCTCGTTCGATTTGGGAGTGGAATAGGAAAGAAAATACCTAGTAGTGGTACAGTGTACCCTCCGCCTTACGGTGAATTGCGGAGTATGTATGTAAGTAAGTCACGAGAAGCTGTTTGTCGGGGGATTTTGTATTTTGTCGGGAGTGTGGAGGTCGTATGAAAAGTTGGGAGAATCCAGATGAATCCCGACCATCTGGCTACCCTGACTGCAGCGCACTGATGAGTTGTCTGCGAGGATCTGTACAGGTCTCCAGTTAATCTGCCTCACTGCGAGAGGAAACTGTGTTCCACCTTGCGGGGCCCCAATCTTATCTGCACGACGGCGTGAGATAATGTTTTTGTTGGCATTAGAAAAACGAGAAGCGATAACACCCGTCTCACAGACCCGAGGAATGCCGCAGTAATGCAGATAAATTGTGCTCGCGGAAGAAAAAATACTTCGCAGTATTACAGACCGGTGTGAATTAGAGCGAGATAGCGCTGGGGTCCTTCGTCGCTGCGTCCGAGCTGATGAATGAGAGGGCCAGATCTCTGTCGGCCGAGTCATTGTTCTCGTAGAAGGGCGTTCAGCGTTCCACAGTAAACTGGAAGGGGCGCAATCAAGACGAACTTTTCAGTTATTTGTTTAACGTGTCTGAAGCCCTCCTTTCTTCCGATTGAGGGCTTTCCATGGAATGTACTTATTACGACCAGCCCAGTTGCTTAACAACTCACAATTTTAATACTATAATTGCTAATGTAATGTAAATAGCATCAAAATGATTTGAATGCGAACAACTTTAATGATTAAACACTAATAGCGTCAGTATTAATGGTACCACCGCTGCTGCTCGTAATAATAACAATAATTATTAGTGTCTGACCGAAACATACTTTGTCACCGAAATCGTAACTGAATTTTCGGTCTGCTCCTCTCCCAACCTCGGTCGAAAACTGCATTACAATTTTACTAATTAAACATTATGCACGAAATCACCTTTTTTCATATTTGGAACAGATTATCTGTCATAATCAACTAGTGTTTTCAAGAACTTCATGCAATAACAGGTTGATAGCTTCTTCTGTTATATATATTTTAACCCTTTAATGCTTAGTGTAGCTGATCAGCTGCATAGCTTATTTTTCCCATTATCTCTCAAACTGATCAACATTTTACCAAAAATTCATTTGTAGCTGCTTGTATACATAGTGTTACATGTACTGGTAGCTCGTCCTGGAAATTATAAATTGCAGAGTGCTACTGAATTATTCCGACAGTTAGCTGCATTGAGGTACTGCTAACATGTGTGTATGTTTACTTTAGTATTACTTCTTTGCCATGTAAAAGTAGTCAGTTACATACTACCGTTGCATTATGAGTTTACTTTCTGGAAATATGAGAGGCATAATAGTGACATTTACTGCATCGGGTACATCATCGAAGGACTTTACAGCTGCCCAGCTATGTACTTTTTGTTGCTAGTAGTGCATAATAATTTTAAGGATTTTTTCCCCAATATTTTTCGCAGTATATACGCACTATACATTAATCGTGGTAGTTTTTATAGCTTCAGATAAAAAGTCATGCATTAAAGGGTTAAATTTTGATTATATTTTTTCGTCTTTTATAACAATATTCTTTCCTTAAATCAAGAGCAAGTCACTACTTAAATCATTGATATTCTGCATTTGAAACTTTGGTACTATAATCCTCAAAATAACGATATGGTCATATTTTGAAGATTTAAATTCATATTATGCCAAGATCGCTATACTGGGGTACCATCTTCTGGTGTCTGATATCCTATAGCATTTATATTTGATAGAATTTGGCCTACACATAGCCAATATCGTGAAACGGTTCCTGGCAAAAAAAAAAAAGGGGGGGGGACGTTAAAACTCGAACCTCCACCGTATTCGCCGGATCTCAATCCTCCAGACTTGTTCCTATTCTCTCGACTAAAACTCGCTCTGGAAGGAAAGAGATTTGACGATATTCCTGACGTTCAGTGAAACGTTACGGGGCTTTTCAACATCATGCCAAAGGGAGACATCGTGCAAAGTTTCCAGGACATGTATCGCAAAGCTCAGCGGTGTATATTTTTCAAAGGACAGTAAAGTAACGGTAGTTTATAGGTCATGTACGGTAATGTTGCAGACTATTCACCAAACGTAATTGACAGAGGTTGTTGATGTTTTTACTGATCTTTTTGTATGACACACGATAAACTGTCGAGCGCTTCTATAACGACGTAAATACAGTAGGATTCCAGAGACAAGGAGATGGTGGCCCAGTGTACCGAAACCTATCGTCAAGACGAATAAACCTATATTTGCTATCTTGGAATAATACTAAGTTAAAAGCATACCACCTATCGCTAACATGAGCAAACTGAGTATATATTCAAGACAAATAAAAGTAAATTAATGTAGAAAAATAAGTATTACAAAAAATCTAAAAAATAACATTCATTTATTGATAGAAATAACATCAGAAACACTTAAAATGTTTACAGTGGTAACGCACTGCCTCGCATTCAGGGGGATGGTGGTCCAAATCCACCTCCGGCCATCCAGATTTAGGTTTTCCGTGATTTCCCTAAATCACTCCAGGCAAATGCCGAGATGGTTCCTTTCGAAGGACACGGCTGATTTCCTTCCCCACCCTTCCCCATCCGAGCGTTAGCTTCATCTCTAATGACCAAGCTGTCGACGGGACGTTAAACCTTAAGCTTCCTTCCTTCCTTCCTCCTACTTAAAATGTTTAGCTAATTTAGCAGTCCTAATAATCGTAATTAAAAAGTTGTGTATTGTAACGTAAGGAAAGAAGTTTTTCCATATTTTTCCAAGCAAATTATTTCGGCGATCTGCATAAATTTGTCCAGCGGATCTGAACAACTGTTAACTAGAAATGCTAGCATGTGGAGCAGAAATGTAGCTCAATACGAAAGACTGGGGTAAGGACTAAAGTTCCAGTGTATGTCAGCGTTGCGTTGTAACAGCGGCATCGATAGATAAAGCTGGATTGTCTGCTTGAGCAGCGAACTTTGATCTTTAATACTGTAATGCTGTGTTTCTGTCTTACTGCGAGGGGGCACACTGGTCTCTAATTCAGGAGGACGGTGGTTCAAATCCATCTTCGGCCATCCAGATTTAGGTTTTCCGTTATTTTTCTCTAAATGACTAAAACATTCCATGGAACTGCCGCGATGGTTTCTTTCAAAGGGCACGGCCGATTCCATTTCCATCGTTACCCAAAAAATCCGAGCGTGAGCCCCGTCTGTTCAAAAACTGTTCAAATGTTTGTACAGCTTATGGGACTTAACTACGGGGTCATCAGTCCCTAAACTTACAAACTACTTATGCACTAGCTTATACTAAAGACGACACAAACATCCATGTCCGAGGGGGGATTGGAACCCCCGACCGTAGCGGCCGTGCAGACTGTCACTGGTGCGCCGCAGACCGCTCAGCCAATGCGGCCAGCTCAATATGCTGTCCACCGTTCTCTGCAATATGTTGAAACCGAGAAACAGCACGTTTACAGCTTCAAGTTCGGAATGTATTGTGCAACGCATGCCTGTAATGCTTCGCAATCGGAACACTGAACACATCATCTTTCATGTAGACTCACAGCCAGAAGCCACGCGGATTAAGATCAGGTGATCGGGACGGCCAGACTGAAGGGAAATGGCGACTGATAATCCTAGTATTTCCGAAATGGCGCTTCAGCAGCCTCTTCATTGTATTTGCAACGTGGGGGAGCTGGAGTGACGTGGTTGCGCTAAAGACACTCACAGCGCTTACCAGAGACGGTACAAGTAACAGGACCGGAATCACCAGTCTCTTCGATAAAATACGGCCCTGTAATAAATGACGCCGTAAACCCACACCACACAGTGACATTTTCAGGAGGAAGAGGTACTGGCTGACTTGCGTTAGATTTTCTGTTGCCCATATTCTAGAGTTCAGTGTATTGACGTATCCTGTCAGATGGAAGTGGGCTTCGTCTGTCCACAGAATCTTCCACGGCCATTCATTTTCCACTTCCGTGCGAGCAAGAAATTCTAAAGCTAAAGTCTTTCTTGCTGGCAGTCAACAGGAAGCAACTCCTGCACAAGGGGAATTTTGAATGGATAGCTAAGAAGGATGTTTCGCATGATTTTACACACTGTGTTCACAGGTTTGGGCAATGTTCGGGCAATTCTCCGTGCACTACAGCTTTGCACAGCACCATTCGATTCCTCATGCATTGCTGTGGCCACTTCTCCCAATGACGCCGAATCAATTCGTTGTCTCCCTGAACCAGGTTGCACACCAAAGCAACCCGTCTTCCAAAATTTCCGAATCATTTTCTCCAGACCCAGGGCAGTCTTCGGACCAAAGTCTTTCTTCAAACTCTTCTGTGTCCGGAACTTCTGCAGAGCTACCTGTGCACAGTCATCATTCTTGTAAAAGTGCTTTACAAGCAAAGCGCGATCCTGCATTGAGACAGTCATGGCGAACGTCTCAGACGCGAAATGAAGAAAAGCAGTGTACCAGTGTGCTTACGCTGAAAAAGTGAAGCTTTTCTCCGTCATGTTGCTAAGTTTTTGAGAAGTGTTCGTATTGTAGAGCTGATGTTTTATGTCACTTAAAACAAGAATAAAACGTCCGACGGTTTTGCCGTGATATACAACATCTCAAAAGAGTGCAAATTAGCCATTAAAAATTAAGTTTTCAAATATATTACGATGAGAACTTATTACTATTTATTCAAGAAAGTTTATTGTTTGAAAGTACATACTTTGCAGTGATTGTCAGTTCAATGCATTAACAGTAAGAGGGTCGACTTAACGCATAGTTTTAACGGAGAAATAGCATTGTAAAACTGAACAACGTGGCGGACAGGCTTCAACTGACATATGTGATTCGCATAGATAATGCCATCTCCCGTTATTTTAACCTCCTTGGTCTATACCAACTTCAAAGAGTCGTGCGCATGACTGGTCTTTTCATTTACATATTCTGGCACATACAGCGCCATCTATTGATCAATTTTCACACTGAATGAAACTTTCCCTCTGCAGCGGAGTGTGCGCTGATATGAAACTTCCTGGCAGATTAAAACTTTTTCAATCTGCCAGGAAGTTTCATATCAGCGCATACTCCGCTGCAGAGTGAAAGTTTCATTCTGGAAACATCCCTTAGGCTGTGGCTAAGCCATGTCTCCACAGGAGTGCTAGTCTTGCATGGTTCGCAGGAGAGCTTCTGTAAAGTTTGGAAAGTAGGAGGCGAGGTACTGGCGGAAGTAAAGTTGTGAGGCGGCATCGTGAGTCGTGTCGGGATAGCACAGTCGGTAGTGTGCTTACCCGCGAAAGGCAAAGGTCCCAGGTTCGAGTCCCGGTTCCGGCACACGGTTTGAATCTGCCAGGAAGTTTAATTTTTACACTATTTATTTTTCTTATGCCATACGTCTTCCCTCTTCTCCGATATTATTCCGTTACAATTTGATGTCATTATGACGAGTGGTGGTGTTTTTACAGCGTTCTGAAAGTTTAATTATAAGCATCCTGTATATTAATGCATGTAAAAATATTTGAAATGTCGATAGTTTGCATCCGCCCAGAGCTTTTGTAAATGTCCAAGATCGAAATGGAATGACAATTAAAGCGTGCGTACAGTAACGAAAAGACAAGTTATTGTAGTTAAGTAGATACGCTGTTGCTTGCCTTTAGATCACGTTTCTACTACTGGAAAGGACTGTTGAAAATCTCGATTGAGTGGGATGGAAAGGATTTCGGTATGGTCGTTATTTGCTGAAGAGAAATAACGCTTTCGCGAAAGGTAATTGAACTGTACAGAGAAGCGTAAAGCGTGTGAACAAACCTTCATTGTATTATGAGTGATGTCATGCTTTGAAGTTACAGAGTGACAGGCTTACCCGGTGCTTGGTGAGCGCATGTAACAGATCTGATGAAAGCACTGTCCGTTACACGTATGCTCAGCGTTAGGCGACATTGGAATTTAAAATTGCCTCGTCAGCGTTTCAGTGGCGGCCACAAAGGCACAGAGCGCAATTATCGCGCAGTGTTTCTTCCAAGCGAGTGAACAGTCGCTGAGCATGTGGACACGTCTTTTAGCGCGGCTCACCTCAACGCCAGTGAGGGGCCTCGCAGTCGTAAACTGCTTATCACTCTCACACCGGAACCATTAGTTGTCCTTCCAGTTTGCCGAGAAATTATCTCAGCTCTTTCTTGCGCTACTTGTTGACAGCCCGACAAAAAAATCGTAAGCTTCTGGAAGGCTACTGTTGCCTTCCATAATGTTATGCCCTCTAGCATCCGCTATGAATTTTCTGATATTCATTCTTTCCTACCGAGCGAGGTGGCGCAGTGGTAACGCACTGGACTCGCATTCGGGAGGACAGTGATTCAAATCCATCTCCGGCCATCCAGCTTTATGGTTTCCGTGATTTTCCTAAATCACTGCAGGCAAATACCGGGATCGTTCCTTTGAAAGGGCACGGCCGATTTCCTTCTCCACCCTTACCAAAAACTCGGAGCGTTAGCTCCGTGTCTATTGACCAAGCTGTCGACGACACGTTAAACCCTAAGCTTCCTACGTTCCGTTGTAGTTTGTAAGTCTAGGGACCCACAGATTTTAGAAACATTTGGTGTCGGCCGCTCCAAAGCCGCAGCCCAAGCGGCGACAGCAACACGCACAGCAGGCAGACACCGCCGGTTGCGTGCAGCGCCTACATGGTCGCCTCGCGGCGATCAGAACACCGGCACCACCTGAGAACAAATTAACACTTACTGAAACTGGTGAAGCCTTTTCGGGTACCAGCAATAGTAACGCACAGCAATTAAAGAGAGAGAGAGAGAGAGACATTTGTTTGTTAAAAACAGAAATGTGTATGTCCAGTGGAGCAGCATGTGTACGTGAGGCAGTGCTGAAGGCAGAGAGAGAGATGTTAGGAAGGTGAGTGGTGCAGAGGCAGCCGTCAGCAGCGGTTAACGGCTTAACTTCAGCGGCTCCTCAGGGCCGAGCCTGGCGCACAACTTCTCCCTTTCACTCCCCTGCCTGCTGCCTGCTTCTGCAACTGCAAACCTCCTCCCAACAACTTAACCAACATGACGAACCACGGCAACGGATGCAAACTAGGGCTCTTGATAAAATATCGATACAAAAACTTTCGATAAATATTGATATATTTTGGTGTCGCAACAGATCGATATCAAAATGCAAATGTCGGTTCCGATATTTTTATTTCACATAACATATTTTTCGCAATTTCCGGTAAATATTCAATTTTTTCCCGGCCGCGATGGCCGAGGGGACTGAGGCGCGTCAGTCACGGCCTGCACGGCCACTATGGTCGGGGATTCCAATCCCCCCTCGGGCATGGATATTTGTGCTGTCCTTAGTCTTAGCTTGTTCATAAGTAGCTTGTAAGTTTAGCGTCTGTTGACCCCGTAGTTAAGTCCCATAAGCTCTACAAACATTTGAACATATTTAAATTTTCCTTTTCAAAGCGTAGCCGAATATAACTTCACTTTCGCAGTTTGAAGGAGTCTTGCTACTTTACCACATCCAATCTTTCTCGTTGATTGTTTGGATAAAGTAAAGGAGGCGCTGATGATGTAATTAGCGCTCAGCGCTACCAACAAAAACTGCAACGTCGCCAACATTTGGCAGTCAACGTGAGGTGTTTTGGACAAATCCGATAGGTGACGAAACGGAACGACATAATCATCGGTCATCTTCATTGTGACATTATTGGCAAAATGGGAATCGTGTCATCAGCAGTGCATTCGTCGGGTACGAGAAACTATTTCAAGAATCTAGACTCCAGAAGTGTTTCGTGCAATTTATGTGGAAAGAATTACAAAACAATTAAAAACACAACAAACCTAGCGGCACATTCAAAGAGAAAACACCATTATGCTACATGCAGGCACAAAGATCTAGCAAAACTGATAAAAAGCTACCACTAGTGGCACTGGAACAACTGCCCTGGTGAAGAACTCAGAAAGTTTCTTCAATCCAAATACCAGCCACACCAAATCTGGCGACGAACAGGAAAGTTTATCTAATAAGGTAATAATTGAAAGTTTTCACTTTATTTAGCTTTTTACTTTATATTTAGCGAATGTCAATGGATTAACATTCTCAATACTGAATATTTACAGATTAATGATCAAGAAGACACAGTAAGCAATGTTTCTATTTAAGCCTCACCAAATATGAAGCAACAGACTGTACTGGAATTCTTGCAATGATTGCACGCCGTAAAATATTTTTATTTTTATTACATCAGCATGAAATAACGTTTATTTCGACATGTAACCAATGAAAAACTGAGGTATGAGAGGTTAACTGGAATGAAATATATCTAATGACACTACACAGGGGCGAAGCCACAGAGGGGCTATGGACTGCAACCCTGCATCCCCCCCTCTAGTACTACACTCGCTTCTTCTTTACGTTTCTAAATATACAGGGTGAGTCGTAAATGAGGAAAAATATTTCGTGCAAATTGTCACACACTGAGCAACAAACATAAATTCGTTTTCCCCATGTTCCTATGTCAATAAATGACAATGCAATTGAATGGTAAAAATCTGGAAATATGAAGTGGACTTTCGGGTGTTACTGTGATCTGACATTGCCCAAGGGGACAGATCGGCAACAAGGCACAAGTTCGTTTCCCTATGCCAACTAGCCACAATACATAATACCGGCCAGCGAAAACGGTACGAGATAGATGAGAGCGCTGTCATTGCTCGCAGTGTCAAGCAGACCGTCGCTTGACGCCGCATGATGACTCGTCTTTACCAGCTACACTACATACAACACACACACGTTGTGCCTTGTTGCTGATCTGTCCCCTTGGCCAATTTCGGCGCACAGTAACACCCAAAAGTCCACTTCATATTTCCAGGTTTTTACCATTCAACTTCATTGTCATTTATTGATACACGAACATGCGGATAAGAATTTTATGTTTGTAGCTCAGTGTATTCCTATGAGCTCAGACACTTCCCCTTCCCCCCCCCCTCCCCCTCCCCCTACAGACCGAAATCCTGGCTTCGCCACTGACACTGTATGATATACATAGTCGTTAATTAACAACATAACATTCGACAAAAACTATTGTAATAGAAGCTTTTCATCTCCAAAAAGTGCAGTTATTAACTTACAAATTTTTCTCATTAAATGTTTGCCTTATTCATGCTATGAGGGGAATATCTAATTCTCAATCATTATTTATATATACAGCTCTAAAGCCACTAGTATATTTACAATATGCAGCCGATATTTCGTAGTCCAATTTTTAAATACTTTACACCCAATATAGCGATATTTTTCTTCGATATATATTGGACTGGTATTAATACTTTTTTAAATATCGATGTATCGGTTTCCCGATATTTCTAAAAATATCAACAGCCCAAATGCGAAATCATAAGGATGCGCAAAAACTGACAAAAATCAAATCGCCAAAAAGTTACAAACAACTGAGAGGCGTATGGAGGTGGGGTAAGATCAGGTAGTAAATATTCCAAGCAAAACCATTTGACGAAACGTTTGTCGGATTTAAAAAAATACCTATAATTTGTAATCAGAATGAAAAGTGCTCCTATCACAACAAAGGGCAAATATGTCCTGTCGAGAGTCAGAAATACCGGGTGATCAAAAAGTCAGTATAAATTTGAAAACAACAGCAACACTGTATAAAAGTTGAAAGTTTGTGTAAGGGACCAAATTGCTAAGGTTGTCGATATTTAGGCTTATAAACTACTTAAAGTAATTTATGCTAAGTGTAACACACAAACCATGCTCGAAGGAGGACTCGAACCTCCGACGGGAGCGACCGCGCAATTCGCGGCATGTCGCCTCCGACCGCGCGGTCATTCCCTCGCGTCAAAACAGTGTCGTCAGCCGAGAAACAAAAATGTATTAAACGATCCAATACCGACGCAGTTTTTGAAAGAACATACATTTCTTCACCTTTTCCATTGAGATTCCAGAACTTTTTCTCCTTAGTTTGCCGTTCTTGAAGAGGTTGTAAAGTTTACGAAGGTGATAGATGGTAGACAAATGACAACAAGTGATACCACGGGAATGGTAGGAGATGAGACACTAGACGAAATATGTAACTGGTGATAACTGAATTAAAGAGGATACAAAATGTACATTGGCCGCAAGAAGAAAAGCGCTTCAGATAAAGATGAATTTTTCACATCGAATATAAATTTAAGCAGTAGAAGCCTTTTAAAGAAGTGAAACGTGGGCGATAATCAGTTCAGAAAACAAGAAAGTAGCTACTCAAATCTGGTGCTAACGAAAAATGTTGAAGACTATTTTGGTGAATCCAGTATTTAGTTAGGAGGTATTGAATAGAATAGCGGGAAAAAGAATGCTTATTGCAAGTTGAATAAAACATACCACGGGTTGACAAAATAGGTCGAGAGACACAAAGAAATCGCCAGTTTGGTCATAGAGGTAACTGAGGTGGTGGTGGTGGTGGTGGTGGTGGTGGTGGTGTGTGTGTGTGTGTGTGTGTGTGTGTGTGTGTTTTCGGGGGATGAGACAGAGAGAGACTGTAATTGAAAGAGTACAGTAAGCATGTTCCAATGAAAGTTGGTCGTAGTTACAGATGGCTTGCAAAGATCAAACAACTTTCGGACTGAATACCGCAACTACTATTGCTGCAGTTTTAAATGTATATAGTTAGAATCCGGTATGCATGTCTCCTATACGTCTCATTGTTTTTGCGGAAAAATTTAACTCCGTAGTAATCATAGCGATGCTGTGTAATCTACTAATGGATTAATGCAGCCGCGGTGGAGTAGCCGAGCGGTCTAAAGCGTCTCGCTGCAGAGCGCGCGGTTGCTCGCCGTGGAGGTTCGAGTCCTCCCTGGGGCATGGGTGTGTGTGTTTGTCCTTAGGTTAGTTTACCTAGGTTTAAGTAGTTTGTAAGCTACGGACTGATGACCACGCAGTTTGGTCCGATAGATTTACAGACATTTGAACATTTTTTTTTATCAATGCACTTGATACTACTTCTGCTATTACCGTTTACTAAGACACTGCTTCTTTTTATAAGTGATATAAAATTGGAAAAAATGTACTTAAAAGGAGCTGTGAACAGGTCGTAGGAAAATATTCTAACTGCAGTGAAGCTTAAGACAATCCGCATGAATCTGTTTGGGATAAATGCACTAATGCGTAAATATATAATTGAATTTTTTGTTGGGTATTTATATACAGGGTGTTTCACTAAGTGTGTTTGCCTCTGTAACTTGTAAAATAATAGGTGACGGGAAATTTTAATGCGGTAGGTCAACACAAGAAATGTTACACTTTCTGCGGAGCTATGAACATAGTTTATTGTATCATTTTCCAAAGAGTTACACCACAAAGATATAATTTTTTTAATGGAACAATAGTTTTTTCTATCGTGCATTGGATTCGTTGAAACCAGCTGCGTCCAAATCAATTTAAACTACATTCCTATCACTGTTAGTTTGGGAGCTACAACCCTTCAAAGTTTAGGGGGCGGAGGCTACTACTGCGTAGCTGACTGGCTGGTGGTCATGAGACAGTGGGCCGTGCCCCAGGAGATAGCCACTCGGCCAGTCAGTTACGCTATCTCATCCTCCGCCCCGGAACTTTGAAGGGTTGTAGCTCCCAAACTAACAGTGATAGGAATGTAGTTTAAATTGATTTGGACGCAGCTGGTTTAAACGAATCCAATACACGATAGAAGAAACTATTGTTCCATTTAAAAAAAAAAAATATATATATATCTTTGTGGTGTAACTCTTTGGAAATGATACAATAAACTATGTTCATAGTCCGCAGAAAGTGTAACATTTCTTGTGTTGACCTACCGCATTAAAATTTCCCGTCACCTATTATTTTATAAGTTACAGAGGCAAACACACTTAGTGAAATACCCTGTATACAGTTCTTAGATTTTAATTTCTTACATTCCTGTAGTTTTACATGTCTAGTGAAGTGGATAAGAGAAGACCAATGCTTTCATGCAATTTTAATCTGCAGATGGGAAACGAAGTTGTCAAAAAATCAAGTAACAAATTGAATAAGTTACAGCAAATGTAAAAAAATATACTGAGAGAATAGAACTCTATAAAGGAAGCAAGTACGGATGTGGAAAAGAATGGCGACGCAAGGTTATATATGGAAGCTTCAAAGGATTTCCGCTGTTTCCAATAATGATTACCGGCGCAGTCTATACAAATCTCCACTGCACAGGCTCTTGAAAGCACTTTTCATCTCGATTATGACTGCCGACGGAAAGAGTAATGCATCCACCGCGGAATAGCTGTGGAAAATAGGCGCGTTATTTAAAATATGGGAGTGGATTAATTCTGCTTTTCCCTCCATATTCACAAAAGTCACAGCGGTTAGTTCATTTACTTTGAGTACATAACGTGAATCAGGATGTTTTTTTTCCTCTAGTTGCAATGTAAGTGCTGTAGGGAACAGTCAGATAAATACATGACGATACACATTGGCAACGACAAAACGAAGAAGCCCAGAAGCCATTGTTTAACCTGACGAAACGAACATGTACGAATAAACAGTTGAACTATATCAAGCCGCGGAGGAGTGGCCGAGCGGTCTAAGGCGCCTTGCTGCGGAGCGCGAGACTGCTCGCCGTCGGAGGTTGGAGTCCTCCCTCGGGCATGGCTGTCTGTGTTGTCCTGACGTTAGTTTAACTTAATTTAAATAGTTTGTAAGCCTAGAGACTAATAACCAGAGAAGTCCCATAGATGTCCAAATATTTGAACTGTAGCAATATTTGAAATAACTCAGCGGTAACTAATGAAAAGGAAATTTTACCTCCAGTTCACCTCACACAGCTTAATATCGCATAGGCAAAGAAATTCCTGAAATTGAGAAACTCTTTTATTAGTCCAGCTTCACAAATATGTTTTTTCGCACCTTTATTTGTCTGAATTAGATGGTTTGCTTCCTTCAACAATGCGACCTAACCAGAAGACCACATGGGTAATTTTTATAATTATGGTGCGGGAAGTTCAGACCTCGAACAGTAATCAGACATAGCTATTCCATGCACCTCTCAAGAGTTCTCGAGAAAATCGGCTTTGAAGTTGTGCAAGTTCGTTTAAATAGCTGTTATGGTGCCAGAAATTTCATTTTCTTTTTCGTTGTGTTCCAATACTTCGTTAACGTTGATCCAACCATTACGATGACGAATTTTGCCCGTCCAGTGGCCTGAAAGACGTGAATGTTGATGAAATATCAAGGGATTAATAACACTGTATGCGCCGTAACTGGGAAACTACAGATCTCTGTAATGGATAGTATTATCGAAAAAACTTTCAAAGCTTTCCGGAATCATAATATTAGAACGCATCGTAAAAAATTCGACGAATTGCCATATAGAAGTGTAGATTTGCCAATGCACGCAGTTGGATCTTTTGATACCAAAAATTATGATTTTTGTAGCGTATCGCGATAACAAATACACATTTCCAAAAACGGGAAACGGATTTTCCAGATAAACATCTAAACAACATACACAACATTTTAGTCATTTCCTATTCCTCAAGATTCGTTACCTCACATTCAAAAATAGCATTTTCGAACCTATTACTGTCGTGTGCTATGATTCGCGGACCGATATCCGGACCACATAAGATATCATTCTGCTCTAAACTTTAAATAAAATTTTGATATGTTATCTTGCTCGCGCGGTCGCCGTCATACGATGAAGTACTCGCACCATTGAACAACCAGCCCAGTGCACGTCTGACTACAAAGGTTTCCATAATACAAAAATATAGACCTAATAAAAGAGAAATTTACTTATTCTTGAAATTATATAATTCCTTGTTTAACTTTAATTCTAAATTGAATACTACGTAGATCTTTTTTTTGTGTTAGAGTTTGTTATCGATGAATAAGCGCAAAGTCTGAAAACTGTTTCAGGAACCATTCGTTAGATAAATGGACAAGATGCAATAATTAATTCTAAGAAATTAAAAAAAATCTTCTTCCTAAAAATTGTCTATAAAGTGGAACTGTCCTTAATCACTATGAATCAGTTCTGTATCTTGTCTAAGTTCGAAACACTCATAATGCAAAAATACGTTTTTGTCATAACCAATGTAAAAAAAAAGTCTTCCATTCCGAAAAATACACATTAAAAACAAAATCCAACAATTTATTAGAAAGCTCTATCATCAGATAGAACATTACGTTCGTTGCCTTTGAGATAACGATCATACTTTTGTTAGAGTTGGCGTTGAGGCGGGATTCAGGGGGATTGCCAGAATATTTTTAATTAGTAGGGGGTCGCCGGAATATTTTCGACGGAAGTGGGTCTATTGTATCTCATAACTGGCATGAGCAATAATTTTCGAAATCGTCGTTAACCCTCATTCAAACACAAACAACTGGAAGATAACCATTAATCTGAGAATCCCCA
This sequence comes from Locusta migratoria, assembly GCA_026315105.1. NCBI lineage: Eukaryota > Metazoa > Arthropoda > Insecta > Orthoptera > Acrididae > Locusta > Locusta migratoria. Next base: position 155,035,571 of record CM048745.1, on the reverse strand, counting down.
TAAACAGTGAATATGTCGCACGTAAATAATCGGTAGAAAACACTGCGTTTGCTTTGCTTTGCTCTGACTGCAGTATGTGTCAAACTATTGAATTTGTGTGCTGCATGTGATACACAGTTTACAAATGAAATCAGCTTAAAAGCTGTCGTTATTGTGTGCGAATGTGATCTGATGACGGTTTCGTTTTAGCAGATATTTTTAGAGGAGGTATTTTAAATGACTTTTTTTAACGATACCCGTGTTCTGATCCTAATTTTCGTTTTCTTCTGTTCCAGGTGAGTACCCAGTGTTGAATGCCTCTGCACTATGCAAGTTTTACCTGGTGAGTTGCATTCAGTATGTCTTCTCGTTCCACGATGATTTCCAAAGCCCTACATTTGGAAACGCTGCAGAAAACTGTACCAGGGTTTTTATATACAAGAGCATCGCAGTTAAATGTGAAATTTAAAAGCTACTTTCTTACGAGATACGGATCTTGCTGTTTATGTTCACATTTACGAGGCGTGTTTTTTAATTTAGTACCGTTTTGAAATTGAAAAAAGACGTGCTAACATATCTCAATAATTTTATGCGCACTGGGTACCTACAGCTGTTGCCACCCACTGACGCCATTACAGTCTGAATCTTCCTTGTTTGCGTTGTGTACTGAGTGTTTAAGATGCCTCCGGTAATCGTGAGTCCCGCCGACTGTGAAGTACGGGCTGTTATAAGATTTCTTAGTGCTAAAGGCCTAAACGGAATCGATATTCATCGTGAGATCTGTGCAGTTGTGATAGAATGATAAGAAAGTGGGTGAGAGAATTTAAAGATGGCCGCACAAATGTACGTGATGAACAATCGAGGTGGGCGTCCTTTTGTCGTTAATGAAAATTTAGTGCAGTAAGTGGACAATAATGAGAGAGAAAACAGACGTTTTACGATTTCCTCCTTGCGGGATGACTTTCATAATGTTTCTCGTAGTGTTTTGTATGGCATTGTGACCGAGCAAGACGATGACGAAGTCAAAACAGTTGTGATGCAGTGGTTAACAAGTCAGGCGACAAACTTCTATGAGGAGGGCATTCAAAAACTGGTACAAATTTATGACAAGTGCCTCAATATTGACGGAAATTATCCAGAAAAGTGGATTAAGGTACAGGCTCCCATGAAAAATAAATTATTGAGATATCTTAGCACGTCTTAAAACACACACACACACACACACACCTCGTACATTCGGCTATGAGGATATGCCCTTTTGTGAGTAGAATAATGGGAATGTTGGTAGGTCTGTACCTGCAGTGTGTAGATGGAGGTGCGCCTGTGAGATGCCAGGGGTAAATAGTTCTATGCTCTGGGCAGTTCAGAATCGCTATCCCCGGTTTCCGGGAATTGTACAAGAGGCTGACATTGTGCATACTTGCCAACATTCACGGCTTATCCGTAAAATTTACGGAAATTGCAGCATTTTACGATTTTACGGATGGTCTGTGCTGTTTTACGAGTTAGAGGGCAAAAATTTTAAACATCAATATTTGATAATCACCCCACTTCCTTATAATCGATTGTTTTCGGGTGTCGAAGGCAAGACTGCGATAGTGGATAACAAGTTCTATGATTCGATTGGTGCTTGAGTGTGATGTTTGTGTCGTCATTGGAGTTGAATTTAAAGTCGGGATGATAGTTCTTCCCTGTGAATCTTAGGTTTCGACAGGCTCTGCACCGCAAACTCAAAGAAGTGATCATTAGTTTGTTCGTGGAATTCATACCTAGAACACAGTGAACTATCTCCAGGATACAGAAAAATTCCTTTTCTTTTCATAAATTAGAAAGTACTTTTCTACGTACCGCAGGTGACTACATCAAGTTTGCACTCAAGGTTTGACAAAATTGAAGATACAGTTTTTCATCCATTCGTTTCTCCTTGCAATCCTTTCCTATCTTGTTATGCAACGAAGAGAATGAAACTACACATGAGATGGCGAATGAGGTTCAGAAGTAGTTCACAGCTCTTCACGTAGATGACAGTTTGGTTGCAAATCAAGGTGCTGCAGATGATCCCAGTGGAACACAAATACGAAGAATTCGTGGTACCGAAGGACTTTTCTAGAAATTCGCTTATCTTAAGTACTGTTCTCTACTCTCACCACAGCCCATATAATGCAAAATGTGAACGTGTTGTGAACCTTGTGAAGAAAAATAGAACAGACTTTAAATCATTCATGTCCATTGAATCCCCTTAGTCTTTCTATTTTAAAGAGCTATGGTTCTGGTACCTCTTAAGACAAAATATTTTCTGTAGACATCTAGTAGGAAGCTAATGAGGTCACAACTATGACCTCAAAGTCGAACTAGCAAGTGATTTGCAGTTTGTGCGATATCTTGCCTGTGTTACGTTAAACTAGTTTTAGTGAGTAAAGCCTTTCTCAACTATCACATATCTGCTTGTTATGTTTGCTCCAAACCAATATTCATGACGCCAACTGCAATTTAATATGGATTTCTTCTCGATTGTTATGTTAATCTAGAAACAGCGTATGACACAAATGGATATGAATCCTGTTTAAAGTATGAACTTTTGTATTTTGTAACCCAAAAGTATTATTATTTTTCATGAAAACATGGTATGTTGGCATTGGTCAGACTCTGTCGCGCGTGATTTTTGTTGATAGCCCTTCAAAATGTTCAAATGTTTGTAGAGTCTATGGGTCTTAACAACGGGGTCATCAGTCCCTAAACTTACAAACTACTTAAGAACTAGCTAATCCTAAGGACGGCACAAATATCCATGCCCGAGGGGGAATTCGAACCCCCGACCGTAGTGGCCGTGCAGACCGTGGCTGAAGCGCCTCAGTCCCCTTGGCCACCGCGGCCGGCGATAGCCCTTCTCAAAAGCTGTCAGGTATGATTGTGTTAACGAACTCATGTTCGGAAATTATTTTTTTTTTACTTATATATGGGCAGGAGAAAAAAGTAAGAACTATTTTTTTTTTCTGGAGATGGCAGTATTGACAGAGGAGCTTACCGTTACACACTTTGAATATAATCGCTTCCGTTTTTTATGACCTTTTTTCCGAATGACGTCGCGTATGGCGCTCTATGGCGTAGATTAGTGTTTTTCATCCTGTAGGTCGCGACCCCCTGTGGATCTCAATGTCTTGCCCAGGGGGGTAGCCCATGTTGCATAGCAAATCTTGGTTTCGTGACGATCAACTACTGTGGCAGAGGGGGCACACGTGACAGGATTTCGTAAAAGTCGCTTAATTAGCAAGTCATCCGTAGGTGGAAAATTGCCTTTGTTGTAACACTTTTCGGGTGGCCCTCAATGAAACATCGAAAGAGACACAGATACAAGATGTACCTTTGCCACTTTTGAATTCTGATATTGGGCCGACCGAAACGCGTAACAATGAAGCCATTTTCCCACTTAATGATTAATTGTTAATTAAACCACTTAACAGCGTTTGTACAGTACTACTACAGTTACTTACAATGGTCGCAATCTGCTTGTATGACTTTGTCACTTATTCTAACATTATGATGTCAGAAAAAGAAATATCACTAACATAATATTATTTTTAGGCAATACCTAGTGCGCTTCGGTTGCACAGTGCTAGAGTGCCAGACTACAAATCCAAAGGTCGCGGGTTCGATCCCTGCCAGGTCCTAGGATTTTTATCTGTCACTTTCCACTTCTTTCACCTCTGGCAGTATTGCTCATGTGAAAAAGAACGTGTAGCACCCCTGGCTGGGTAAGTCAGTTCGAAAGTCGGAGGAAGGCAACGGCATACCACCTCCAAACAGGACCATGCCTAGTAAAGCACTGTGGTGTTCAAACCAATCCTCGGATTGTTGACTGCTTTACCTTACCTGTTTGCTACTGGGTCGTAGTAGTTTGCTGTTGGTAACGAGTTTTCAGTGCAGTATTATTTTTAATCAGCTTATATCAATACTATTTTATTACTGAATCATAGTATTTTGCTGCTCGTTCAGAGTTTTCAGTATCCAATGTTTATGAGGGCCCTTTAAATATTAAGAAGTGATGCGTCAGCTATGATGGTTTTATGCTGGCACATTACAACACATCGCCTCAAATTACGCATTGTGGTTTATTATTCATGACAGGAAAACCATACATCAAATACGTTTAGTCAGAAAGTGTTTTTGTCAGTTTTTATTCGTTTTCGCTACTGCAGCTTTCACCAGATGTGAATGACTGCGTAGATCTTAGATACTTCCAAGAAAGAAAATTAAATTCTTTGCCTTGGGACAAAGGCCTGGGGGTCGCCGGGCATTTTTAACTCTGAAAGGGGGTCGTTCGTTCAAAAAGGTTGAAAAACACTGCTTTAGACAAATAAGAAGTTAATCACCTAACCTCAGTCTTTCGAGGTGGTAATTAACCCATTTCTTCCAAAATATAGAAATTGTGAATAAGTGTTATATTTAGTGATCAGGTTCTCTTTAAAATAATTGAAATAACACTACAAATATTACATACTAGCAGTATGTGTTGTAATTTGCACCACCCATAATGTTGCGCTGTTTTCTAGTAAAAAAAAATAGAAAAATTTATTTCTTCTGATCACATTCTTCTATTTGTTCAAACTCTGCAATATTGTCTATTATATGATAACTCTGACGTATATTGATGGTTTCACTCATGAAATATTGAAAAACGCTCTGTGTGAAGCTGAACTTGACATTTCTTGTGTATGTAGATCGTATGGCGTCTGTACATCTTACATCTTTTTACGAAGTGTTATGGTAATTGTGAAACTTTAACAGATGTACAGAGAGAGCAGTGAAGGCCTTTTATCATATGTGTGGTGAGTTTTGTATAGTAAGTCCATTTTGTAAGGCTAAATTTTGTGTTGCGTGTACGCAGCACTGGGAAGAAATGGGTTAACGAGCTATGTAAGCACCTCCTATTGTAACTGTACATTAGGAACCGTGTCTTGGGAGAAACGAAACTTGGTGCGAGTAGCGCGTTGTTTGGCTAACACGGTGTGGCGGTGCTCGGAGCTCCATAAGGCGGGGAAACTTGCGGCTAGTAGTTGTCGGGGAGCAGTGAGGCGGTGCTGCACAAGCAGCCCGTGGACGCGTCATAGACACCGGCGTCTAGCGTCCTAGAGAGCCGCGCCGCTAGTCGTTCTCTCCGCTCTCAAGTGTCTAGCGGCCAGCGGCCCGCACTTCTCACTTTATCACTTGTGTGTCCACACCTACTTTAAACAACCACTGCCGGCGTTTACATGAAACCCTACGGCACACTTTGTGTTTAACTGCCTTAAAAAGATTAGCGGCCATTCCTAATTGTGTCTTTACTCGTACATGACGTTGAAAATTACTGAACCACAAAGTCTCCTATTTTTTCTTGGGCAAATTACGGGTATAAATGCGAAGTCAACATATCCATTCTCGGCGGAGGACTTTCCTTTCTTGGGTCCGGCTTTATCTACCGGTTTCATCGCCGCATGGCGCTGCTGTCAGTTATTAAAGATGGCGGTTGTACTTCAAACAACAAGGAGGTTTTTCCGTCAGTAACTTCTAATTTTCACTCTTACGAGATATAGCTTCCCTTGCAATTTCAAAAACGTGGTGGTACAGAATTTAGTATGAATATCTAATGACGTGGAACCTGTAGAACGAATATTCGTTTGTAGTCAATATAAAGATATATAGCTCTATCATTGAGCTATCCCAACACGACGCACGGTCCATCCCCACAACTATACGTCTGCCAGTACCTCGCCTCCTACTTTCCAAACTTCACAGAAGCTCTCCTGCGAACCTTGCAAGACTAGCACTCATGGAAGAAAGGATATGGTGGAGAAATGGCTTAGCTGCAGAGCGAAAGTTTCATTCTGGAAACATCCCTTAGGCTGTGGATAAGCCATGTCTCCACTATATCCTTCCTTCCAGGAGTGCTACTCCTGCAAGGTTCTGTTCAGTACTGAGCTTACGAAAATGATACAGCTTTAATTCCAAATAGTTAATGCATTCACCAAAAGCCGTAAAGTTTATCTTGTTTTATTGAACGTCTGGTTTCCGGATTACACTCATACCATCTTCAAGCTGTGTCATAACATATATACAAGTAAACTGTTGAAATGGCCGTATATACCGATTTACAGAAGTTATAACATTATGTGATGTTCTATTTCAGCGATTCGCGGACCTCCATCTTGGCGCGGAACGGATACAATTGTTGGAGATGCGTACCAAGCTGGAACCGATCCCGTTATCGGACTATAAAAGAGAAATAACTATTAATAATTTGTCAAGTCCCTGAGATTTGCCGATTTATTTAAATTTAATCAGATTTATAATTTTGAGCTGGCCGTGGGTTACTTTAAATAAATCGGCATTCTGCATTCCAACAGTTGGATTCTTCCACAAGAAGCCAATAACTACCGATCTTTAAATTATGGTGCGCTGCCTGTTATCTTTTGGTATCAGCATTAAACTTTTGAAGCCAACTATTTAATTAAATTTACGCTGGTATATATTTTGCAGTTCATGATAAATGCAGTGCCATTAGGTAGTAAATGTAACAAATTGTGGAAGTCATTATTTCTTTGTATTAGTACTACGAGCCGGCCGCGGTGGCCGAGGGGACTGAGGCGCTCCAGTCACGGTCTGCACGGGCACTACGGTCGGGGGTTCGAATCCCCCCCCCCCCCTCGGGCATGGATATTTGTGCCGTCCTTAGGATTAGCTAGTTCATAAGTAGTTTGTAAGTTTAGGGACTGATGACCCCGTAGTTAAGTCCCATGGACTCTACAAACATTAGTACTGCGACGCTTAAAATTAACTAATCTTCCCTCAAACAGGAATTTGGATCAACATAAAATCATATTTTCAGACTGATAGTAAATCAACAACATACTGATTTATTACTTGCAGTAGCTTGCTCTTGTGTGCACGACATTAAAGATTAAAAAAATATATTTATTGTTTTATTTGTGTTACATTTCAATTAGGCGCCCAACGCGGGGCTCGAATCCACGACCTTGAGATTAAAAGTTTTATGCTCAGCGACTGGGATGGGCTTTTTTCAGTCCCCTGCCAGGAATCGAATCTGGGCTCCCTGCATGGTAGTCAGCGATCTTGCCGTCTGACCTACGGGGGCGTCTACCACGCAGGGAGGCAGTGTTTCATTTCCATGACACACTCCCCTGTATCTGGATAATACAATATGAGCTGTTTTCGCTTGAACTTTCTCTGTATCTTCCGTCAGTCCCACTTAATGGGGATTCCACGGTGCTCAGGAATACTCCAAATCCGGACGCACAAGTGTAGTGTAGGCAATTTACTTAGTCGAACTGTTGTGTCTTATAAGTGTTCTGCCAATGAAACGTAGCCTTTGGTTCGCTTTCCTTACAATATTTTCTATCTGTTTCTTCTAATTTAAGTTGTTCGTAATTGTTGTTCTTAGGTATTTAGTTGAATTTAGGGCCTGACCTGTAGATTTGATTGATTTGTCGTGTAAATGAAGATTAACGGATTTCTATCACTACTCATATTTATAACTTTACACTTATGATTATTTAGCCTCAACTTGCAATTTTTGCAGCATGGAGATATATAAATAATTATACACTTGATTTTGATCTCCTGGTGACTCTACCAACCGATAAATGACGGCATCACTTGCGAAAAGTCTGAGAGAGCAGCTTACCTTGTCTCCTGATCCATTTATAATGGTAAGGAACAGTAAGGGCCGTAAAACACTTCCGTGGGGAACGTCAGATATCACTATGTACGGAAAAGAGCCGGGGGCTACGTATGATTACGTGTTACGTGGACGGTGTTGTCCCATCTGACTGGTGGACTTAAGCCGCAAGTCGATAAAAAATGAAATGGTCGTATGGCATTTTTGGCCGGGAGATCCCGTACGGTATTGTTCGGCCGCCTAGCGCGAGTCTTTTTAATTGTCACCACTTCAGCGACTTGCAGGTGGATGATGATGAAAATAATAACGACAACACCCAACACTCCGTTCTCTGCCGGAAATCGAACCTCGGCCCCTCTGTGTGGTATTCAGCGACGCTGCTGACTGTGCTACTGGGGACGGACTCGCACGTCGATCATATAGCATGCTTGATATGGGCCTGCACGTTCGGAAAACCGGCGGTATGCACGGTATGACATTCGAAACTCGGCGCGTCGACGGTACACATTGAGGTGCTCAGAGTGCGGACGACATTTGCAACGACACTAGCGCTCCTGATGGTGGGCTAGATGCCGTAAGAAGAAATTTTTGTTTGTAATGACGTTTCCACGTAATTAAGCAATTTCTGTAACTTTTGCGTTCAAGGCGTTAGTAAAATATCGAGAGACGTGAAAAAATAATCGCGAATTAAATGTAAAAACAACCGAATTTTCCTGATTCAGTGATATAAACAACTTATTCAGGAGGAAATACTTACGAATATGTGTGTATTTTGTAGCCTACTCCGCTGAAAGTGAGGCAATATAAACAAATGAGAAACATTAATTCCTGTTGTGATTTGTTCCAGTATGACAGGTACTTCCTTTGACGTGAAAAAAATTTGATATGGAGTCTAATGATTCGAACATTTTTACACTTCACTCGTCTTTGTTATAAACCCATGTACTTTTGATTATAAAACAAATGTATTGAAGATTCTTGCCGTTTGGGGTTCAGATGTAGTAACAATTATGGAATAGGTTTCTGCTTTGTTGGGGAAACTGTGTTTTTGCTTTCGATGTTCTGTTGTCACATTAGTGAGAATTTCCCGTCAGCTACAGCTGTAGTGTCTGATCTGGTACATTTAATAATGTAGGTAATGCATTCCATATAAGTTTCTTATGTTCAACAGTTACTGATTTGGCTCGAGTTGTAGTGAAGAAATACTGACGTTTCTGAGTGGAAAACTGACGTCTTTCTTTAGATCGTTGAGTCTTCTGTTGTTTATTAGCAATTTTAACTCTTAATAAAAACTTAAATTGTTGATTTAAAATTGTCCTGTACAGTATGTTCCATACTCTCTTAGGAAATATCATAAAGACGGAGTTATTCTCTGGTTATTGCCTATTTTTATAGACTACATACCTTCTCCGTTGTAAAAAGAATGTTAAAATCAATGTAAACGACACTATTCACACTCATCCGATATCGTATTCAGAAATGTACCTCGCAGGCCGCTTGGAGCGCTGCTGTCTGGGCGTATAACAGAAATCAGTGGAAGTAGAATGAAACTTTTCACTCTGCAGCGTAGTGTGCGCTGATATAAAACTTCCTGGCAGATTAAAAATTGTGTGCCGGTACCGGGACTCGAACCTGGGACCTTTGCCTTTGGCGGGTAAGCGCTCATAACTGAGCTATCCCGACACGACTCCACGGTCCGTCCTCACAACTTTACATCCGCCAGTACCTCGCCTCCTACTTTCCAAACTTCACAGAAGCTCTCCTGCGAACCATGCAAGACTAGCACTCCTCGAAGAAAGGATATGGTGGAGACATGGCTTAGCCACAGCCTAAGGGATGTTTCCAGAATGAAACTTTCACTCTGCAGCGTAGTGTGCGCTGATATGAAAATTCCTGGCAGATTGAAATTGTGTGTCGGAACCGGGACTCGAAACTGGGACCTTTGCCTTTCGCGGGCAAGCGCTCTACCGACTGAGCTATCCCGACACGACTCACGATGCCGCCTCACAACTTCCGCCAGTATCTCGCCTCCTACTTTCCATACTTTACAGAAGCTCTCCTGCGAAACTCCCAAGACTAGCACTCCTGGAAGAAAGGATATGGTGTAGACATGGCTTAGCGACAGCCTAAGGGATGTTCCCAGAATGAAACTTTCACTCTGCAGCGTAGTGTGCGCTGATATGAAACTTGCTGCCAGATTAAAATTGTGTGCCGGAACCGGGACTCGAACATGCGACCTATGCCTTTGGTGGGCAAGCGGTCTATAACTGAGCTATCCCGACACGACTTCACACAGTTCTTCTGTGATGTTTGGAAAGTAGTAGGCGAGGTACTGGCAGAAGTAAAGTTGTGAGGACGGACCTAGGAGTCGTGTCGGGATAAGTCAATCGGTAGAGCGCTTGCCCGCGAAAGGCAAAGGTCACAGGTTCGAGTCCCGCTTCAGGCACACTAGTTTATCTGCCAGGACGTTTCATCAGTGGAAATGTCGTGAGTGTATATGTTAGACGGTGTTTACATCGTTATCCAGGCAACATAATGTCGCGCTCATCTGGCAGTTACCATTGATGGAATACCTCGTTTCTTTATCCTGCAGCGACCTCAGCGTGTATACCCTCAAGTGGTGTCGTGACTACCATTGTTATTTTTCGCTTGGGACCTACTGTTTCCTCCGTCCGGCCGTATTGCGGCCGTGTACAATCTGGTATTGTTGTCGAGTAAATTTGCAAACGCCAGGTGGCGCGGCGCGCCCATTGTTCCGCACTGTCAGCGCTGGATATTAATAAACGTCACGCGGTGCCGGTTTATCGGCCGCCCCCGCCACCTGCAAACAGATTGTTTCCGCTGAATTTAATTTCAGCCGCTGCACAATATTCCAGCCGCCGCGTCTGTGACGTCATGCGGCAGGCGCGCAATTCCGCCGTGCCGAACGTGCGTGTCCCGGGGAACAATCACAGTGGACTACGCTTATTTCATAGGCCGACGGGCCGCCTACGGCCGCATTGTGGGTTACTTGTAAGTGACAGCTCTGTTCGCAGCCTTCCCTAGGGCTACCTTTTTGCACACATACACTCCTCTGCGATTACAACTGCGTAGAACACACTTATTACATCTGCAGTAGACTTGCGCATAATAGGTCGCGATCCGGAGCGCTCACTTTAGTTCGTGGCTCTGCCCAGAACTAGTTCGTTCTTTTAGTTCGTCCGCTCCCACTGACGGCTGAGCGGCGTGGTCTGCGCGTGCAGGTGGAGGGAAAAGTTCCCCCACCTAGCTGCTTCATGCGCTTGCTGCTTGAGACGCTAACGATATCACGCAAACCAAAAGAAACAGTTTGTGAATAATTTCTCGCGTTTAAGTTTAGAGTTATCTCTATATCTTGGCATTATGGAATTTATTAGTCAGATATTGCAGAGTGCAGAATACTTCAAAGCAGTAATTTTGTAGCACTGAAATATGTAATCTAGCAGGCAGATGCTAACCTAGAATTGGCACTCATCAGCAGAAGGCAAACACGTGATTTTTAATTCTGTTCGCAACATATCGCGCATATTTTAGTTCGCGACCTATCACGCATATTTTAGTTCCCGACCGGTAGCTCTCCTTTTAGTTCGCAGCTCGGCCGCGAAGTAGGTCGCTCTTTTTAGTTCGTCCGGTCGTTTTGACTTTTGCCACCGCTACTAAAACTATAGCTGAGCTGCATCTCAGCTCGAAATGACGGCAACTGCCAAAAGGGAATCGCGCGATTCTGCGCGCTTTCGCGTCCTCTTGCTGTTACCCGTCAGTCGTCGGAAAAGTAGCGGATTAACTAAGAGGCGAGGGATCTGCGGACTAGTTCGCGTAGCTCCCCTGTGGGAGCGCTCTTCCGAACTAGTTCGTTCGCGAACTATACAAGACTAATCTGCAGTAGTAGCTGAAATTCCTTGAGCTCTTTGCTACCGTTAGTAAATTACAGCTAAAACTGAACAATTCCTATCAGTCACCTTAGCATGAAGAGATTTCAAAGTTTTCGAAAATTGTTATTTCCTTTATATCCCGTCTTACAACAGTTACTTTTTTATTATTATAATGTGGATATTTATATAATCCGAACACCTCCAGACCTATCTAAGGACTTCCCCATCACAGTAGGCGTCCACCAAGGTTTCGCTCTTTCACTTCACTTGCATCAGGCTAATGAGTCAAACGCCATTAATGTATTATTTGATCTTCATGAGGACGACTTCAAGTGCGTAACCTGTCTTGGCAATAGAGTCATCACCGGCCTGTACAACTTACCCAAACCATCGAAGACGGATGTTGCGCATCTTGTCTTGGATCGGTGCAACACCGAACTGCTTCCTGGCGCTGTCGTTGGGAACGTGATCTAACCCAGTGACACCTGTTGTCCACCTTAGCATCTTTGTTTTCATCACACTTACGCTGCGTTCTGTCTCAACTGTAGTCTGCCATCAGTCGCGGACGTACAAGACGACTGGTCGGATGTCAGTGTGGTAGACTTTTGATTTTGAGCTATCTTTCATCCTGCAGTCGCAAGTGGCTCCGGTTGTAGTTCGCCACTTCATCCAGGCTGCCTGAGTTCTAGATTTGACCTCTTCTGTGAGTCGCCTTCAACAGTGATCGTGGAACCAAAGTACTTAAATTAATTCACACGAGTCAGATGTTCACCATTAATCGTGACAGTTCCCATTTCATGCCTTTCTGACGTTATGTACTCTGTTTTCTTCAGGTTAAGACGCAAGGCATGTTGCTACAACCGATCTCTCCATTCTTGGATTTGTCTCTGCAAATCGAACTTGCTTTGCGCTGCCAGCATCACGTCATCCACATAAAGTAGTGTCAATGGTAATGGCCAGTGCAGGTCCATTATGAGAATGAACAGAAGTGATAGAGCGAAACCTTGGTGGACGCCTACTGTGATGGGGAAGTCCTTAGATAGGTCTGGAGGTGTTCGGATTATATAAATATCCACATTATAAAAATAAAAAAGTAACTGTTGTAAGACGGGATATAAAGGAAATAACAATTTTCGAAAACTTTGAAATCTCTTCATGCTAAGGTGACTGATAGGAATTGTTCAGTTTTAGCTTTAATTTACTAACGGTAGCAACACTAGGCTGATACGCTGCATAAAGACTTGAAGAGCGCGAACATTCATTCAGATGCAGTCGTAGACTGCATGAAATAGAGACAAAGGACCCATGTAGCAGACCCCTCAGTCGCGCGGAACAAACGCTGAAGGAAAAGAAGATATTGCCATATGCATTTCGCCTTTATTTGTAAAGCATCATCAGTGGCAATTTTTGGTGGATGCTGGTCTACATATAGTGCTAAGTGGTGACTTTGTTTTCAATTTTATTCACTTGGCGTTTTCGTTTTTAGCACTTCACTATTAGCACCACTAGGCACATGCCAAACGTTTGGCCTATAGTCACCAATCAGCACTACGTGTAGATCAGCATCCAACAAAAATAGCCACTGATGATGCCTTACAAATGAAGGAGAAATTCATATGGCAATATAAGACTTTTATTATTCATTTTCAAATTAATGATAAAGGAGAGAAAGGAAGAAGGATTAGGAAGGAAAGGATTGACAGTGGCTCCTTTAGGGCATTGAAATGAAATAATGGCGTCAAGTGAAAATGTGAGCCGGACCGGGAATCGAACCCGGATCTCCCGCTTTGGCCCAGCGGTCGCCTTAACCACTTGGCTACCCGTGCTCACCTCCGGTCCGTCTCAAACTCCCACAAGTCGCAAGCCATGGCTGTAGCGCCCCTATCGTTCATGCCCTCTTACACTCGCCATTACGGATTTCCGTGCGAGGTCGATCGTATGACCGCATCTGCGGTGAAGTAATTAAAGCTGACGCCGTCAAAAATGTTCAAATGTTAGTATAGCTTATGGGACTTAACTACGGGGTCACCAGTCCCTAAACTTACAAACTACTTATGAACTACCTAATCCTAAGGACGGCACAAATATCCATGCCCGAGGGGGGATTCGAACCCCCGACCTTAGTGGCCGAGCAGACCTTGAGTAAAGGCAGGGATCGAATGATAGGACACATTCTTAGACATCAAGGAACTGTGAATTTAGCGTTGGAGGGAAGTGTGTGGGCTAAAAATCGCAGAGGGTGTCCAAGAGGTGAATATAGTAAGCAAATTGAAATGGGTGTGGGTTGCCGTTCTTATGAGGAGATGAAGAGGCTTGCTGAGGATAGAGTAGGGTGGAGAGCTACATCAAACCAGTCTCCGGACTGAAGACCATAGCAATGTTCGAGGAAAGTAGTAGCTGAAAATATTATCATGATGTCCCGCTTATGGTTTATGTGATTGGACGAGGAGTGGTTTCTCAGCGTTTCCTCGTTCATAGTTATTTCACTTGCCAAGCGGCAGCGTGTGTTGTGAACTCCCTAGTGTGACAGGAATGTGCTTTCCTTTGCGGACGGTACTGAATGAGGCGTGGCGCAGTCCGTGCCTTGGGGTGGCACGCGGCTGCAGTAGCGCTGGCATTGGCGGTGCCTGGGTGGGCCGCCCGTTTAATTAGCGTGGCTCCGTGTCGGTGGTGGGCAGGGCGGTAGTGCAGTAACAGAGCAGCGGCTTTCTCCGCCGCCACCGTGTCTCCTGCAGACGGCGGCAGACAATGCGCGAGCTGCAGTCTGGCTGCGGTGAAAGCCGCCCCAGTCACGCCCCCTGCCGCAAAAAGAGGCGGCAGCGAGTGCGCGCCCTGCCGTCATCAAGTCTCCACCCTACTCCTCACTGCTTCCCAGTATGAGCTGTGGTGCAATGCAAGGGGACGTAGTCCAGGCTCAAGAAACAACAACGTTGCGGATTGCCAATGACATAGTACTTCTATGAGAGACATCAAACGATCTGAAAGAGCAGTTCAATGTAAGGTGCGTATAAGATGATCATGTTGTGATGTTGCAGCTCTTGTATCTTCTGTGCTTGCGGTATTAGATTTGTGGTTGATTCCGCCTTATGCAACACACTTTTTTTTTGTTTTTTTTGTTTTAATACCCAAACTAGTTTCGGCACTTATTGCCCCATCTTCCGTGAGTTTCTCGTGTTTATTTTATTGTGTCATCGCAGGATTTGCATGTGCATTAATTGTGGAATGACAAGTTTTCACAGCCATAAACAAACGAGTAGCGCCGTCCGCGGTGGCCGAGGGGACTGAGGCGCTCCAGTCACGCTCTGCACGGCCACTACGGTCGGGGGTTCGAATCCCCCCTCGGGCATGGATATTTGTGCCGTCCTAGTTCGTAAGTAGTTCATAAGTAGTTTGTAAGTTTAGGGACTGATGATCGCGTGGTTTAGACCCATAGACTAAACAAACATTTGAAACAAGTAGCAACACCAGAGCTCAAATGTGACAGGCTGTGAAAAATTGTCATTCCACAATTAATGCACGTGCAAATAATGCGAATGACACAATAAAATAAACACCAGAATCCCACGGAAGATGGCGCTATAAGTGGCGAAACTAGTTTGACTATTCAAAAAAAAAAAAAAAAAAAAAAAAAAAAAAGAGCTTTTATATGTTGCGCAAGTTGTCGCAAAAATTATTGCTTTGTTTGTTTTTACGATAATTACCACTGCGGTTCTTGTTTATAATTATCATATGTATAAAAATTGAATGTTTCCCGATCGACGTTGTTATTGTGATTAAAAACCTAGTGTTTCTCCTCATATACGTTACAATGAAAAACGGAAAAACTCATCGCCATGAATTGTGTTCTTGGACAAAATAAAAATAATTTTTATTCTGTAATGTAACTAATTTGGTAAAGATTAAGTAGGTTTGGGAAACTTTCTGAACAATTGGTGAGTAACGAAAGAAAATGAAACAGAAGAAAAAAAGTGCCAGAGGAGGAATCGAACCCGAGAACTGTGGCGTGAGAGTCCGAGCCCTAACCATCTATGCCAGACGGCAGCTCGGCAATGAACTAACATATTATACTCATAAGATACCTAAGAAACTTCGGATCGATTTTTCTCGGGATTTTCCGAGTAGTGCGTCCTAATATTTTAACCACGTGAGGTGTTAGAAGTCCTCTTTCACCACACAAAATTTCGGACAAATCCCCGACCCCACGGTCGCGCCGTCTCCTTGTAAGTCAGTTCGAAGGTCGGAGGAAGGCATGGACATAGCACCTCCAAACAGGACCATGCCTAGTAATGCACTGTTGCGCTCAAGCCAATCTGCGGATTGTTAACTGCTGTACCTTTTTAATAAGACAATGAAAGAAGCAGTCGAGTTTTATTTGGGAGAAAAAAATGTTCTGATGACTGAAAGTAAAGAAGATATAAAATGCAAAATGGCTATGGGGAGAAAGAGCATTTCTGAGGAAGCGAATTTTTTTGATATCAAGTATTAATTTGAATGTTAGAAAGTCCTTTCTGAAAGCATTTCTCTGGAGTGTAGCATTGTACGGATGTGAAACATTGACGATAAGGAGTTCAGGACAAGAGGATGATAGAAGCATTGGAAATGTGTTGATGCAGACGATGCTAAAGATTAGATGTGTAGATCGCGTAACTAATAGGGAGGACCTCAACAGAATTGGGGAGAACAGAAATTTCTGGCATATTCGACTAACAGAAGGGATTGATTAGTGGGAGACATTCTCAATTAGTGGAAGACATTCGTAAATTTAGCATTGTAGGGAAGTGTTGGGGTAAAAATGTTAAAATGTTTGTAAATCTAAGGAAATTAACCGCAACAGGTGTCAGTCCCTTGTCTTACAAACTACTTAAACTAATAAACAATGTTCAGAGACATATTTTGTCTCAATATCTACTAAAGATATTAAACTAAAGTAGAGGCATTGAATTAAATTTTATGTCGCGGCCGGGATTCGAATACAGGACTTTCTGCTTACTAGGCAGACGCCATAACCACTATTTTGTTGGTAGAAGGAAATTTCTTTATTTAATTTTGCGCGACCGGTTTCGGTACTTCAATTACGCCATCTTCAGGCCCCCCGTTGTTTAACTGTCGTTAATGGCACATTTAAACAGGGTAGCTGTTTCCGTAAATTTCTTAGTCTGTTCATGTCACAGTGTTACCTGTTATAAGAAGATGGAATATACGAGTATCTCTTCAAACGCCATTTGAGTGGAGAATGTTAGGCAGCGGTAGCAGATTAGTATGTTTTGGAATCCCGGTAGCATGACACGCGCCAGGGAAATACTGGAGTTTATAAACGTAGTTGCCTTCGAGACAGGCGTATAAGCAAAGTTTGGCGGCGGCTGCGGCCCTGGGAGTTTTCATATGTTGCTGCTGGTGAAGCGAGCGCGGCATCGGCATCGGGGGCCCCCACCGCCGGCAGCTACCAGAACTTGCTCCCTGGGGCCGCGGCCTAATTAAAACGCCCGCGCCGCGATATTTCTTAATTTCTGCCGAGCTACGCGCCTGCCCCCACTAACTCCAGCTTAGTGGCCGCCTGCTCCCGCAGCCAATATGCGCACGCGCTTGCAACCTATGCCCAGGCCACGCGTCTCTCTCACATAACGCTTCGTTCCCTCCCACAAAATATGCTGTTTCTTCAGAACCGTCACACAAATTCTCATTCGCCGGTTTACGAAACTCTGTGCTAACAGTGAAACTGCAAAATGTGGTAATTTTCTGTTTCTCGTTGAAGACGGTAATTTCCAAGCTAGGGTTGCCGCGGTGAAGTAGCCAAGCGGTCTACAAGCAACTTGCTGCGGAGTGCGCGGTTGCTCGCCGTGGAGGTTCGAGTCCTCCCTGGGGCATGGGTGTGTGTGTTTGTCCGTAGGTTAGTTTACTATGTTGCCGGCCGCGGTGGCCGAGGGGACTGAGGCGCTCCAGTTACGGTCTGCACGGCCACTACGGTCGGGGGTTCGAATCCCCCCTCGGACATGGATATTTGTACCGTCCTTAGTGTTAGCTACTTCATAAGTAGTTTGTAAGTTTAGCGACTGATGACCCCGTAGTTAAGTCCCATAAGCTATACAAACACTTGAATTTCTACTAGGGTTTTCACAGCTAATCACAGTGGGCCAACATACTGGCCACATTTCACCAAAATCACATATACAGTACATCTACATCCGGGCGGGGATACCTACGGAAATGCCACGCAACGATTCTTCTGAAATTTTAATATATATAATTCCTGTTCGTTACTCTCGGTAAAACTCGAGAACGGGTGAAGCGATTGGCTAATTTTAGTCTTGAAATATTCGTGTAAGTCCAGTGAAGGTTTAAATGGTGATAAAATATGGAAAAGTTGTCCGGAAAAGAGGAAAATCGGGAAAAACTGAAACAGCATTTTCCAGTGAGCTATCAATACCGTTCGTTCAGTTGCGATAAAATTTTGTACATTTGATGTTGAAAGCAAGAGGAAGGTTCGCATCAAATCAAAATTTGGAAAAGTCACGCAGAAAGTAGGAAAACTTGGGAAAAACTGAAAGCGATTTTTTTTGTATGAATAAAAATCAATTGCCACATGGTTGTAAGAGCATCGCTTGAGTACGGATTAACAGGATAAGGTTTCTATGAAATAATCTTTCTTGGAAAATCTACCGGAAAATTGCAAAATTTGAGAAAAACTGGAAGTATCTTTTTCAGCGTGTTTTTGAATGAATTCAGCAGTATAACTGACTATTCGCACGACGGAGAGGGGTAATTTTTTTGTGGTTTTGTTCATTATGGTCTTGGAAAAGTTTCGACAAAAAAAAAAAAAAAAAAATTTAAAAAGGAAAGTCGCGAAATTCGAACCAAGTTTCAGTGTGTTTCTAAATGTACACAATACTATTAGTTGATAACCGTTCATCCGCTTGCGATAAAATTTTGATCATTTGACGTTCAACGAAAGATGAACGTTCTTATGTACTAAAAATTCGAGATAGTTACCCGGAAAATTGGGAAATTCGCGAAAAACTGAAAGAGGTTTTTTCAATGGGATATCAATATCATTGGTGTGATTGCGATAAAATTTTGCATATCTGACGTTCGAAGCAAGAGTAACGTTCTTATGAAATAAAAATTTGGAAAAGTTTCCCGAAAAATTGGAAAATACAGAAAAAATAGAAAGAGATTTTTCTATTAAATATCAATACCATTCATCTGATTGCGATAAAATTTTTCACATTCCACGTTCAAAGTGAGAGGAAGGTTCGAGTGAAGTAAACGTTTGGAATAGTTGGCCAGAAAACAGGAAAATTTGTGGAAAACTGAAAGAGCTCTTTTCTTTTGGATATCAATATCATTCGTACGATTGCGATAAAATTTTGCACATTTGACGATCAAAGCAAATGCCGTTATAAAGCTATTGGGTCTAAAATAAATATGATTTAAATCAGTATGGTTTTTATTAAGAGGTAAGTGATACGAAGTTCACCGGGTCATCTAGTATGTTATAAATTTATAATACATGGAAAACTAATGGACATTTGAACAACTGTGTGCTGTACCAGAAATAGAACCCATGACTTTTGCCGTTCGCGGGGTATAGCTCTACCGATTGAGCTACCTGTGCACGCCTAACGGCCCGTCCTCACAGCTACAGATCCGCCGTGTCCTTGCCTCCTACTTGCCAATTTTTGACAGAAGTTGTTCTGCTAGTCTTGTAGAACTAGCACTCTTAGAACGAAGGATAATGCTCAGTCACTGCCTAGGGGATGTTCTCCGAATGTACCGGGTAATCAAAAAGTCAGTATAAATATGAAAACTTAATAAATCACGGAATAATATAGATAGAGACGTAAAAATTGACACACATGCTTGGAATGACATGGGGTTTTATTAGAACCAAAAAACAAAAGTTCAAAAAATGTCCGACAGATACGTCTGATCAAAAAAGCAATAATTAGCATAACAAATTAAGACAAATCAAAGATGATGTTATTAACAGGAAATGCTCTATATGTTCACCATCATTCCTCCATTCCTCAACAATAGCTGTAGTCGAGGAGTAATGTTGTGAACAGTACTGTAAAGCATGTCCGGAGTTATGGTGAGGCAATGGTGTCGGATGTTGGCTTTCATCATCCCTAGAGATGTAGGTCGATCACGATACACTTGCGACTTCAGGTTACCCCAAAGCCAATAATAGCAAGCATGACGAAAGTGGCGGCTGAGCACATGATCATCACCAAACGACGCGCGCAAGAGATCTTTCACGCGTCTAACAATACTTTTTTTCTTTGTTCTAATAAAACCCCATGTCATTCCAAGCATGTGTGTCAATTTTTACCTCTCTATCTACATTATTCCGTGATTTATTAAGTTTTCAAGTTTAATCTGACTTTTTGATCACCCGGTATTTACACTCGGCAGTTTTTATCTGCCACGAAGTTTCACATATTCGCCCACTCCGCTGTAGAGTGAAAATACATTCTAGAAACATCCACAAGGATGTGGTTGCGCCGTGTATCCACCAAATCCATCCTTCCAGGTGTGTTAGTCCCCCAACGTTCTTAGGAGAACTTCAGTGAAGTGTGGGAAGAAGGAGGTGAGGTACTGCCGGGAGTAAACTTCTAACGACAGATTGTGAGGTGTGGACAGGTCGCTCAGTCGGTAGAGCTCTACCCCGCGAAAGACGAAACTCCCGGGTTCGACTCCCGGTCCGTCATACAATTTTAATCTGCTAAGAAGTTTCACCTTCATACTAATTATCTACCATTCCATTCTCGGATGGCGCGCAGGAAGAAACAATTTCTACATCTCTCTGTTCGAGCGATGATTGCTGGTGTTTTATTATGATCATTTTCCCTATGTAAGGTACAACGGTGCTATAATAATAATTTCAAGTTACATCTTATTTCTTTGGAAAATTATTAACTAAATGTTTGTTTGAAGCATTTACCATGACTTCTGTGGGTATACTTATCTTATTCGTGTAAGATGGTTGCATACGATTGTCAAACATTTATGTTATGCTGCTTTTTGATTTACCCTTCCGATAGCACAAAAGTGCATTCAGTAGGGCTATTCGCATAGTGGCCGGGGCTATTTAAATGAGGTGAATTACGGGCAGATACACAACTAAATTACATGGAGGGTTAGCTGAAAATGCGCTAATTTTTATTTAATACTAATTACCTATAATTATGCAACAATAATTACAATACTATTTACAATAGATGGTTTCTTTTGCAGATTGAATCACAACAGTCCTTTTCAACAATGTCTTTCCATGAGTGTTTTACGTTATTCTTAACAGCTAGTTTGAAGGTTGCAATACGCACATATTTCTGTATGCGTCTAAATACTCTTTTTCCCAAATGTATTATTCCCTTTTCTTGAATAAAAGAAAGTCTTAGTTGCAAAAGTTTATTGAATGACGCGTTTCAGCCAAGCAAACAGTAAGTACAAAACTTTGCTCTGTATGGCTCACAGAGAACAGAGCAAGCAGGATACAAAAGGCTACAGGCTTTTGTGGAGTGGTATAGCGGTGGGGTAGGATAAGAGTTGTAGTAATTTCGGGGACAGACAGATTGGCCGATGAATAACTCGTCAATAATGCAAGAGAGAGAAGATCATTCTGTACGTCGTTCAAAGAACGGACGGCTCGTTGGATTGGACACTTTTATAGTCCTCTTCCTTTCACAATGAAAATGACAGGAAAGAATGAAGGGAGATGGCAAAGACTCCAATGCATAAAGCAGCTAACGCGAGATCTTAAATTAACTACGAGCTACGCACTGCAAACTGGGTATCTCTCTCTCTCTCTCTCTCTCTCTCTCTCTCTCTCTCTCTCTCTCTCTCTCTCTCTGCCGGCCACGGTGGCCGAGGAGACTAAGGCGCTCCAGTCACGGTCTGCACGGCCACTACGGTCGGGGGTTCGAATCCCCCCTCGGGCATGGATATTTGTGCCGTCCTAGTTCGTAAGTAGTTTGTAAGTTTAGGGACTGATGACCCCGTAGTTAAGTCCCGTAAGCTTTACAAACAGTTGAACATTCTCTCTCTCTCTCTCTCTCTCTCTCCCTCCTCTCTCTCTCTCTCTCTCTCTCTCTCTCTCTGTGTGTGTGTGTGTGTGTGTGTGTGTGTGTGTGTGTGTGAGAGAGAGAGAGAGAGAGAGAGAGAGAGAGAGAGAGAGAGAGAGAGAGAGAGAGAGAGAGAGAGAGAGGAATTATTCTACTCATAGTCATGGCAGCTCCGTGGGTTTTAGGAGGATTTTGTTGTTTAGCAGCTTATTTTTTAATGCACATATGCTCTTGCTTCTGAGTGCAATTTGTAGGCGTTGCAGTCAGTTTTTTGCATTTCGTACTTCAATCCTTGAAAATGCAATGCTTACACGATCTCTTTGTCTTCATTTCGTTTATGTACTCAGAGGAAGACCAAAGCAATCTCATTAAATTTTAATATAGAAAGCGAAGTCATTAAAAACTGAAAATTCATTGCTGGATTGTATTCTTAAAGGTGTGACCGTGACGAAAATTCTTTCACTGACGTCAACTCTCGGTAATACATGTCACTGAGGTAAAAAAAGAAAAAGATGGAAAACTAAGTACTATCTCATGGTTCTTAAGTGAACTATTAAACTAAAAGCGTCAGCTTTTGTCTTTTACTGTACTGCGTCATAGTCAGCGAGTCACTACGAAAAACTACTAAACCAGTACATTAAGCAGGTTCCTAAAACTTTAAACGTCGGTATTTTTTTCAGTGACCTGAGTTTGATGAAATAACACGTATATGCAGCCGAAGTTGTACTGAATTTACCTGCGAAATACCCCGTGAAAAATTCGACAAGCATTTTTGGAGATATAATGTTCAAACAGAGGAACGAAGGTTTCAGATGAAGGAAAAAAGAAAAAAAAAATTTTACCGGGATCCTGTGATCCCTTAAATTTCACTTACAAGATAAATCAATTCAATGTGAAGACCGTAAATTTAGCTATATACCTATTAATTACAATTACGACAGACTTAAATTGAAAATAATACATAGCTAATGACGTGGAGAAGGCGGACGAAAGACTGCGTTTTATTACCGGAACACTTTGAAAGTGTAACAAAACTACTCAAGAGACTGCCTACACTACTGCCTGTCCGTCTTTTGAAGTACTGGTGCGCAGTGTGGCATTCTTATCACGTAGAGCCGAGGGAGAACTTCTAAAGAGTTCAAAGAAGCGCAGGTCGTTTTGTATTTTCGCGATACAGTGGAGAGTATGTCACGGAAATGAAACGAATTGTAGTGGGAATTAATACATCAATGGCGTTAATCGCTGCGGCGAGATTTACTTATGAATTTTAGATCGCCAACGTTCTTCTCCGAATGCGAAAAAGTACGTTAAGTCAGGTACTGGAAGGTTTCTTGGGAAATGGCAGCCAATTCTTCACGGAGTGCTGCACTGAGGAGAGGTGTCGATGTGGTCGGTGTGACCTGAAAAGACGTCGGCGCTCTAAAACATCCCAGATGTGTTCTGTAGGGTTCAAGTCACGACTCTGTGAAGACCAGTCCATTATAGGGATGTTACCGTAGTGTAACCACCCCACACCGAGGCAGAATAGCCGTGCGCACTGAGGCGCGCAGTTGCGCTGCGCGCGGCCGATCGCCGTCGGGGGTTCGATTCCTCCCTCCGGCATGGGTGTTTGTGTTGTCCTTAGCATAAGTTACTTTAATTTAGTGTAAGTAGTGTGTAAGCCTAGGGACTGATGACCAACTTAGTTAAGTCCCTGCCGGCCGCGGTGGCCGAGGGGACTAAGGCGCTCCAGTCACGGTCTGCACGGCCACTACGGTCGGGGTTCGAATCCCCCCTCGGGCATGGATATTTGTGTCGTCCTAGTTCGTAAGTAGTTTGTAAGTTTAGGAACTGATGACCCCGTAGTTAAGTCCCATAGACTATACAAACATTTGAACATTTTGAGTTAAGTCCCTTAGATTTACAAACATTTAACCACCCGCCACAGGCCGAGCATTATGAACAGGTGCTCGATCATGTTGAAAGATGCAATCGCCGTCCTCGAATTGCTCTTCAACAGTAAGAAGCAAGAAGGTGCTTAAAACATCAATGTAGGGATGCGCTGTGATAGCACCATGCAAAGCCGCGGTGGAGTAGCCGAGCGGTCTAAAGCGTCTCAGAGTCCTCTCTGGGGCATGGGTGCGTGTGTTTGTCCTTAGGTTAGTTTACCTAGGTTTAAGTACGTTGTAAGCTACGGACTGATGACCACGCAGCCGGCCGCGGTGGCCGGGGGGACTGAGGCGCTCCAGTCACGGTCTGCACGGCCACTACGGTCGGGGGTTTGAATCTCCCCTTGGGCATGTATATTTGTGCCGTCCTTAGGATTAGCTAGTTCATAAGTAGTTTGTAAGTTTAGGGACTGATGACTACGTAGTTAAGTCCCATAGTCTATACAAAAAAATTAAATAAAATAAAATAAAAAATAAATAAAATACTACACACGCTGGCAGATGACGTTCACACACACCCTGCCATCAGATCGCCACATTGTGTACGGTGTACCGTGATTTGTCAATCTACACAACGGATTTACACTATTCAATCGCCCAATGTTTACGCTCCTTACACCAAGCGAGGCATCGTTCGGTCGCCGCGGTGGAGTAGCCGAGCGGTCTAAGGCGCCTCGCTGTGGAGCGGGCGGTTGCTCGCCGTTGGAGGTTCGAGTCCTCCCTGGGGCATGGGTGTGTGTGTGTTGGCCTTAGGTTAGTTTACCTAGGTTTAAGTAGTTTGTAAGCTACGAACTGATGACCACGCAGTTTGGTCCCATAGATTTACAAACATTTGAACATTTTTTAAACATCGTTCGGCATTGACCTGCGTGATGTGTGGCTTATGGGCATCCGCTAGACGATGACATCCACGTTTTCTCACTTTCTGCCTGTCATAGTACTTGGAGTGGATGCCGATGCAGTTGGATATTCGTGTGTGCTGGTCTGGATAGATGCCTGCATATTACAGTGTACGACCCTCATCTATTGTCGGCGGTCTCTGTCAGTGAAGAGACGATGTTGGCCTGTCCGATGTCGTGCTATACGTGTTCACTATCACATCAGAAACAGTGGACGTAGGGTTGTTTAGTAGTGTGGAAATCTCGCGTTCAGACTTCTGACACAAGTGATACCCAATCACCTGGCCACATTAAGTCTGTGAGTTCCGCGGGGCGCCCCATTCTGCTCGCTCACGACGTCTAATGGCTGCTGGCAATAGGTGTCAGTTGTTCAAATGTTTGTTAAGCTTAAGGGACTTAACTACGGGGTCATCAGTCCCTAAACTTACAAACTACTTATGAACTACCTTATTCTAAGGACGGCACAAATGTCCATGCCCGAGGGGGGATTCGAACCCCCGACCGTAGTGGCCGTGCAGACCGTGACTGAAGCGCCTCAGTCTCCTCGGCCACCGCGGCCGGCAATAGGTGTCAGCCCATTGCAGCTAATATGAAAAACGTATGTTTTGGGGGGAGTCCGGATACTTTCGATGAGCGGTATGAGCCGGCCGCGGTGGCCGAGGGTACTGAGCCGCTTCAGTCACGGTCTACACGGCCACTACGGTCGGGGGTTCGAATCCCCCCTCGGGCATGGATATTGGTACCGTCCTTAGTGTTAGCTAGTTCGTAAGTAGTTTGTAAGTTTAGGGACTGATGACCCCGTAGTTAAGCCCCATAAGCTTAACAAACATTTGAACATTTGAGCGGTATGAAGTGGGGTGAATCATTTGGAGGCGCAATGCCGCCGTATTGTGGCAGGTGTGTGTCACGGCCTGGGCGCGCGGCCGGCTCGCTCAGCGGGGCATGCAGATGAGAGTGCTCGGCGATCGAGCGCAGGTTGCGTGTTTGCCTCGGTGAATAACTGCGGCAGCCGGCCGGCCGCGCGGCCAAACATGGCGGCCGCGAGCGCTGCCCCTAATAAGGAGGCGCCGAGACCACCTGACCCCACCTGCCCACGTCTCGCTGCTCCCACAACACCCTGCTCTAAGGCCGACACCTGTTCGCTCATTTCCCTAACCCCTCCAGCGAGCGTCCGCTGCTCAAACATTTACAAGTCCTCCTTGACAAAACAACGTATACAACATATCTTTAAACGAGCAATCCTTATATACAGGGTGTTTCACTAAGTGTGTTTGCCTCTGTAACTTATAAAATAATAGGTGGCGGGAAATTTTAATGCCGTAGGTCAACACAAGAAATGTTACACTTTCTGCGGAGCTATGAACATAGTTTATTGTATCATTTTCCAAAGAGTTACACCACAAAGATATTTTTTTTAATGGAACAATAGTTTTTTTCTGTCGTGCATTGGTTTCGTTGAAACCAGCTGCGTCTAAATCAATTTAAACTACATTCCTATCACTGTTAGTTTGGGAGCTACAACCCTTCAAAGTTCCGGGGGGCGGAGGCTGCGATAGCGTAGCTAACTGGCCGAGTGGCTATCCCCTGCGGCACGGTCCACTGTCTCATGATCACCAACCAGTCAGCCACGCTGTCGTAGCCTCCGCCCCCGGAACTTTGAAGGGTTGTAACTCCCAAACTAACAGTGATAGGAATTTAGTTTAAATTGATTTGGACGCAGCTGGTTTCAACGAATCTAATGCACGATAGAAAAAACTATTGTTCCATTAAACAAATTATATTTTTGTGCTGTAACTCTTTGGAAAATGATACAATAAACTATGTTCATAACTCCACAGAAAGTGTAACATTTCTTGTGTTGACCTACCGCATTAAAATCTGCCGTCACTTATTATTTTATAAGTTACAGAGGCAAACACACTTAGTGAAACACCCATATATATATATATATATATATATATATATATATATATAAATCGCTAGTTTAAGGATATGTTGTATGCGTATTTTGACAAGGAGTACTTGTAAACGTTTCAGCAGCGGACGCTCGCTGAAGGGGTTAGGGATATCAGCTAACAGGTGTTTACTTTTCGGAAAAAGGGGGTGGGAGTGCGGAGTGCTGGAGACACTGGGGCACTACGTCCTGTGACAGAATGCCATTACTCATCGCAATGACGTATCGTGTATCATTAACACTTTCGCTGCGGCTGACGCTATCCTACATTGAGCGCGGACCCTTATAA
Source organism: Locusta migratoria (assembly GCA_026315105.1). Lineage (NCBI taxonomy): Eukaryota > Metazoa > Arthropoda > Insecta > Orthoptera > Acrididae > Locusta > Locusta migratoria. The sequence continues at coordinate 155,008,899 of CM048745.1, read as the reverse complement.
GCGTCAGCCGCAGCGAAAGTGTTAAACGAGTATGTGATCATGCATTTAATGTGCGTGAGGCGGCGACGGCGTGACTGTGACCGCACGTAAGAGGGAAGTAATGAAGTCAAGAAAGCCCGCAGTAGCGGATCCAGAAATTTGGTTTGGAAGGGCCTTGACCCGACAGTTATTTATTGCATTTTAATTTACTATAGAGGAGGAACAACATTCATTATTTACTTCATGGTCAACACGTTGCCAATAACACCTCCCCCTATTCTAACCTGTTTGGTTCTGCGCATGTGAATTGTCACCCCCAGAGATATTTCTATTCAGTGATGGCAGTGGTTAGACCAAGATTACGGTTGATTATCTTTTTGTGCATAACACAATGCCAAACACCTCCCCCTATTCTAACCTGTTTGGTTCTGCGCATGTGAATTGTCACCCCCAGAGATATTTCTATTCAGTGATGGCAGTGGTTAGACCAAGATTACGGTTGATTATCTTTTTGTGCATAACACAATGCCAAAAAACACTCGAAAAAGACGTTTAATTTTAATTTACGCTAGCAAAGTTCATTTCAAGAGAATATCGAAGAAAATCGTCACAACTAGGATTCTCAAACTTTGCCGAATCAAGGAACGTTGTCTTCAGTACGACCCAGGCGTCCTTCAAAGGTAAGATGCGTCGGTAGTGTTGCAAAATATTTATACAACAATACCAATAGGTACCAGAAAAACATTCCCGGGCAAGGCTGGGACACCTGATATTACAAATTTAATGACAGTCCAGTTCCATCTGCATAAATTGCAACTTTTAAGTCCACACGATAGGTTTCGGCCTCTGTTAGGCTATTTTCAGGTATAACAGAGCCGGCCGCGGTGGCCGAGGGGACTGAGGCGCTCCAGTCACGGTCAGCACGGCCACTACGGTCGGGGGTTCGAATCCCCCCTCGGACATGGATATTTGTGTCGTCCTAGTTAGTAAGTAGTTCATAAGTAGCTTGTAAGTTTAGGGACTGATGACCCCGTAGTTAAGTCCCATAAGCTTAACAAACATTTGAACATTTTTTTTTTTTTTTTTGGTGTAACAGAACCTTCATATAATGTGTATCAATAGGTTTACTAGAAAATTTACAGGGTACAAGACAGAATGTTAAATATGTAAAAGTACTGGTAATTTTCCACGACCGAAACGGCTGACAAAAACGCCTTAATACTTTTCCTTTCCTCAGGGCGCAGAAATTCCATGAAATTTTATCAGCGACACAGTTTCTGGATTGTAACGATGACAGTCGAAAGGTGGGTATGTTGTTCAGTTAAACGACGGTATCATCGAGATAGTTCCAAATATTAGAGCCGAACCTTACGTTGTCAGGAAACCGTTGACGCAACGAAAGTACGCCTGCTTGAGTACGTGAGAAATGCCAAGAGGCACAAATACTGTAACACATGCTGTGATAGCGGCGTAGCAGACGAATAAGCTAACAGGGCACTTGCTTGCCAATTCCCACTGTTTAAAATAACAATTCAGTCTTGTATCCATCCCTCCATAACAATTTTCATTTCAAATGAAAAAGCAGGACTAAGAGTGGTTTTGGGTAGTTAACAGTGTATGTCGTGAACTAGTGTGTTTGTGTAAGTGCTCTTTATTTTATAAAAGAATGATTAATGATTCTTTGACTTTCATTGTTTTTATTTCTGTTTCAGGTAATGTCTTCCAGTGCCTCTGCAAAGCAAATATCTGCAACCTGAAGGCATTTGAGTGACTAAAGTACGTACAAAAATTACAATTTCAAGATTCCCTGTATTTTCTTTAAATTCCGAATTTACTCGCGATTGAAGAGGACAAAATTGTGGATGTTCTACACTGTTATTTAGTTACCCGTTTTTGCCTATAAAGCCAACTTCAAATTAAGAGTAATTAAAGTCTTAGAGGGATCTAAAGCTGATAATACACGCACGATGAGTTATAAAAGAAGAGTGAATTAATCTTTGACAGTCGAATAGTAATGTAATTGAAAGTATTATCGCTAAAGACTGAAACTTTTTTAAAGAGAACATATCCGAAAACATTAAGATATCACTAGAAGCTAGCTCTCAGTTTTTTCTATATTTTTTTCTCTCTGTGTTTTCGATTAAAGACTTGACCAAGTTTGTGTACACGCGGGTACTCTTCGAATCCATCGGCCGACGTCTTCTCTGGCATACCTATTATTTCGTTTACGAGCCTCTGAGTATAAAATGTTCAAATGTTTGTTAAGCTTATGGGACTTAACTGCGGGGTCATCAGTCCCTAAACTTACAAACTACTTATCAACTATCTTATACTAAGGACGGCACAAATATCCATGTCCGAAGGGAGATTCGAACCCCCGACCGTAGTGGCCGTGCAGACCGTGACTGGAGCGCCTCAATCCCCTCGGCCATCGCGGCCGGCCCTCTGAGTATAGTCCTAATTAAAATTAAAAAAAATATTAGGTAATTAAATGCTCAATCCAGATTCAAATGTTACTTAATGTATTCTAGCTGCACACGCCAAAAATTTTCTCAATTGCCACTACTCAGTCGACAAACAGCATCATAGTTCAGCCATATTTCACTACATATCTATAAATTGTAGTAAGGACACAAACCTTTCACGTGAATGTCTTATCAGTTGGTGAAAAACCACATCCAAATCACTAGTATAGTACTTTTCGTGGTTAACCTTTACATCCGGACAAAAAAGAGTTGTGAGTGAATTCATTTGATGAATTACTGTTTAACGTATTTGATTAGCATCTTGTAATCGTATAAATAATTTAGGTGATTTGTAAGTTAGTTTCCAAGCATTTTACCAGCCTCCCTATTTCTTTTAAGTAGATTATTTGACTATGACATGGTTGTAATTCGAAACCGGTAATGATACTTTTGTTTCGCACATTGTGGATCTTGGTAATTTCCAAGAATATTTGCATTCGAAGCCGCCTGGCCTCAAACGATATACAGTACAATATATCGATTGTGAACCTCTAATCGATGACGCAGCTACTTATGAAGTGTGCGTTTACATTAGCCACTAAAGAGGCTGCAGAAGATGAACGTTTACTAACGTATAATTACTTACAAATGGAGGTTAACTTCAATTAACTGCAGTGTGCTAATGTTGGCAACGAAATGTTAACTTTTCGTGAGTAATTAATTTACTGACCGGCCGTAGGTGCATACAAGATCCTGTCCACCACAGAGCAGGAACAGAATACTATATTATTTATTTCGTAGTGTGCTGATGTTCGCCCCAAACGTCGAATGCTCTTTCAAAATCCAGTACCATAGAACGAGATAAGTACTCTTTCGTGTTGATCACGAAAGAAATAAGTAATGCTGTTACCGCTCTGTAGTGTTAACCTTGTCCGGTCAGTAAATAATTTATCCTCGTAAAGCGAATATTTCGTAGCCGCTGTCGTAATTAATTTCTAAATAATGGACTTTAATAATTTGTTGTGCCAATAGCGGTGACACGGATTTAGAGTCGCACGTTAGATATACATCGTTTGAGGCACGGCGACATTCTTGGAAATTATCGGGTATTTATTATAACCTATGCTTTAGTAACTGCTTTGAGTACTTCTTTGCAAATGTTTAACGTTTGTAAATCTAAGGAACTTAACTGCTGCGGTTATCGGTCCCTACGCTTACTGACTTTAAGTTACGCTAAGGACAGCGCACACACACAACACACACACACACACACACACACACACACACACACACACACACACACACACACACACACCCGTGCCCCACCGCGGCGGAATAGCCGTGCGCACTGAGACGCCGTGCTGCGGTGCGCGCCCCTGTTCGCCGTCGGAGGTTCGAGTCCTCCGTAGAGTGTGGGTGTATGTATTGTCCTTATGTTAGTTTTACGTAGTTTGTAAGCTAGGGTCTAATACGTAAGCAGTTAAGTCCCATAGATTTACAAACCTTTGAGCACCGAAGCCCTAAGGAGGACTGTGAGCTCCGACGGCGAGCAACTACACGGTTCGCAGTAAGGCGCCTTAGAGCGCTCGGGCACTCCACCGCGGCGTAATGATTTTGACGCAGTAATATCGCTCTTAATGTACCGCACCTTCTTGGTATTCGAGTGATGTTCAGAAATAAATACTATAGCAGTAAGCAGCGCTTCTGTTTCAACTCTACATAGTATTTCACTCTGTTTGCTGGAAGTAAATTTATTTTACTTACGGGAACCTGCTGTTACAGTCCGAACTAAATGATCCACCGAGAAAGCGTTCTTGGCGCTTCGTATTTTTTAAATCATGACTCCATGTGCTCATGGTACACAAATGAATGCAGAGCTTGTAGAAAATGTTCAAATGTTTGTTAAGCTTATGGGACTTAACTACGGGGTCATCAGTCCCTAAACTTACAAGCTACTTATGAACTACCTTATACTAAAGACGGCACAAATATCCATGCCACCCCCGACCGTAGTGGCTGTGCAGACCGTGACTGAAGCGCCTCAGTCCCCTCGGCCACCGCGGCCGGCAGAGCTTGTAGGGCTCTGATGTTTTGCAAATAGCTTTATTTCATTTCCTAGCCGTCCATCTTATAACAACAATCTGTGACGAATCCGAGGGGGGAGGCCATGGGGCTGCAGACTCCCTAGAATGCGAGGAAAACCCAATATGTGTAATATGAGCTTTTATTTTTAAATTTTTATTACTTCTTTTACATCAGTTTGAGGTACGATGCCACAGTTACTACGAACGCGGCCCCTCCCCTTCCAGACTGAAATCCTAGATTCGCCACTAACAGCGATTCTTCTTATTAAAAGCTTATTGACATGTCTGTTCGATAGAGAAGTGTTCGCCGTCACAGGAGGAAGTACTCTCACTGTAAAGTAACCAGCACAGTGCTCCTCTGAATGCAATACAAAATATAGACCTAATAAAACTGAAAACTTTTTTTTTTTTTTTTTGAAATTATATAATACCTTATTTAAAATTAATTCTTAATGGAATATAACGTAGATTATTTTTATATTACTGTTATCAGGAATATAGGTACATGAACAAGATGCAACAGTTAATCATTATATAAATACGCTAATACGAAACTGAGGATACAGAGTTTTAATATTAATCATACCAGAAGGCCAGTAAAACGTTTATAATTCGAAATGTGGTTCGTCATAAGACGTTGCGAATATAAATATTAAGTGTGCACGTAGCCGTTAAGAGTGGTAAAAAAATTTTAGGATGATACTCCAAATTCTTGATACGTTTTGCCACTACGTTATAACCCTGGCGTATTGGTACAGGAAAAATCAGCTCAGCCATTTAGATCTTGAAGTTCCAATATTAAGGTCGAGGGTTCGATTCCCACTGTTCCCATTTTTTTTAAATTCCTTGTAATAGTTTTTAAATATAATTAAACAATTCAGTTTATGAACGCAGTATTTTAATAAGACTCTAGTACAAACATTTGAAATTGTTGGGATTCTATTAAGAAAATCAGTTTTGACACATGGTCAGCTGTATGTTGCAGCAAGTAGAGTTCGATCCTTTGATGGTTTGAAATTTTGTATTTTTGACCATAAAGAGCAATGACATTTAGCGAATGATGAAACGATTGTTACGAAAAGTGTTGTTTTTACTCAAGATACGTAATGCTAAATTGTGAAATAAAAATTAATGTCCTCATTTCTGTCTTTCTCTCATTGCCTTTCTCTCTCTTTGCCTTTTCTTTTTCCTGTTCTCGTAGCATTCACATAAAAACAATAAATTTGAGTACTCAATAAATTCCAATTACAGTTTTTTTTTTCATGACTTTGCTAACAGAACTGGTTGAATATCGACCACAGGCAATACTAGTTCTAATATTTAAAAAGAAATATACTTCTTTAAAAATTGCGTGTAATGTGTGACCTTTAATAACCAGCATAATTCGGTTCTGACTCTGCCTAAATTGTGAAACATTCATTATGCAAAATGTTTATTTCATTCGGAAAACGTGTAAAATAGAATAATGTCTTCCAATTCGAAGAATACACATTAAAAATAACGTCCAGCAATTTACAAGAAAGCTGCATCAACAGAAAGAACATTACATTCGTTGCCTTTGAGATGAGAGACATAGTTTTGTTAGAGTTCGTGATGGGGGGAGCTCTCTAGTATATTTATACTTGAAAGGTGGCGTCGCATATTCGAAAAGGTTGAAAATCACTGCGATAGAGTTATTAATGTTGGCCACGCAACAATTTCAGCAACCTGTTTTGTTGCTGGATTTACGTGGTGCCGGCCGCGGTGGCCGCGGGGACTGAGGCGCTTCAGTCACGGTCTGTACGGCCACTACGGTCGGGGGTTCGAATCCCCCCTCGGGCATGGATATTTGTGCCGTCCTAGTTCGTAAGTAGTTCATAAGTAGTTTGTAAGTTTAGGGACTGATGACCCAGTACTTAAGTCCCATAAGATTTACAAACATTTGAACATTTTTTACGTGGTCTCTTTGCACCAGTTTATCAGGTGACCTTTGCCTGACTTGGGTAGTGTGGACGAACCTGTTCCTGGACTGTCACCGAAGGAAATTGGCGACCTACATCTTTTGTTATTTTATTTTTTAAATTTTCTACGTATTGTTTACTGCGACGCGTGTGTACTGTTCGCCACATCCATCACCAAACTACTTTGTGTGTATGTACCTTGCAGCGCCGTATCCATTTAGACGGCGCACAGCACAGGTGTATCCGCGCTGGCTGCGGTTTCAGGCAGGTGGCGACGTTTTCATTGCTGCCTCGGCAGTTTCGCTTCAGGGTCACTGGAACGGAGCGGCGCGGCTTCCATCGCTATAAACCTGTTTATAGCGCGTAACCATCCGCGGTCATCTGGCCGCGACGTCTGAAAGTCATGTCACACCAGCCGCACATCTGACATTTATAAACGACACCGCTTACACGCCTGTTCTCCTCCAAACACGTTGCATGAACACCAGTCATTTTTCAGTTCGAAGCCGAGGACGTGACACATAAAACGGGTGTTTTAGGACCAATATTAAATAAGAGGGCTGGAACTGAAATTGTGACTACACTGCAGTGGAGACGCTATGCAATGGAATCTACTATTGTCGCTGACAGCACATGTTATAGACGTACCTATCTTATCTCAACGCAAATGGACTCGCCCGTCCCACGTCACCGGCGTGCGCACTAGTCTTGTGTAGTTCGCGAACGAACTAGTTCGGAAGAGCGCTCCCACAGGCGAACTACGCGAACAAGTTCGCAGATCCCTCGCCTCTTAGTTCGTCCGCTCCTTTTTCGAAGACTGAGGGGTAACAGCGAGAGGACGCGAGAGCGCGCAGAATCGCGTGATTCCCTTCTGCCAGTTGCCGTAATTTCGAGCTGAGATGCAGCTCAGCTGTAGTTTCAGTAGCGGTAGCAAAAGCCAAAACGAACGGACGAACTAAAAAGAGCGACCTACTTCGCGGCCGAGTTGCGAACTAAAAGGAGAGCTACCGATTGCGAAATAAAATATGCGCGATAGGTCGCGAACTAAAATATGCGCGATAGGTCGCGAACAGAATTAAAAATCACGTGTTTGCCATCTGCTGATGAGAACAATTTCGAGGTTAGCGTCTACCTGCTAGATTACATAGTTCAGTGCTACAAAATTTCTGCTTTGAAATATTCTGCACTCTGCAATATCTGAGTAATAAATTCCATAATGCCAAGATATAGAGATAACTCTAAACATAAACGCGAGAAATTACCCACAAACTGTTTCTTTTGGTTTACGTGATATCGTTAGCGGCTCAAGCAGCAAGCGCATGAAGCAGCTAGGTGGGGGAACTTCTCCCTCCACCTGCATGCGCAGACCACGCTCAGCCGTCACTGGGAGCGGACGAACTAAAAGAACGAAATAGTTCGTGGTAGAGACGCGAACTAAAGTGAGCGCTCCTGATCGCGAACTATTATGGGCAAGTCTAGTGCGCACAATCGGGGGAAACACAGTCACTTGTGAGCGAGCGGTCTAGCGTAACGGTGTCACTATGTTTTGTAACAGAAACAACGGAGTTGGATCACGATTGAATGTGCCAGAGGTCGTACAGCACGACAGTGTCATCAAGGTCTTAAAGAGGCGTGTGAGGATTCGGCATTGCCGTACAGATCAGTGGCACGTTGGGTAAAACCCATCAAAGAAGGTCGGCAAACTGTGACAGATATGCATCGGTCAGGTCGTCTTCGCGTTTCTGAAGTGCATACTGTTTCCGTGTTATTGGACAGTGATCGAAGCCAGACGATTCGTCAGCTAGCCCACGAAACCGGATTATCACACACGACCGTGCCTCGCATCCTGAAGGATCGCCTGGGCTTGCGAAAAATTGCATCACGATGCGTTCCGTATGAAATGACGGAAATGCGGAATTGGTTGGGCTACGACGCTATTCAGACGCATTTTGACCACTATGAGCGCGACGGAGAGACTTTCTTACGCCGTATCGTAACACTTGATGAGACATGGGCCACATCGTACAAGCCAAAAGTGAAACGCCAATCCAATGAAAGGCGTCATTGTAAGTCGCCGCGAAAGTCGAAAGTGCGTCAGAGCCCCAGTATGGTGATTCTCGTGTACGACTGTTATGGTGTTATCCTAATGCATTATGTTCTTCCATGGCAGACCGTCAGTGCACAGTATTACTGTTCGTTTTTGGAGCATCACCTGCGACCAGCTTTGCGAAAGAAGCGGCAACACTTTCTGCGTAACTCACCGATCATTTTGCAAGACAACGCGCGGGCTCATACAGCACAAGCTGTGACTGCTCTGTTCGGTCGATGGGACTGGGAAATACTGTGCCGTCCACCATACTCGCCGGACGTAAGTTCTTGTGACTTTGATTTGATTCCGAAGATGAAGGAACCACTTCGTGCCATTCGCTTCAGAACTGTTCCAGAAAAATGTTCGAATGTTTGTAAATCTATCCGTAGCTTACACAGTACGTAATCTAAGGTAAACTAGCCTAAGGACAACACAAACACCTATTTCCTAGGGGGATTCGAACCCCCGACGGCGAAAGGCCGCGCGCGCCGGAGCTCTGCGCTCCAGTACGCACGGCTAATCCGCCGCGGCACTGTTCCAGAGATACGACAGGCAGTAGACCGCTCCATTCGCACCAGCAGCAGAACAGGCTCTGCTGTCGGTAATACTACACCTTCCACATCGCTACCAATGGGTTCTACACAACGCTTGTGACTACTGTAGTATGAAGGACAGTAAATGGTGCAACCATGTATCGCATCGGTTCTGAATAAATAGTTACCACTATTTACCTTCCAGCCCTCGTACTTTACTAGGTTGTAATATCCACGAATTGGAAGAAAAATGCCATGTCACATGAGCCCAGTGTATTACTGAGCTCAGAGATACAGTTGTTAGTGTGTAACCCAAACAATCTTAAAGGACAGGCAAATGGGAACGTCCAGAAGTTCATTTAAAAAAAATTCTATCCCCCCCCCCCCAACTCCAATACACAGATCAAATCAGCTGCAGTGTATAGCTTCTCTTCGTAGACTTTGTCTTTCAACCATTCCCACAGGCAAATATCTAAAGGGGTGAGGTCTGGTGACCTTGATGGCAAAGAAACGTGCCCATATCTACCCATCCATCTTCCGGGCAATGTTAGGTGTAGGTGATGCGTCACCTGACGACTAGATCGTGAAGGAAACTCGTTATGCTAGAAGAACATATCCATTCTTGTAGCCGAACGAATGTCTACCGATAATGGTGGAATCTCATTTTCAAGAAAGTGTAGGAACAGGATCCAGTACGATCAGGCGCTACCAACTTAATGTCTAACAATCCAAAACACAGATTTACAGATAATCTTTCAAAATGTATTTCCACTATGGCATTTGGGTTTTATTGTGATCACTGAAGTGAATAACGAGTGTTATCGATGAATAAGCACATAACGACAGGTTTACCAACACATGAAACGAAAAGGCATTTAACGTAACTATATCTCTATACTCAATAAATATTGGATCCATGTTATATGTAATTTTTATTGCAGTTCTTTCATACTATTTCCCCTCTCCCACCCGCCACCCCCCACAAAAAATAATACAAAAATAAATAAATAAAAATAAATAAATAATAAAAAAATCGGTATTGCTCTTACAGTTTCTGTTTGAATGGACCAGGGAACGTAGTTCACGATAATGTCCGTGAAACAGATGCGCATGCTGCAAAGTAAATTATTGATGTCTACGATTTTATAGTGATCTCTGGTGGTGCATGAATTAGTTACCTATCAGCATTCTTTTGTAGCACTACATTTCAAGAGCTTCTTCCAGCTTTCTGTCTGAACTCCTTATAATTTACGTTTCATTCCAGTACTGTGCTACACCACTTACAAATACTTTCAGAAAAGTTTTCCTGATATTTAAATATATATAGGATGTCAACAAATTACGTTTTTTTCCAAAGCTATTCTGCATTTCCTGTCTTCTTCACATCTGCCGTCTTAAGTTGTTTTGCTACTCCAATAACTAAACTCATCCAGTACTTTTATAGTACCGTTATGTTATCAGCATTGCCTGATTTTTTAACACTACATTACATTACCCTTCCTTTTCTTTTGTTAATGTTTATCTTGAAGCCTCCTTTCTAGACACTGTCCATTCCGTTCGATTGCTCTTCCAGGTCTTTTTTTTTTTTTTGTCTGACAAAATTATCTGTATATTTCTATACTTAATAAAAATTGGACGTACGTAAAGTTAAATTTTTTATTGAAATTCGTCTTTCTGCAATCAAATGTTTGTGAAGCTTAAGGGACTTAACTGCGGGGTCATCAGTCCCTAAACTTACAAAGTACTTATGAACTACCTTACACAAAAGAAGACACAAACATCCATGCCTGAGGGGGGATTCGAAACCCCGACGGGGAACGGACTCGCCCATTGGTGCATAGCACCTCAATGCGCTTCGCCGTTCCGCCGCGGCTTTACTGCAGTCTCGAAAAATATTTAGTATTCCTGCTGCAAAGTCGTATATATAATTGTTGTCATAATAATTTCTGAGATTTAGAAAACTGAACGAGAAGTATGGATAGGAATTCAGAAAGTATTGTGACATGTGGTGTTTCTTAGCTCGATGTAAGGGAGGCCCTAAGTGGCGAGGGTAAATTAGGACACAGTAAGTCGCTAGACAGCCTCCCGGTCGGTGGATACAAAATGTTCAAATGTTCGTAAAGCTTGTGGGACTTAACTACAGGGTCATCAGTCCGTAAACTTACAAACTACTTGTAAAGTCATATCATCATAAGTCGTTGTGCTCATTGCTGAGCGTCGTGACCCCATGAACGAATCGTCTCCATCCCAGACGGTTGTCAGCTTCTCTCAGTGCCTGCTGAAGAGGTGGACTGGAGATCTTCTTGATTTGGTCTAGCCATCTGCTCGCTGCTCTTCCTCTTGGTCTTGCTCCCTCGATCTTTCCTTCTAAGATTATTTTTTCTCGGTTTTCTCCGTCTCTTCTCACAATATGGAGAATTTTTTCGTCAACTCGAGAAGAAAGGCGTCTGGAGATATTCAGTTGTTCAATAATGGACACATTTGTTCTTCTTTCGGTCCATTTTATGCGTAGCATCGTACGCCAGCAACAAAGCTCAAAAGCATCAATGCGTTGTTTGTCTCTGGCCTTGAGTGTCCATGATTCACAGCCATAAAAGAAGGCAGAAAACACGAGTGTTTCAACTAACCGGATCTTTTTGCTATTTGTTATTGCTGTGCTCTGCCAGATCTTCGTGAGATTCTTCATAGCCACTAGTCCTAGGGTGATCCGTCTTCTTATCTCCTCTTCACAACTACGTGTGCTGCAGATGGTTGACTCAAGATAGGTGATGGATTTTTTTTTTTTTTTTTTTTGTTTGTATAGTCTATGGGACTTAACTACGGGGTCATCAGTCCCTAAACTTACAAACTACTTATGAACTACTTACGAACTAAGACGGCACAAATATCCATGCCCGAGGGGGGATTCGAACCCCCGACCGTAGAGGCCGTGCAGACCGTGACTGAAGCGCCTCAGTCTCCTCGGCCACCGCGGCCGGCGGTGATGGATTGCACGACTTCCAGTTCCTATAATTGACCTGTGAGCTGGATCTGTTGTTGTCGATCAATTAACATGAGTTTGGACTTACTGAGGCTGATGTCTAGTCCATATGCTAGACTAATGTCTTTTATTCTAGTTAGTAGCTCAGCAAGTTCATCTTCGCTGTTGGCTAAAAGTACAGTGTCATCAGCGAAACAGAGGTTGTTCACAGTTCTTCCGCCAATTGAGATGCATTTGGTCCAACCATCAAGAGCTTTCCTATTGAGGTGTTCTGCATAGATGTTGTACAGTTGTGGGAATAGAGCACAACCCTGTGTCACACCTTTTGAAACTCGTCTTGTCTTTACAACTGAGGAGTGATCATTGTACAGATTTTTTATAAATGCTGTCAAGTGGGGAGGGACACCGATCTCTGCAAGTACCTGCAGATTTAGTATAAGGTACTTATAAGTACCTTATACCACAGAGTAACATATACAGAGGAGCAGCCCGCCATAAACCATTGTCCTACGCTCCCCTCGTAGTTCCGTAAGATGCTAGCAGGTGTCAGGCCGTTCCCTGACTTAGGTTGCCTCTCGCACGTCAGAGGATAGCGTGGAGGGGAGGCTGAGGGGAGAGCTCGTGCCGCCTGCCACGAGGCCACGGCTGTGTCCGGCGTTTGAGGGGAGGTGGTGGTGGGACAGCCGCTACCTGCCGCCTGCTCTGGCCAGTTTAAAGGGCTGCTTCTGACCGCAGCGCCATCATGGGACATCTTACGGAACTGCTGGAAACCCTCCCTCCCCGCAACCCTGAGCGTAGGACGGGGCCCTTACGGAGGTTTCCCGTCTGTATATATTTGTCTGTGCTTATACTAAAGACGCCACAAATATCTATGCCCGAGGGGAGGATTCAAACCTTCGACGCGGGAGGCGCTCCAGACCGCTCGGATCCTCGCTGGAGACGGCATGCACGTGCAGCTGAGGTGTTGAAGCAGGGAGCCGAGAGTGCAGAATGGATGGAGTGTGGCGCGTTGCGGGGTGTCGACTGCGGTAGCCGACCGCACGCTCCGGGGATCCCCGGAGGGCCGTAAGGCTGGGAAGTTGGCGATTACTTGTCGGCGCTGCGCAGCTCAGAGGCAGGCAGGGCGCTCCTTTAGGGCGTCCGCGGCCTGCAACTTGGATGGCCCGCGCCGCGCTGTGCCGTCCAGCCACTCTCGCCGCCATGAAATGTTTATCGCGCGCTACGCCACCAGGCCAGACCAGAGTAACTCCCGCGTCTGCCGGCGGAGAAATACCCCAGCCTGCTGCTACGTTTCCTTCTTGTTACTGGCAGGGCGTGCGCACATAAACTCTAACAGGAAGGCCAGTCAGGTCTGTCACATTGTTGTTGTGGTCTTCAGTCCGCAGACTGGTTTGATGCGGCTCTCCACACTACCCTGTCCTGTGCAAGTCTCTTCATCTGAGAACACTTTCGGCAACCTACACCCTTTTGAATCTGCTTACTGTATTCGTCCCTCGGTCTCCCTCTACGGTTTTTACCACAAACGCTTCCTTCTAATGCTAAGTTGACAATTCCTTCATGTCTCAGAATGTGTCCCGCCAATCTATCCCTTCTCTTAGTCAGGATATGCCACAAACTCCTTTTCTCCCCGATTCGGTTAAGCACCTCCTCATTAGTTACGTGATCTTCCCACCTAATCTCCATCATTCGTCTGTACCACCACATTTCAAAAGCTTCTATCATCTTTACATCTGAACTCCTTATCGTCCATGTTTCACTCCCATACAATGCTACACTCCACACAAATGCTTTCAGAAAGGACTTCTTAACATTTAAATTAATATTGGATGTTAACAAGTTTCGCTTCTTTAGAAACACTTTTCTTTCCCATAGCCATTCTGCATTTTATATCTTCTTTACTTCGACCATCTGAAGTTATCTTGCTACCCAAATAACAAAATTCATCTACTACTTTTATTGTCTCATTACCTAATCTAATTCCTTCAGCATCGCCTCATTTTCTGACATTACATTCCATTACCTTCTTTTTACTCTTGTTAATGTTCATCCTATATCTTCCTTTCAAGACACTGTCCATCCCATTCAACTGCTCTTCCAGATCTTTTGCGGTCTCTGACAGAATTACTATGTCATCGCCGAACCGTAAAGTTTTTATTTCTTCTCCCTGCACTTTAATGCCTTCTCCAAATTTCTCCTTCCATTCCTCCACTGCCTGCTCAATGTACAGATTGAACAACATTGGCGAAAGGGTACAACCCTATCTCACTCCCTTCCCAACCTCTACGTCCCTTGCTTGCCTTTCGACTCTAATAACAGCTGTCTGGTTTTTGTATAGATCGAATATAACTCTTCGCTCTCTATATTTTACCCCTGTTACTTTCAGAATTTGGAAGAGTATTCCAGTCGACATTGTCAAAAGCTTTCTCCAAATCGACAAACACTAAAAACGTAGGTTTCCCTTTCCTTAGCCTATCTTCTAAGATAAGTCGTAATGTGTCTGTCTGTCTGTAATGTGTAAGTCTGTCACATATTATAGTGTAATTTTGCGCGGCCTCTTGTGAGGTGTTGCCACTCCTGTTTCTGTGGCAGTATCAATATTGGTGGATTTGTCTTCCGTGTCATCACTGTACGTGGTAGTACAGTATTAATGGAAACAAAACGTTGCCCACCAGTAAGAGTTTCCAGGTCTCCGACATGGCAGGACCATCTATTCCGAACTGTAAATTCAGAGTTTTGTTTCTAATTCATGCTATATCTCCCCTCACGAGATAATAACTGAAAGATACTGTCTGGTACGGAAATTGTGTTTATTGACAAGACAAACTAGTCACCTTCTGCAAACAAAACAAACTGACACACTTCTGAAACTAAGGCAAAACCAACAAACATCAACTAAAATTTTCTTCTTCACCAATTAGGTACTATTTATTTAAAAAAATCTTTATTTATAACATCATACAAATTAACCCATTACCTATTTACCTATGACAACAGGCTATCAGTGACTTAAGAAGACTACGTTTTAGCAAACCACTGGACATCCTACTGGTGCTAGTCAATGTGTTGGTGTAGTGTGTTCTGTGTCCTGATATGCTACTGCTGTGGCGTTACAGGTGTGCCAGCGAGATAAACCTACTCAAAATGGCCAGCTCACCGAGCGAAACCCAGTGAGCATGCCCTTGTCACTGGGCGGCCAATTACTTTTGTCACAACAGCCACCCTACAAAACTTATCCCCGTTTGTGTTTTAACCTACAGGATTTTATAAAAAAAAACCTACATGTAACTTACGTCTAAGTGTCGAAATCGGTGTTTGCCACACCTAACCCCCGAATCCACGGGACGGCGGATACTGCCATTTCTGGCGACCAGTCCATCCCCCGGCGGCATGGCAGATGCGGCTGTCTCAGTCGGCTGTTATGTCATGATCAGTTATTGATTCTGAACCAAGTCCTGAAGCACTTTGCTAGGGATATTATTAGCAATTTGATCAATGTACGGATCGTGTCCGGGGTCCTGATGACTCGTAGGTCTTATTGCTGGGCACAGCCCTTCCAGATCCGCAGCCACGCCGTCAAATGCAGGACATTCGTAAATTACATGTTCGGGTGTGCCCACCTCGGCACCACAGGCACAAGCTGGTGTAGCCTGTTTCTTAAACCGGCATAGATACGTCGGATAAAGTCCATGCCCCTTGAGGAAGTGCAGCATCCACCTTGAGGGTTTGAAATGCCTCATCTTTAATCTTTCCTGGATATCTGGTAGAAGAGCATGAGTTCTCCTTCCAGATTCCTCCTCATCCCACGATTGCTACCAGAGTTGGAGTCATTTTTGTCTGATTTCTAATTTGCTGAGTAATGGTTCCCCCCAGAAGTTTGGCCACATTTTCCCATCTCCTTTTTTGGCCCTGTGCCAAGCTCCCTGCTCCCTCACCTTGATTTCGAGAGGGCATATTCCCATCAACACCAAGAGGGCCCCTCCGGGAGTGGTCCTGTTGGCTCCAACTGAATGAAGGAGGATATTTCGCTGCACCCTCCTCACGTCCAAGGCAGGCATCACCCTCGTGAGCCTGTGGGCCCACACCGGAGATCCGTAGCTCACGATAGACGTTAGTATACTGTTATGATACAGTTGTATGAGATCGGGAGGGAGGTGAAACCTCCGATGCCCGATCCCAGCCAACCTATGTAACGCTGTCAGTGATCTTTCAGCAACTGCGTCTGTGTGGGCGGCGAAACTCCAGCGTTCGTCAATAATGACGCCGAGGTACCTGACCTCTTTCCGTCTAATCACAGGTGTTCCATTATTTCTTACTGTCGGGTTTCTGGCCAATTGGCCCTTTAACAGTAGGTACGCTGACTTTTACGGTGCATTCTGTAATTTTATTTTGCTGCACCATGCTGTGAGCACCTGCAGAGATCTCTCGATCTTGGGCACGATGTCTTCACGACTTCGGCCTCCAGCCCCCGACCATGAGGAGGAGGTCGTCTGCTTAGGCAACCATCTCTAATACGTCAGGATGTTCTTGAAGCTCTCCGAGGAGAGGTTCCATGCTAAGATCCCAGAAGAGTGGCCCCAGGACAGAGCCCTAGGGGGCACCGCTTGATGATCGTTTTGCTTACTCTCCCAGTAGGGGATGATAGCCAGACCTCCCTTTCTACAAAATAGCTCATGAAACAACCATATAGCGACCCTGGACACTATCTTCCGGACCAATTAGGTACTAGCAAGGGACATAACGACAGCCTTGAGAGGACGGCCAGGGAGACGGAGCCGGACGACGTATTCCGTTGCGGGAAGTCCTGGAGGCGCGGCGTCGCTGGCAGGGACTCTTCTCTTCCCCGGAGGCGTCGGTCGCGATCCCTCAGCTATGGTTCTCGTAGGCGATCGGCGGAGAACTGCCGTCGTGTTGCACTGCGCTCCCCTAAATAGTCGGCGCGCAGTGATACGTGGCAGTCTCGAGCTTGTCTCACGTCACTGTGCGGAGGAAAAAGTTCCGGGTTAGTGCGCTCCCTAGTGGTGCTCGTCGCGTCCACTGGTGACTCCGGCACCGCCGCTGTGGGGCGCCTCACTGGTATGCATGCGTGCGCTTGTGCCCTGCATTGCGGGTTGTCCGCTCGTCAGGCGAACCACCGGTACATGCCAATTCATACCTGCACAAGGTATTAAGGGGCAGCCGATCAGCGAGAATTACATAGCAACATTATTATAACCGTTTGAAAGGACTATGGCCTTAATTATCCGTCGTTCTTTCGCTTATGCAGACCTGCTCTTTGCATTTTCTAACTGTGTTGCTCGTCTGTGCTGAGAGACGACGTTCCGTCCCCGACTTGGGTAAAAACTTTAATTTTAGAACATCCTACAGTTTGATATCGTCACTCGACAAAGGTCTGAATTGTTTTTGTTATTCATTACAGATACTGTACTGCGCCAGATTCAGAAAACTGTTGAGAAAAAATTAAATAATGTGCAGTAATGATGAATAGTCTTTGCATACAGTTTATTTCAGCTTAGCATTGCAGCGTGTGAAATGTAGACACAGTATTGAAATTTTGTTTAAAACTGAGAGCAGATCGATATCTCATTTTGTACTCGTGATAATACTTCTTATATCCGAGAACCAATCGCGCGAATGTGCCCGGTTCTGTCCATGCGCTTTTGGCGGCTGCGTATCGGCCAGTTTTAAGCCTTTAATGCACGACATTTTATTTGCAGCTATAAAAATTACCACGATTAATGTATAGTGTGTATATACTGACAAAAATATTGGAAAAAATCTTTAAAATTATGTACTGCTAGCAACAAAAAGTTCATAACTGGGCAGCTATATAGTGTTCCCATCATGTAACCGATACTGAGGACCACGAGAAAGACTGGCCGCGGCGCGTACGTCACGTCACGTGATCACGTGAGGCCAGAGCCGGCACGATCGCTAGCTGAGTGGCTGGCCACTATGAGGCAGTGGGCTCTGCTGCACCGACTGGGTAGTGAACTAGCGATCGCGCGGGCTCAGGCCTCACTTGATCACGTGACGTGACGTGCGCGCCGTGGCCTGTCTTTTTCGTGGGCGTCGCCCGATACAGTAAACGTCACTGTTATGCGTCTGATCTTTCCACAAACTAACTCATAAAGCAACAGTAGAATATGATTGACTACTTTTACATGGCAAAGGAGGAATACTAATGTAAGCAAACGCACATGTTGGAGTAACTCATTGCAGCTAACTATCTAACTGATTCAGTAGCAATTAATATGAATAAATAATCCATGAGACGGATTTACGTCTGAAATATGTCAAAGACATTATTGATGGTTGTGAAGCATTGAATTAAAATTTGTGGTGCGGCCGGGAATCGAACCCGGACCTCCATGCTTACTAGGGAGACGTCTTAACCGTTAGACTACCACACCACTAACGATTAAGGCGCCTTGGAATAGTCTATGCACGATTTCCCTCCACAACACAAACTTTAATTCAGCTTCTTTGTTCCAAAGATAATTGCCACTACTGCCAAGGCTCTCCATGCAGCGGAATAGCACCTCAGCAATGGACATGGTGGAACAATCCTGTTATGGTGATATAAATATCAATTAATATGAATAAATAATCCATGAGACGGATTTACGTCTCAAATATGTCAAAGACATTATTGATGGATGTGAAGCATTGAATTAAAATTGTGGAGGGAAATCGTGCATAGACTATTCCAAGGCGCCTTAATCGTTAGTGGTGTGGTAGTCTAACGGTAAAGACGTCTGCCTAGTAAGCATGGAGGTCCGGGTTCGATTCCCGGCCGCACCACAAATTTTAATTCAATGCTTCACATCCATCAACAATGTCTTTGATTCAGTAGCACTCTGCAATTTATAATTTCAACAGTAACAGTATATATAGAAGCAGCTACAGGGTGATCAGTCCTCAGCGCAACCGCCTCTGCGGCGTGCGACGTGTCGGCGACGGCAGCTGCGTTGTCTGCTTAGCGGACCGCGCCACCTCCGCACTAAATTCAGTACGGGTTGGTGCGTAAGTTATTTTGTGATATACAAAACAGAAACACTTAGAAAGGCAAGTTCATTACTCACCTGTATTAGGCAAGGAAGTGCTGGAACTGCCTCGACCATTTCTGACACCAGCTGATGAAGTTGCTCATTACACTGATTCTGAAAAAGGTGCAATTCGGAGAAATTGACCTGAAGCTAACTTTCTTTTCGGACGAATCATGATTGCACCTAAATGGGTATGTTAATTCTCAAAATAATCGTTACTGGAGTTAGGAAAAGTCTAACGTAATTCACGAACAGCCCCTGCATGATCAAAAAATAGGAGTGTGGTGCGCTGTTAGCGGCGAGCGAATAATAGGCCCTATGTTTTTTCAGGAAACAATTAATAATAGTGACAGGTATGTTGAAAACATATTGCAGGCTTGTTTTGCTTTCGCAACATTTCAGCAAGACACTGCGATGGCACATAAAGCCATCTTATCATTAGGGGAAATTGATAGTGTGTTCGGTGAAAGATTTATCACTAAGAACATTTGGCACCCTCGTTCTCCCGATTTAACCCCGTGCGATTTTTATCTGTGGGGATCATTAAAAGAGAATGTGTACAATGGAATCCCCACACTTTAGATGAACTGCAATTTCTGCGAGCGAACGTCGGACTGTAATGAGCAACTTCCTCAGCAGGTGTCAGAAATGCTTGAACAACGAAGGGAGGCATTTCCAGCTCGTCCTTGCGTAATACAGGTGAGAAATGAACTTGCCTTTCTAAGTGTTTGTGTTTTGTATGTCAGAAATAACTTGCGTGCCAACCAGTATGGAATGTAGTACAGAGGTCGCACGTCCCCCTAGGCAGGCGACGCAGCTCCTGTCGCCGGCAAGTCGCACGCCGCAAAGGCGGTTGCACTGAGGATTGATCATTGTGGTAAAATGCTGGACAGTTTGAGAGATAATAAGAAATATACGGTATGTAGCCGGTCAGCTACAGTATGCATTTAAAAAAAAAAAAAGTTCAAATGTTTGTATAGCTTATGGGACTTAACTACGGGGTCATCAGTCCCTAAACTTACAAACTACTTACGAACTAGCTAACACTAAGGACGGCACAAATATCCTTGCCCGAGGGGGGATTCGAACCCCGACCGTAGTGGCCGTGCAGACCATGACCGGAGCGCCTCAGTCCCCTCGGCCACCACGCCGGCACTATGCATTAAAGGGTTAATAAAAGTATTGAGAGAAGAAAAATGAAGCCTGCTCATCTCACACGTAGGACTGAAATTCTAACGCGCTTTGTGCCTCTTGGTAGGCTGCAGCGCTGCTGCAGGCTTTAATCCTCCGGTAGTTTCATTACTCGCCGGCAGTTACAACTTGGGTATGCGCGGTGGCGATTGCCGCGTAAATACGGCAGACGGATGGACGGGGCGTGTAGCGAGCTGCTGGCCGCGTCTGCGAGGCAGACATTGCCGGCTCTGGCACAAATC
Source organism: Locusta migratoria (assembly GCA_026315105.1). Lineage (NCBI taxonomy): Eukaryota > Metazoa > Arthropoda > Insecta > Orthoptera > Acrididae > Locusta > Locusta migratoria. Next base: position 154,988,350 of record CM048745.1, on the reverse strand, counting down.
AGCCCCAGCCGGCATAATGAGGCCAGGCCGTCTGCCGTGTGGCGGCAGCAGCGGCGCGCATGTGGGTCGCGCGTACGTTACCACACCGCCGGCGTACCAGCGCACTGCCCCATTCTTCATGCTGCCCCCGTATCGTCTCACACAGCCTCGCTCCCATATACCTCTCTCTCTTACGCACTATAGTCAGATTAAAATTAGGCGACGCACCAACAAATGTTCAAATGTTTGTAGATCTATCGGACCGAACTACGTGGTCATCAAGCCGTAGCTTACAAACTACTTAAAACTAGGTAAATTAACGTAAGGACAACACACAGCCAGTTAGCTACGCTGTCGTAGCCTCCGTCCCCTAAACTTTGAAGGGTTGTAGCTCCCAAACTAACAGTGATAGGAATGTAGTTTAAATTGATTTGGACGCAGCTGGTTTCACCGAATCCAATGCACGATTGAAAAAACTATTGTTCCATTTAAAAAAATTATATCTTTGTGCTGTAACTCTTTGGAAAATGATACAATAAACTTTGTTCATAGCTCCGCAGAAAGTATAACATTTCTTGTGTTGACCTACCGCATTAAAATTTCCCTTCGCCTATTATTTTATAAGTTACAGAGGCAAACACACTTAGTGAAACACCTTGTATATAAATACCCAACAAAAAATTCAATTATATATTTACGCATTAGTGCATTTATCCCAAACAGATTCATGCGGATTGTCTTAAGCTTCACTGCAGTTAGAATATTTTCCTACGACCTGTTCACAGCTCCTTTTAAGTACATTTTTTCCAATTTTATATCACTTATAGAAAGAAGCAGTGTCTTAGTAAACGGTAATAGCGGAAGTAGTATCAAGTGCATTGATAAAAAAAAAAAATGTTCAAATGTTTGTAAATCTATCGGACCAAACTGCGTGGTCATCAGTCCGTAGCTTACAAACTACTTAAACCTAGGTAAACTAACCTAAGGACAAACACACACACACACACCCATGCCCCAGGGAGGACTCGAACCTCCACTGCGAGCAACCGCGCGCTCCGCAGCGAGACGCTTTAGACCGCTCGGCTACTCCACCGCGGCCGACGCACCGACAAGGTGAATCATTCAACAAACGCTGTTAATACCGGAGTAATGTAGATAGAGAGGTAAAAATTGACACACCTGCTTGGAATTACAAGGGGTTTCATTAGAACAATAAAAAAAAGTCCTACAGATAGCGCTTCATCTAATCAGAAAAGCAATAATTAGCATAACAAATTAAGACAAAGCAAAGATGATGTTCTTTACAGGAAATTCTCAATATGTTCACCATTATTCCTCGCCGCGGTGCAGTAGCCGAGCGGTCTCAGGGGCCTCAGCTCCCGGTTGCTCGCCGTCGGACGTTCGAGTCCTCCCTGGGGCATGGGTGTGTGTGTGTGTTGTCCTTAGGTTAGTTTACCTTAGTTTAACTAGTTTTTAAGCTACGGACTGATCACTATGCAGCTTGGTCCGATAGATTTACAAACATTTGAACATTTTCATCATTCCTCAACAATAGCTGTAGTCGAGGAATAATGTTCTGAACAGGACTGTAGAGCATGTGCGGAGTTATGGTGAGCATTAGCGTCAGATGTTGTCTTTCAGTATCCCTAGAGATGTCGGTCGATCACGATACACTTGCGAAGGCAGGACGGAAGCTTGGAGTTTAACGTCCCCCGTCGACAGCATGGTCATTAGAGACGGAGCTTACGCTCGGAATGTTTGCGTAAGGATGTGGAAGGAAATCGGCCGTGCCCTTTCAAAGGAACCATCCCGGCATTTGCCTGGAGTGATTTAGGGAAATCACGGAAAACCTAAATCTGGATGGCCGGAGGTGGATTAGAACCACCATCCTCCCGAATGCGAGTCCAGTGTGTTACCACTGCGCCACCCCGCTCGGTGATACACTTCCGACTTCACGGACTGAGGTCTGGGGACCTGGGAAGCCAAGCATGACGAAAGTGGCTGCTGAGCACACGATCATCACCAAACGACGCGCAAGAGATATTTCACGCGTCTAGCAATATGGGGTGGAGCGCCATCCTGCATAAAAATTGTACTTTCCAGCAGGTGTTTATCGGCCAGGCTGCGGATGATGCGATTCTGTAACATACCGGCGTACCACTCACCCGTCACGGCACCAATTACCAAACTAGAATCACGCAGTTCCTCGAAGGAAAAAGGCCCGATAACGGTAGATGTGGTTCTAATAAAACTCCGTGTCATTCCAAGCATATTTCACAAACAAATTGTTCCAAATATTTTTTGTTATTATGACAAACATAATAAACACATTATAAGTAAAACTGAGCTTAACTAGGAAATGAGTGGACGATTAAAATAAAGTACCCCACTACACTATTGATAGTGTTGTCACTCGCTCCTTGCGTAGTCACCTACACCGCCAGTCCCTTTAGAGACTTTCCATGCAATCGCTTCATGCTTTTCACATCTGGCACATCGGCAGTTCGCGACTGTCGGTGAAATGTGGACTAATAGGCGACTGTGTTTCACGAAAGCACAGAACACGCTGCGCTTTCTCCTGCATTGATGCCATCGCGACTGCAGCTCTGCCCAGTTGCCCTGCCTGAGAGAAAAGGAATCTGGTGCGCTCAGAGCGCATACACAAAGAAACAGTCTGACGTGCCATTTGCAACAACAGTGACGCTGTATCCGGTACACCAAGTACGTAAAAAAAAAAAAAAGAAAATTAAATCCGGAACTTTGCCCACACACACACACACATATATTTCCTTTACATTTTACTTATCGTGCATGGACTCTTTCGAAATAGTTTCCTCCAGAACTGATACGCCGTTTCTATTACCGGAAGCAAGGCATTATGCTTAAGAATGGCACGCCATCTGGTGACTAAAATCTGTAAACCTGTCTTTTACCTTTACCGTGCCCTCAGTCTGCTCGTTGATGTTACGAGAAGAACATGTATCCATCTGTAGTGACGTACAAAATTTGCAGATTGCTTTTGCAATATTTCTGTTCTTATATTGTACAGTTATTTCCCTTTCACAGATTCTGATGATGGCCCCAGGCCGAAACGCGTCAAATAAAGTCGTATTGCAACCACTTCATGACTTTAATCAATACAGCGACCTATGCAGCCTATTGCTGACTTTTATTTACAATGAAATTTGCGGCACTTACATGTTGAACTGATCCGTGTGTAGCGATTCCGACCGCATTTCTCTCCAACTCTCCATTCGCGAGTGTTCTGTAATTTTTGGAACAGAGCTGGTAATTCCTTAGAGCTAAGTCTTTTTTTTTCTCTCTCTCTGGGTAGGACTCGGTGCTTTGTTATTCGTCTGCAGCCCCTTGGCTCCTCCCTCCCTCCCTCGCCACTGGGAGGAGTCTCATAACGCGGGATTTGCTGATAGCGTGGCGCGGGCGAAATGAATGTGGCTGCAGACGCCGCCGTGCTGCGCTGTGCTGTGGCAGATTAGCCCCGCCTTGTTGCGGATTACGGGTCGGCTGGCTGCCGTATTCCCGCCTCGCCGTTAACGCTGCTCCCGGGCCGGCGGCGGAAAAATACCCCGGGATTGCCTGTCTCGCCGACAAGTCCCTTATCTACGTTCAATTCCTACCGTGCCCTTTTTTGTATTGCGGAAAAATTGCGCGCAGTCGGAAGACAGAGAAAAAGGTTATTTATTGATTTCGCTAGGGCAGTGAGCTTCAGCACACGACCTGTAGCGCCCCCTGGGGTAAAGATAATGATATTAATAGTAAACTAGCTTAAACCCGAGGCTCCGCTCGAGTCTTGGTTGATTATGATATATAAGCTATGGTTGAGTAGTGTGCTATGAGACTGGTTTTGAAGACAACATGGCATTCAAGAACAATGATTGTAATAATATCACAGATCGATCACTTGATGTAATGCGCGGAACGACAAATCGATTTTTTTTTAAAGACATGTATTGAAAGAAATTTCTTTTTTTACTGCTTTATTTATTTATTCTTATATTTCCTTATTCGTATGCTTATCTTTACAGAGAAAGAGGTGAAAACATTGTACCACGCGTACACCAAAGTTATGGTCTGTGGCATCATGTGTCGCTGTATGTAACCACCTTGCTATAGAGTCGCAAACGTCATCGCTGGCCTTCAGTCCGAATTTTTTTGATAATTTGACGACTTTCAACCACCATATCTTCCACCGGCTTATAGCTATCGGCATGCAACTGCTATGGAGTACAACGGGAGACTTCGGGCAACAATTACACACACACACACCATTCGTTTGCGTTCTGTAGTTTTCGCTGCAGAGCGGAATATTCACACACACGTAGAATTTTATATACACCGATAATTTTCCATCCCAATATACTCCACCTTTTAATCATTATCAACCCTCAAGCAACAATGCAACTAATAAAACCATTTTCAAAGAGTAAATATAATTTTCAAACAGTAATTATTGTTCCGCATATCGCGTTATGTGCTTCAAATTACTAAATATCTATCAGATCGCTATAAAACCATGCCTAAAACCTTCCTCAGGTATTAATTAGTAACTGTAAAAATATTCAAGTCTCTGCGTCTTGTCGTTCGGACATGATAAGCGTTCACCGAACAGACATTCACATTAATATATATAGATAAATAGCTATCCGATCGCCGTGCCTAAAGCCTTCCCCAGGTAGACATTAGTAACTGTACAAATTTTTAGCTCTTTATGTCCTGTGATTCAGACGTGATAAGCGTACACCGAACAGACATTCACATTTATAGATATAGATGACGCCGTATTGAATTCTAATCAAATACATAAGTGCAGTGATGCCAGAGATAAAGTGTTACCAATGACGTCAATCAACTTTTCTGTACGACAAAGAAATTTTAACAACGTCGTGAATGTTATCTCAGCTCCTTGTTCGAGTACTATTTAAACAACTAGTTGACCTGTGCGAATAATTCGCACTCTATTCTGATCAGTCACAGATAGGTAAGATAGTAATGGAGAAAAGCCAGCTCCAAGTACATATGTATAAAAGGTATTAAACTTTGAATACTTAGTAACAAATATCAGTCTCGTTGTAACAAAATTCGTACAATTAAATATAAAAGTCACATGTATTTGGTAGTCGTTGGGTGTGGGCCAGCCATCTTTAGTACAGCTTCGCAGGACGCTATCAGTTGTGCCAAACCTTCGATATAGTAATACTGACTTCATATGGGGTCTACGTTCTTCTCAGGTTGTACCTTATTCTCGCCCGGTTACATATAGGACACTGTCGTTTCATCTACCACCACTTACTGTTTCGTCGTCCTTCCCGGCTTGTCTTTCAGTAAAGGTTCCATCAGGATTCGATGGGATGCGTTGACATCTAAAAGAGGTATACTGATTAGTAATACAATTTTTATTTACTGAAGAATACAATATACTTATCCTCTATAAAGTATGCATCTTTTCTTCTCGCGGCGGCGTCTTCTGTACGATGTTAGCTGCGGTGAGTCCTAGTGACTGCCTATTTCCGAGCAGAGTTCAGATGGGCACGTGCAGACGCATGTCTACCTAGATATAGCCGCTTGTAGAGGGCGCGCTTCTCGGTTGCTCCCTCCAGGAGGCGCGGTGCCGGCGTGTGATTGGCTGCCGGTCATCCGCTGCCTTCTCCACGATCGTTCTCGTGCGTCTGGCGTGTGGCGCTGACTTTACGCCACAAAACGTAACTATGTGCCTACCCTGCTGCTATTTGTGGTCGCTGTTCTCAACAATTGACTGCACGACCGCTTCTAGTTGAATGGCTATTTGTTAAATGTCTACGTCACAGTCATTGTTCCCGTCTGAGTTGCTTTTTATCTGTAGCAGCCGACATGCGGTCTGTAGATGGTGCTTTCCTTTTTATTCGACGTAGCAATATGGCTAAGGAAATTTAATATTCCTCGGCTGGGGAATCCAGGTATGTTGCTACAGTGTTGAGAAATCTACGTAGGGAAGACCATATTCTTATCTGTCCCTCTTTCGACGTCAACTGACTGCGAAGAGCCTTTTCTTTTATTTGCCTTTGCATAGTCCATGCTTTTAATTACGTTTTGACATGGGCGCGTATGACCTTAGAAGTTTTGCGCCACAAAACCACACACACACACACACACACACACACACACACACACATACACAAAGAAAAGAAAAAATGTTGTATCTATCATTGTGATCTTCAGTCCGCAAAATGGTTTGATGCAGCTCTCCACGCTACCCTGTCCTGTGCAAGTCTCTTCATATGAGAATACGTTCGGCAACCTACATCCTTTTGAATCTGCTTACTATATTCGTCCCTCTGTCTCCATCTACGATTTTTACCCCACATACTTAATGCTAAGTTGACAATTCCTTGATGTCTCAGAATGTGTCCAACCAATCTATCCCTTGTTTTAGTCAAGGTATGCCAGAAATTTCTTTTCTGCCTGATTCGGTTAAGCACCTCCTCATTAGTTACGTGACCTACCCATCTAATCATTCGTCTGTAGCACCACATTTCAAAAGCTTCTATCATCTTTTCATCTGAACTCCTTATCGTCCACGTTTCACTCCCTTACAATGCTACACTCCAGACAATTGCTTTCAGAAAGGACTTCCAAACATTTAAATTAATATTGGATGTAAACAAGTTTCGCTTCTTTAGAAACGCTTTTCTTCTCAAAGCCTTTCTGCATTTTATATCTTCTTTACTTCGGCCATCTGAAGCTATCTTTCTACCCAAATAACAAAATTCATCTACTACTTTTATTGTCTCATTACCTAATCTAATTCCTTCAGCATCACCTAATTTTCTGACATTGCATTCCATTACCTTTGTTTTACTCTTGTTAATGTTCATCTTATACCTTCCTTTCAAGACACTGCCCATCCCATTCAATTGCTCTTTCAGATCTTCTGCGGTCTCTGACAGAATTACTATGTCATCGGCAAACTGCAATGTTTTTATCTCTTCTCCCTGCACTTTAATGCCCTCTCCAAATTTCTCCTTCCTTTCCTTCACTGCCTACTCAATGTACAGATTGAACAACATTGGGAAAAGCCCTTCCCAACCTCTGCGTCCCTTTCTTGCTCTTCGACTCTAATAACCGCTGTCTGGTTTTTGTATAGGTTGAATATAACTCTTCGCTCCCTATATTATACCCCTGATACCTTCAGAATTTGGAAGAGTGTATCCCAGTCGACATTGTAAAAGCCTTCTCCAAATCGACAAACGCTAAAAACGTAGGTTTCCCTTTCCTTGGCCTATCTTCTGAGATAAGTTGTAATGTGAGTATTACCTCTCGTGTTCCTACATTTCTCGTAAATCGAAACTGATCTTCCCCAAGGTTGGATTTCACAAGTTTGTCCATTCGTCTGTAAATAATTCGTGTTAGTATTTTGCACCAATGACTTATTAAACTGATAGTTCTGTAATTTTCACACTTGTCTGCACTAGCTTTCTTTGAAATTGGAATTGCAACGTACAGAACAGGAAAGAGTCTTCTTCCTCCGAATACGGTAGCGAGGCTTGTGATTGGCCAGTGCAATAGCGCTGGTGTCTGCCGGACTCGGCAGCTGTGCCCTGCTACAGTGCAGTAACAGACGTCGTTTTGCAACCTCATTTACTGGAGATCGCCTTGCTCGGAATTGTTGTTGTTGGTGTATCGTCGCTGTTGGGCGCTATATTGTCCATCGCTGATGGGAATCGGCGTGCTTTGTGAATGGCTGTGAACCTCATTAGCAGTAGCAAATGAGTTTATCGGTTATCGGGCGGTTCTGCGCCGGCGCGCTGTCGGCCGCTATTGTGTCGGGTTTCTTTGACTGAAAATCAGGTTTTAATCAACTCCGGCTGCCTAATGTCATCATCGGCTCTCGCGAGGGACGGCGTTTGCTGCAGCCTGTTTCCCCGCCAGACGACAGAATTCGGAGACAAATCGAGTTTTTACTTCCGGATAAGGAGGCAGACGTCAAGAGCGCGTGGGACGTGGCGTTCGTGCCGCTCCAGATCTGTTCAAAATCACGCAGCCATCAGGTTTAATTCCAGCGACATTAGAATCGTAGACTGAAGACGAAGCCGTATAAAGTTGTTGGGAAAATGCGGGACAGCCAAGTCTTGATCAAGCAATGTAAGCTTTCACGGCCGGCGTTGACTTCATTTAACCCTCTCATGCGTCCCGTCCTGAAACGAGGACACTTAAATTTTGTCTCATTTCTGTCATCTCTTACATCTGAGGTGAACGTAAAAGCACAGGTACCTCATATGAGGACTAATAATGAATGCTAGAATGTCTCCTAGACAGTGTTAGTAGTTGGCCTAACAAAGGAATGGAAGGTAGACATTACAAGAAAGAGTAGAGGCAGGCCTTAAGATGAAAGCACATTGTTGTCTGTACATTCTGTACATCTAGAGAGAGGAAAAAAAAAAGTTTGTCATTCGGTACCCAATCAATTACGCTTCGATTAGGTATAACACTGGCCAGCCAAATCAGGTGATCCCAATGTCAAGAGGTGTCATGATCGGGTCTGCCGACAGAAAACGCGTTACAGTTGAGAAAAGCGTGAACTTGCTGTGTGCCCTGAGTGCCTGAAACAATTTCATTGTATGAAGAATACACAATAGTGTACACTCTTCATGTCTTCTTTGATATTATTAATAGATGGTCTGTGTAAAATGTAGCAGTTTTCGTACTTACTGCCCTCATTTGAGGACACTTCCCTATTGATTCATAGAATTAGTTTTTTTTTAGATACATTATAAGGAATTCTGTACAATATAGGTCTTAACACACCAAATAATGTATCAGAAATTTTGTTCATTGTCAGATAGATAATTTGTGCATGAGAGGGTTAAAATCTCTGGACTCGTAGGGCGCGGTCGAGTTGTTAAACTTTCCCTTAACGATCCATATTCGGCTGCGCAAGGCATCCTCAAAGGTAAGTGGCTTTTAAACAAAAATTTTAGTACTTTTCATTCCCACCCCTGATGGGGTGGGCGGGCTATTTTAATGCCTGTATCACGCTTCCTAGTCAGGGAAAGGTTTATTACATTTATATTTTCTTTATTACATTATTAACCCTTAAGTGTATGGTGTTGCAACATCGATTTTAGTATTATTTTATCCGCGTCTAGTGGGAATTTTGTGATTTAACACATGTTTAACAGAAAAAAGGTTCAAATGTTTGTATAGTTTATGGGACTTAACTACGGGGTCATCAGTCCCTAAACTTACAAACTACTTATGAACCACTTACGAACTAGGACGGCACAAATATCCATGCCCGAGGGGGGATTCGAACCCCCGATCGTAGTGGCCGTGCAGACCGTGACTGGAGCGCCTCAATCTCCTCGGCCACCGCGGCTGGCTGTTTAACAGATACAGCAGAGTTTGTAGAAAGTGAACTTCTGTTAACATCATTGCTTGTGTTTGGAGAAAACGGCAGATATTGCAGATTTTGACGTTTCGTTTACTACATAAAGAGCCAGTTTTGGAAGGAGGAAAAAATCACACCAATGGAGACAGGTATGGAGAACCATAACAATCGCAAAAAATTGTTTATACTATCCCACTCTGAAAATTATATTACAAGATTTGATTTCTTGGTAAACTAGCAACAGAATTCTATTTTTACTATTTTTTCCTTTATTTGTACAACTTATAAAACATGAAAAAATTATTTTTTGAAATTAAAAAATCATGCCTTTAAGGGTTAAAGGCTTGCATTTAGTGCTGTTTCTTCATTTGTTGGACAGTCATAATTTCATATTTTGATTTAAAAAATTCAATTTCTTCAAATTAAATGATCATGATTTGAAATTTTTGATTCTCACAATTATAGGGCTAATTATATAAGTTCTGTTAATGTTAGAGAAACTATTTACAATATGTGTATGTATTTATATCTGTAAATTTCTTATATGGGAAATATAAAAGGTTATTTGATTTTTTTTTGGAGGTGCAATTTACAATTATTTTGGGTAGTATTTGAAGCTTACTTATTTTATTTACTGTAGCCAAAAGCGCTTGTCGGTTCAGTAGTTTTCGCTTAGTTGCCTGGGGCCGTTATGGTTTCTTGTCGTTTATTTTGTTGGTCACCAACATTATTGTAACATTTATTTGCCCTATGGGGGAATTAGTCTGCAGTGACATGTTGCGCTTGTTTTGTATGTGTGGCGTAAGGCACAGTGTGTGTGTGTGTGTGTGTGTGTGTGTGTGTGTGTGTGCGTGCGTGTGCGCATTTGTTCATATGTTAGTGCTTCCTACGTGTGTTGGGGTTTATTGTCTGATGTCTAGGTGTGTTGGTGTGATTATGTTGTTGGTCAAGGGTGTCATAACAGTGAGGATGCTGGAACAATTCTGTTCGCCGTCCACGCATTGGCGCCAGCGTTGTTCCATTCTGTCTTTGTCGTCCGTTCGTCTTGAAGTTGCGTTTTTTTTTTTTCGTTCGTTCTTCGTCGCCGTTATTTTGAAGTTTGAGAATGTCTTTATAAATAGTAGGGCTGCATCAGAAAGAAATTCATTTGTGAAAACAACCCCAAAAAATCAAAATGCTACTGCAAACTTTAGACGCGATCAGTGACATCACTGTAATGTATATTTAAAAAGGAAATATAAACTTTTCAAACTTAATGACAATTTTGACATACTCAAGTACTGAATGCAACTTTAAAAATTGCCATTACCTAACATTGCCTGTGAGGGTTAAAATATTGTTAATAAAATACAACTTCTTTAGGTTATTGCGCGAAGATCACTGATAGAATAAATTTATTTTCCTTGACCGGTTTCAATGATTTAAATCATCATGTTCAGGATTTTTACTAGGTCTTCACTTAGGAGTACATGTCAAACAAACAGATTCTCGTCGAGATATAAAACGAATAAAAAAGCATGGTCAACATGTTACAAAATACGTCACCAAAATGGATTGGCCGGCCGCGGTGGCCGAGGTGACTGAGGCGCTCCAGTCACGGTCAGCACGGCCATTACGGTCGGGGGTTCGAATCCCCCCTCGGGCATGGATATTTGTGCCGTCCTAGTTCGTAAGTAGTTCATAAGTAGTTTGTAAGTTTAGGGACTGATGACCCCGTAGTTAAGTCCCATAAGATTAACAAACATTTGAACATTTTTGAAAATGGATTGTCAGATTAAAAGATAAAACGTGACTATTTCTGCCGTTTGATCATGTTGTTTTTTATTTATTTTGTATCTCGAAGATAAACTCTTTGATATCTAAAACCATTCTGAAGTTGATGATTTAAAACATTGAAGCCGGTCATGGAAAATAACTTATTTTATCACAGATCTTGATGTAACAACCTAAAGAAGGTGAATTTTATTAACATTTAAACAGATCGCTCTGCATTGACGTAACACGCCAGGTAGCCGATAAAATATTGGTATGCAGTATGACCATTGATGTCACTTACGTGGTTATTTTAAAGAAGGAAGTGTGGTATTTTTCAAACTGTTTCCTGTAGCAAAAAATTGAAGCAGCACTGCCAAAAGAACTTAACAGGTATAGCTTCCCTCCGAAACGTATCTTTCTTTTTTGAGTTCAGTCTTTTGAAGGAGCTGCTTTAAATTTAAAGTTTACTTTCAACATATTTTAAAATTTACTGATTTCGGGATGTTCGGTATGAAGTGATACAACACACCCCATCGTCCTCTTTTAGATTGTTTCCGCTTTTGTTTTGCAGTGAAAAAATGTAACTATTCACACTCAAAGCCGCGAATACATCGGCAGCAATCTGTGCGTCAGCTATGTTTACTTTGGCTTTGAATGAACTGAACTGAATGTTGGGCGCTGTCGCAGAGACATTGGCCATTGTTGGCGCCAGCGTTGCTACCAATGTTTGGACGCGGAGTAAACATTCGCTATTGAAGAGAACTCACAGATGGCGACCTTGCAGCTAAGTCACTGCAGTACATGTTGGCGCACGAAGTTCCAACCATTATCACAACATTTACTATCCCCCGGGTGGCATCTGGCGTTGTAGGTTCCAAATCGACGTCATGTTTTTAGATGTAATGTATATTTTTTCCGTTAGTGTAGAAAGGAAACGTCATAATCTCTCGATGTGACTACGTAGGCTTTCCCGGTGTAATGATTCATAATATTCTTCTCGGGTTTCCCAGTATTTCGGCGGTCCACCTGGTCGCCACCCTCAGGTGACAGTACTGGTACACCGACTCGCCGAGACTGAGAACAAACTTTTTTTTTTTTTTTTTTTTTTTTTTTTTTTTTTTTTTTTTTTTTTTTTAAATGGAACAAGGTAAATGAAGTCCCATCGTCAGCTGACGATTTTCACTTCATGTGGTTACAATTTATTTTGGGACATAATAACTTTATTTCACAATAAACTTTGGGGGTGGACTCGTGTGGGCCTTTATCTTGGTCCGTAAGATACCCCAAATGATGTATTAAAAATTTACAATTTCAAGTACATGATCATCGTCATCCACATCGTCGAAAAACGTTTTTTTTTTTTTTCATTTAATTAGTTAAGTATCGTGGCACTTTATATCTGTGCCAGGGTAATGAAATGGTCCTTCCTAGTGTTTGAATGTTGTGGACGGTATGCCGAAGGTGGTCCACTTTGTTCTGAATCCTAGTCGCCCTCTTACGTATTGCTTTCATGATGGTATCCATACCGAGTGCTTCATGGATGTCTACATTCCTGGTGTAGCGGTCTGCCCTGAGAATCCAACGCAGGGTCTTGTTTTGGACTACTTGTAGTCTTGCAACCTGTGTTGCACTAGTTAGGCCCCAAACGGAGCTGCCATAGTATATTTTAGACAGTACTGTGGCCTTGTACAGTCGTAGGTTGGCGGCTGTACTCAGCTCTGTATTCAAGAACAGTGGCATTAAGTTCTTGGACAGAGCGTAAACCTTCGGTCTTAGGTTATCAATGTGTTTATGCAGGAAGAACTGCCTGTCTAAGGTAACTCCCAGATACCTAACTGTAGTTCCCCAGGGGATGTCTTGCCCATTGAGACGCAACTTGGACGTCATCTGCGGTCGCTTCCTGGTAAAGTAAATCGCTGTGGTTTTCGCTGGATTCAGCTTCACCTTGTTGGTTTTACACCATTCGGTGATTGCATCCAATTGTTGTTGTAGGCGTCTAATGTTGGCTCTGATGTCTCTTCCGCTGGTCATAAATGCCGTATCATCGGCGAATTGAGCGAGAACAAACCGCCAGCGGAGGCCCCTTTATACTCCGCGGAAGGCCGAGGGCACGCGCTCAAGAATGGACATTTCTGCCCTCTACGTTTCAGCGCCGCCAGTGGTAGAAATCGGCGTAAACGATAGAGAGCTATTCAGCAGGTCTAAAGAGAGACCGCCGAAATATTGTGTCAAGATGACGTATTTATCCGGCAGGAAACCCGAGAATAATATTGTCATAATCTCTCCTCTGTTTGTTCTGTTTCATTCTAATGAATTAAGGTATTCTACATAGGCCTAATCAACGGTGTTGAAATATTTTTTTCGATGACTGTGGATGTAGAATTATCAACTACAAGAATAGCGCCCCTACAAGACAGCGCTCCTTCGCGCCATAATAGGCTGAATGTATACGCGAGCAACCGGTCAAACTTTGTCGGCGGAGGTAGGTTTCATCCTGGGAGATATAATGTTTGACGGCAGCTCTAGCGCCAACTTTCCTTCCTCCAGAGACCGCTACGAAACGACAATCCAGCATTTCGTGCCGTGATGGGAGTACGGCTTAAACAATAACGGACGCGACATTTGCTCGTGCCATCAAGAGAGCGCACATGAAAGCTGCCACAGTGTGCCCTCCGTCACGCGCTGAGCCGTGATTTTTTTGTGCGTGCATGCGCGGGCATGTGCATGCGGGTTATGCTCGCTCATAGCTCGCGCTCTTATCCGCGTATGTACGGATGCTTGGAGCGGATATGCTGTACTCAATCGAGGCGGAAAGCACGGAGATCGCCGGGTCGACGCGTTCGCCGCTCTGCTGTTGCGTCTGAGGCTGCAGCTCTGTGAGTCCGAAGGCTGGGGCTGCTGATGGAACTGTACCCACATCAGTTTCACTCCAAATCATATGTCAGAGAGAGAAAATACCTACAGTCTCACAAAAATGTACCTACGTTTTCCCTACTTTCTCCCTATCACCTCATTAATGCCCCTACATCAGGGTCGTAGCTAGGATTTGGGTCTGGGAGGGGCTGAATCCAGGAGTCCAGCCAGCAGAGGTTAACCAATTGAATAATGTGACATGTTACTATTTTGAAAAAAAATAATTTCTCAGTGATTGATCGTTACTGATTGATGGAATCAAGTGTAGATTATGCCGCGAATTCCAAGTGCTCTGTTACAAGAGGATTACTGATTTATCGATCGGACCAGGGTACATCAAGAACCTGTCAACCATAGAGAGGAACAGCATTCATTAGTTTCCCCAAATATGTCGCTAATTCCGAGTGCACTGTTACACGAGGATCATTGATTTAGTGACCGCACAAGGATACATCGAGACACTATCAACCATAGAGTAGGCACAGCAGTAATTATTTAGTTCAGTCAGTACAAAAAAGTCCATCAGTCTGCATGATTCATATTTTCAAATAGTAATGCTATATTGACAACGAATATCTTGCGCTTTGTTCATTATAGAGTTGGCTGTCGCAAATGTTTTAGCGTTTTCTTGTCAGCATCGTCTCCTTTACAAGTACTAACTACTATCCCGTCCTGAAGTAAATAAATAAGTCTAGTCAAGGTAATAAAACGTCTTTCGTTCATAGAAACAAATTTTCTTTGTGCTGACATTTTCTAACACAATTTCTAAACCGACTCTCCATTCCACCGATATACATTGAAATCATAATATTTCGCATCAATTTTAATGTGTCCGAAACTAAGTTTTCAAATTAATATTGTTTACTATGGACAGAAAACAACTATGCCGTCTAAAATATCATTGGCTACTTCAAACTTTGCCACAATTGGTCTGCTTCATTCACGCGTGCTGACAACTGTTCTGTTGCCAACATTACCCGCTAGGCATGTGTCAGCGATTGTAAAATTTTACCAAAGTACCTACGCGTTGGGGACTTTTGGATGAAAATATCCTACACGATTTTAATGCTTAAAAGTACCTACGTGTAGGGAAAATTCCCTACGTCTGGCAACACTGCTCCAAATAGACATTCATACATGGTAGTGTCCAACGTTCTAAACAAAAGAAAATAATAATAATAATAAAAAATCTGTAGGCATACGTTGATACGCATTCGTGTAATATAACCTGCTGGGATAAAGGAAGAAATGGAAAGAAACAAATATTGCGAGGGCGATTTGAGTAGTAATGAATAAAACTTCATAGCCACTAAAATATTAACGTGCTATGATCGACGTTACAAACATTTAGGAAGCCTGAAGTTTGCGCACAAAAATGTCTGATAAGCAATGTCTTTTTTTATTTATGTATTTATTTGGTAGCAACAAAACCTGTCCTTGCCTGGCTATACATTTTTCGATCTTATATTACCAGCCTTACATTTCCTTCTGCATACATCTCCTTTTCCCACCTACCTTACTCTCCATCTCCTTCCCCTTTCTTTTCCATCTCCTTCTCCCACTTACTTTGTCAGAATAATCCTTCCTTCTCTATCACCCTCGCATTTCCTCCCACTTCTGTATGCTCTGCACATGTTACAGGCATATTTTGTGTACACGTTTCCTCTTCCCTACCTCTTCTCCATCTCACCCTCCCTTAATCTGTATAGTAACTTCACCTTTACTGTCCATCTCTCCAGCTCTTCCTTCCCCCCTCCCTCCCTCTACCTCTACCTCTGTATCTCCTCCCCACTCTATCTGCCAGTGCCCTCGTCTCCAATGTCTCACGCCAACATCCCCTCCTCTCTCTCTCCAACTGTTCTCACATGTCTCTGCCTGTTTGCCCATCTCCTCCTCCTCCTCCCTATCTCTCTGTTCCATCTTATCCTCTCATTTATATCTATCTCTTCCTTTCCATTCTCTCTCCATCTCCTCATCCCCCTCATGTCTGTACATCACCTCTTCATATCCATTTCTTGCTATATTTCTTTCCATCCTCCTCCTATTTTTTGTCAATACTAACATCGGCCCTTTCTCTGTCCATCCCTTCCTCCTCCCTTCTCCCTCTCTCTTTCTCTCTCTCGAGCTCTGTATGCCCCCCCTCTCTCGCTATCCATCCTCTCCTTCACCTCCTCAGCGTCAGTCGTCGTGTAGCTGCCGCACAGACAACAGCATTGAACGGCTTCAGAGATGCCTCGCTACAGGAGAAGATTTCGACGTTCCCGTCTGCCTGTTTATAAGGCTATTGACGCAGTGGATTTTACTCCCCTATTCCTTGTCCTCAAACATAACGGTTTGTCAGCAACAACATAAGATGTATCATAATCTTCATTAGGTACCTCTCCGATACTCCAGGTCCGAAAAGCAATAATGTCCCTCTCGCAGAAAGACTCAAGGCCATCTTTCTTAGCGTCATTACACCGCACAAAGGCTACAGTGAGCCAACCAGATCCACCGAACACTTGAGTAGTTTTAATACTGAAATCGAAGCGTGTATATCTCCTGCTCACCTGACTTTGGCCATTTTATTGATACTCCCTCTCCTATCCCCTTCTCTATGTTCATCCCCTGCTGCCCATTCTCCGTCTGTCCATCTCCTTTTGTCCATTTCATCCTCCTTATTCTTTCTATTCATTGTATCCTCCACTTCCCTCACAGTTTTTCCCCCCTGACATGTAGAGTGCTCTGGAGAGCCGGTCGAAAAGGCAGGCTGATAGTATTCCCATATAACACAAAGGTTGCCCTGCACAGCCATTATGCTAGGGCCTGCAAAACACGTATTTGCCCATATCACCACTCTTATGGGAGCTAGGAGGTTACAAACCCCTTGGTGATGATTCTCGTATTGCAAGCAGTATGTGTAACAAAATTTGCTTAAAATCGATGCAGTAGTTTCGGAGGAGACGTGGAGCCTACATACAGCCATTTTTACAATATATGTAGATTATTTTTTTTTATAATCTACTGAACTAAACTGCTGAGGTCATCAGTGCCTGGACTTACACAACACAATACTTAAACTAAGTGTTCCTGTGAACAGCACAGAGGGAGGGAGGACTCGAACATCAGACGGTAGCAGCCACCAATCTGTGACATGGCTCCTCAGATCGAGCAACCATCCCCGCGCGAAACGTCTTATAAAAATGGATAGATATTAAATATTTATGTGATATAAGTGCTACCGCAAGCATATGGTTATTCACTACAATCGGCCGTCGGCGATGGAAAAATTCGCTAAGTTCCATAAGCTTAACAAACATTTGAACATGTTGCAACCATGACTTAGGCCAGGGTGCAAAATTTCAGGTCTGAAGCCACCAGCCAGTGGAACACCTTTGGACGCCACAACTCCATTTTCTGAATATGTAATAATTCCCTTTCCTCCCCGTAGTCGCTGTTCAAACAATATCTTTACACATAATACTATATCAAATGGTTTAAATGAAAGTTGCATACTAGTACCATATTCTAGCCGTCTAGGACTTCATTTTTGTGAGGCGTTGTCTTTCTGCGGAGAAGTACCACCTTTAGAACAGAGGAGATCCATTCGTACATATTACCAGCAAATCTTCCAGTGTGTCTGTCTTCTGCCAGGTCCTGCTTTTAGTATTTATTATTTTTTGCTTCCTCTGCTAAAACGGTTTTCGCGCCATTTCGTGCTGAATTCTCTCGAATGAATCTGCTAACGACGTGTAAAGGTGTTTTATAGGATTTAATACAATACTTACCTTATACCTGACTGCGAAACGTAACTATGAAATAGTCGAACGTGGGAACTGCAACAGCTTTCAAGACTTTCACGAACCAACCACTCCAACTTGGACAGCTCTGCGCATTGGCGAATTTGGCAGCATAGAAACGCTAGAAGAAAATTTCCAGTAGAGTCTGTTAATCAGATTGCTTGCTGTCATTGCTTACACGGGAAGCAACCGCCACCGCAAGTAGACAGAAGTAGGATAAGGCGCAGCTTATGTACAATTGCAGCTAGGCACATGCGCTGACAGCCGAAAGTACGGCCCGTGATGTCAAGACAAAACTAGCGTTCAATGAGATCTGTTATTTGCTGAAGAATGCCTTATTCGTCAGTACAATTACCGGTTACATTTTTAGGCTTGTACAATTCTGAACAAAGCACCAGTGTTACCAGAAATATGTATATGTAAACCCAGATCGGCAGCTGTCAGTTTTCGGTCGCCATTGGTGATCTGGCGAACGTAAATTTCACACCCTGACTTACGTTATTATGAATAGCAAGACAATTTGAAACCGTGCATCTTCCAATTCGAGTGCGTGTAGGCGCCAATAGCAGTTCTATTGTGTGTGTGTGTGTGTGTGTGTGTGTGTGTGTGTGTGTGTGTCTACATCTACATGGGATACTCTGCAAATCACATTTAAGTGCCTGGCAGAGGGTTCATCGAACCACCGTTATACTATTTTATCTCCCATTCCATTCTCGGATAGCGCGCGGGAAGAATGAACACCTAAATCTCTCCGTTCGGTCTCTGATTTCTCGTATTTTATTATGATGATCATTTCTACCTATGTAAGTGGGAGTCAAGAATATATTTTCGCAATCGAAGGAGAATGTTGGCGACTGGAGTTTCGTAAGTAGCCCACGCCACAGCGATAAGCGCCTTTGTTGTAATGATTCCCATCCGAGATCCTGTATCATTTCCGTAACGCTGTCTCCCCTGTATCGAGACAATACGAAACGAGCTGCCCTTCTTTTGATTCTTTCGATGTCTTCCGTCAACCCCACCTGATAACGATCCCAGACTGGGCAGCAATACTCCATAAAAGGACGGACAAACGTAGTGTATGCAGTTTCTTTAGTAGTTCTGTTGCATCTTTTAAGGGTTCTGCCAATAAAACGCAGTCCCTGGTTCGCCTTTCCTACGACATTATCTACGTGTTCTTTCCAATTTAAGTCAGAAGTAATAGTAATTCCTAGGTATTTTTTGGAGTTTACGGGCTTCACATTTGATTGATTTATCATGTAAACAGAATTTAACGGATTTCTTTTCGTACTGATGTGGACGACTCCACACTTCTCATAATGAGAGTCAATTGCCAATTTTTACACCATACTGATCTCTTATTCAGATCGTTCTGCAGTTGGTTTTGATCTTCCAATGATTTTACTAGACGGTAAATGACGGTGTCATCTGTAAACAACCTAAGAGAGCAGGCCGCGGTGGCCGAGGGGACTGAGGCGCTCCAGTCACGGTCTGCACGGCCATTACGGTCGGGGGTTCGAATCCCCCCTCGGGCATGGATATTTGTGCCGTCTTTAGTATAAGGTAGTTGATAAGTAGTTTGTAAGTTTATGGACTGCTGACCCCGTAGTTAAGTCCCATAAGGTTAACAAACATTTAAGTCCCATAAGTTCTACAAACATTTGAACAGTTGAACCTAAGAGAGCTACTTAGATTTTCCCCTAAATAGTTTATGTAAATGAGGAACAGCAGAGGACCAATAACACTACCCTGTGGAAAGCCCGATATCACCTCTGTTTTAGTCGATGCCTTACCATCGATTACTACGAACTGTGTCCTCTCTGACAGGAAATCCCGTATCCAATCGCATATTTGGGGCGATATACCGTACCCACGCAATTTGATTAAAAGCCGTTTGTGAGGTCCGTTGTCAAAAGCCTTCTGGAAATCAAGGAATACGGAATCAATTTGCGAACCCTTGTCGCTAGCACACATCACTTCGTGTGAGTCCTGGTTGCAGTGAACCGGCGTGAAATCGGCAGCGGCCCTTGTGCGTGGCAGAACTGCGCTGTTTTACGAATGGCCCGTCCCTCGGTCCGCTGATGAGATTGGGCGTGTAACGCGCCCTCGCCGCCCAGTGCAGGTCCGCTCCGCTCTGCTCTGGCGATGAACCGCCGCCGACGCCACAAAGGCCTCGCGTGTGTCCGATTGGCATCGGCGTTTTGAGCTTCCTGTCGGCCGGCGCGAGCACGTGCGCACCGCGCCCAGTGTAAACACGGCAGCCAACTGATGTGATGCGATGCGATGTGATGGCCCAGCATCAGCTGCCGCGCTCGCCTCTGACGCAAGCCGCGCCATTCTAAACAACTGCCGGAGGCGCCAACATAACAGGAAGTGTTTTAAAAGCGGAACATAACGATCGCACCGGCTGTTACCCAACAGCCGGTAAGGCACGGTAAATGGGCTCACCTCCTCCAACAGTACAGAGGTAGACATGACAGAGCGTAGTTCCGTGGGCACCGCCGCAGTTTCTTGGATATGTAGTACACTGATAATAATAATAATTTCGTGTGGGTCATTGGCCTAGTACAAGTCTTACGATTGAACACCACTTCGGCGACTTGCGTGTCCCTAGCCTACCCCAGTTATCCAACCGGGGAAAGGGGACCTAAAGCTTAACGTGGAATCCGAACCACGCGTCGTTTCTGGCGACTCCTCACATCGTTGAGAGTTGAAGGATGAGTTAAAGTGCAGACTGAAAAATCCGAGGTCCGATCGGGTTTCGAACCCGCGACCCTTCGGTTTCCAGTCGAGCGCTTTACCCCAAGATCACCGGGCCCGACAGCACACTGATAGAAACAATTAGGGAAGCTCTTGACGTATTGGCATGGACAGAATGAACTGAAACGGTTCGACTTCTATCTGTCGGTTCTACGGAGTAGACAACAACTTTACGGAACCGAGATAGTAGTACTAACAGAAAGTTGCTGAAGAAGTGAGTCGTGTTGACTTGTGTTTACTCTAACAAACGAATTGCAGTAGCAGATACGTTCAGATAGTGTAGTGAGCAGGTAGTGGAATGCGACAACATTGTGACATACCCAAAGCTATGGTATGGACAGCCATACGAAAGTTAAAAGCGGGATAGGCCAACACCACCTAGAAGACAAGGCGTCACAGCTGGTTGGCCGCTACGAGGCGGTGGGCGTGCCCCAGCGGACAGCCAGAGACCTGATAGCCGCGGCCTTTACGTGTGACGTAGGCACGGCCAGTTGCGCGGCCAACTGGAAAGACAGGCCACAGCGCAGACGTCATGTGACGTAAGCAAGGTAGTTCCGAGCCGGCGCGATCGCTAGCTCAGTGGCTGCCCGCTATGACGCAGTGGGCTGTGCCCCAGCGGCCGGCCAATCGGCTAGCGATCGTGCCGGCTCGGAACTACCTTGCTTACGTGGCATGAGGTGCGCGCTGGGGCATGTTTTCTCGCCGGCCACGGGCCAACTGTGAGGCCTTCTCTTATAGGTGGTGTTGGATGGTCCCAGAGGGAGGTGGCTGCAGCTATTGCAGTGTTCAAAAAATGTTCAAATGTTTGTAGAGCTTATGGGACTTAACTACGGGATCATCAGTCCATAAACTTAGAAACTACTATGAACTAGCTTATACTAAAGACGGCGCAAACATCCATGCCCGAGGGGGGATTCGAACCCGCGTATTCCAGTGCCCCAAAGTGTAATTATCGGGACACAGACGCGATTTCAGACAACAGGAATCGTTAAAAGAAGGCAAGACCAAGGTCGTCCACGGGTAACATTAGCAAGATATGAGCGTTATCTCTGGTTAACAGCCCTTCGAGACAGGAGGCTGAATGCAATTCAGCTGCAACGCACCTTCCAGGCAGCAACAGGACGCACAATATAAACAAAAACGGTCCGAAATCGTCTTCGGGAATGTGGACGCTATGCACGGAGGCCTATGACGTGTGTTCCATTAAAAGCACGATACCGTTTAGCCCGCAGAATCTGGCCAGAAAAATATTAGCACTGGAGTCGTAACAAATGGTGTCGGGTTCTGTTCACAGATGAGTGTTGAGCCGGACAGTCGTCGTTCCCTCTTCTGGGTCGGACGTGGAGCTCGGGACAATCCTGCTTATGAACACAGGAGACATCTCCATGGTGGTGAACGAATTCCGTGAGCAGGAGTCAGTATTGGCGTGCGTACGTACGTGTATGTCGGTCGTTCGGAATGGCGCTTTTACTGCTCACAGGTATAGAGACGAGACCCTTCCACTATTTGTTGTGCTCTACGCTGGTGCCACAGGAGATACGTTCCTTCTGGTGTAAGATAACTTTTGCCCCACAGAGCAGCAGCAGAAGTTCATGGAATGAAACGAATTGAGTTCCCAGCTTGTTCGTCGGATTTAAACTGGGTTCAGCATGTCTGGAATGCAGTTGGCAAAAGCATTGCAGCCAGACCAGCACCTCCCTGAACGGTTGCAGAGCTAGATATTGCACTCGTGGAAGAATGGCCAAATATCCCTCAAGAGCTGATTGATAACCTCATGCTGTCTATGCCCCGCAGGTGTGCAACTGTACTGGCCGTTCGAGATGATCACACGCCATATTAGACGACGGCGAGAATGACGTTTTCACTATTATGGTAGTCGCGCGGTGTCTCTCTCTCTCTCTCTCTCTCTCTCTCTCTCTCTCTAAGTAAACGGCATGTAAATCGTAAGTAAATAGTTGACACGAAACTATCGTACTGTATCACACACAAATTACAATTGTAACCAATATCTGAATAAAATGCGTTACCATATGTGTACTATGTATGATAACTCACCAAATTCCCTAACTGTTTTGAGCAGTAACTGAGCCCAGTGACGTTAATTTTGTAGGTGCGGCTAAAGGTTGTACAACCCCGCGAGTGTCGCGTGGGAATGGACGTGCGGTCTCAGGCGCTGTGTCACGGTTTGGTTTACGCTCGCCACTCACGACAGAGAGTCGTGTCCTTCCTCGCGCATGGTCCTTAGGTTACGTTGAAGTTAGTTTGTAAGTCTGTGGACGATAACCTCAACAGTTTGTCCCTTTGGTTTACAAACATTTGATTTTCATTCCGTAACTGGTCTACTGGAAACTGAGAACAATTTAAAAAGCTGTAGTTAACTACATCTGCATAAATACTCTTTAACTCACATCGAAGTGCATGGCAGAAGGTGGTAAACAGGGGAGGTTGGTGCTTCACACGACGGGGGGATTCACTACTTTCAGTGCCGGAGCTTGATAGTGGCGCACCCCTCTCCTTCTCCCCGCTCGACACGTATTGTTTCAGCGCCTTCCCCCCCCCCCCGCTGAGGGCGCCAAGGTTTTCATTAAAAGGTCTGCAGAATGTTTTTATCTCGGCTTATCTGGGCTTCCTTCAACTCGAGCTAAGGCATGGTCTTACCAGGCTTCTTTATTTCATACTTTTGTAAGTAAGTAATTGATTACAGTGTTACGTGACGGTTAAAAAAAAAAACATCTATTACGATGACTACACAAACTAGTTTCGGGTCACGTGACACTGTAAGCAGCACACACTCCTAACCTTACGCATGCACAAAGGCTTCTTTCTCCCACAACTTTTCAAACAGTTAAATATTTGTTACAATTAAATGGCATTTACCATTAAAATCCGACACATTTGCAAAAACGTCCAAATATATGTAACAAGTAGCAATACAAAAGTCATTGCTGTTCTCGTATCTGCTAAAAAGCAGATTGGGTTTAAAGAAAATTTGCTTGCAGCCGGTCTGGTATGTAACACCTTCGATACCGCAGCGTAATGCCGCTAACCACCTGGCTATTCTTGCTAGGTGGAGCGTAGTGACTTCATTATTGTTCATGATCAGCTCTTCTCAAAGATTTTACATTTCATGCGCCTTTAATTTATAGTTATAAGATATTTCACCAAATATAACGTGTTTTTTATGAATCTTCAATGCAGCAAAAATAAATAAGAATGGTGGATGTTGCATTCGTGGAGGATTTGCTCATGCGCAATGCGAGGTGCGCGTTAGCTGCAATGTCTTGCTTCTGGACCATTCGGGCGTAACCGCCAGAGCTCGAGTAGCCAGGAGTTTGTGCTTCTACCAGCTCCAACGCCCAATGTTAAAAGCGGCGTCCCCCCCCCTTCCTGCCGCGGGAGAACCCATATGCTGCCTCCAGGGGTTCAGAAGAGAATTTGAACCTCAGCCTTGCATGCACATTGCAACGCTGTGGCGACTGCCGCCTGTATTAAGCGGCCGCGTTACTCCTATACGTGCTGTCTGCGAGACGTAAAACGTTTCTTATCCGAAGGAAGGAGGGAATCTTGGAGTTTGTCCCGTCGACTGCGTGGTCATTAGAGACGAAGCTTACGCTCGTATTTCGGTAAGGATGTGGAAGGAAATCGGCCATGCCCTTTGAAAGGAACCACCCGGAATTTGCCTGGAGTGATTTAGGGAAATCACGGAAAACCTAAATCTGGATGGCCGGAGGTGGATTTGAACCACCATCCTTCCGAATGCGAGTCCAGTGTGTTACCACTGCGCCACCTCTCTCGGTTTGTTCATAAGTAAGTTCATCAAATACCTCAGAGCGAAATAACTGTTATAGGCATGCGCATGAAAAAAAAACCACATAAATATGTAAACACTCAGGGGACGGCGCTGCGGTCGGCGACTCCTAAATAAGACAACAAGGGTCTGGCGGAGGCGTTGGATCCGTTACTATTGCTACAGTGGCAGGCTATCTGATTTAAGTGAATCTGGACGTGGTATTTAGCGGCCGCACAAGGGTTGGGACTCAGCATCTGCGATGTAGCGATGAGGTGGGGATTTTCCCGAACAACCATTTCGTGAGTGCGCCATGAATATCGAGAATCCGCTAAAACGTCAAATCTCCGACTTCGCTGCGGTCGGGAAAAGATCTTGCAGGAACGGCACCAACGACGACTAGGGAGAATCGTTCAGCGTGATAGAAGTACAAGTCTTCCTTAAATTTCTACGCATATTATTTCCAGGCTATCAACAAGTGTCAGAATACGATCGCCGCGGTGGAGTAGCCGAGCGGTCTAAAGCGTCTCGCTGCGGAGCGCGCGGTTGCTCGCCGTGGAGGTTCGAGTAGTTTGTAAGCTACGGAGTGATGACCACGCAGTTTGGTCCGATAGATTTACAAACATTTGAACATTTTCAGAATACGATCCATTCATCGAAACAGCATCGATTTGGGCTTTCGGAGCAGACGTCCCAATGGCTTACGCTTGCTGAGTGCAAGACTGTTGATGACGGCAAAGATAATGCCTGGTCTGGCGATTCTCGTTTCCCATTTTATCGAGGGAGGAACGTTTACGGGTATGGAGCCGACCTCATAAATCGATGAACCCTGCATGTTGAAGCTGGTGGCGGCTGTGTAATACTGCGGGGCGTGTGTAGTTGAAGTGATATGGGACCCCTCATAAGTCTAGATACGTTGGGAAGGGAGTAAGACAGGCTTGTAGGCTTTCCTCAGTGTTATTCACTATAGACATTGACCAGGCTGTGAAGGAAAGGAGGTAGAAATTTCGAGAAGAAATTAAAGTTCAGGGGCAAGAAATAAAAATTCTCCCGTTTGCCGCTTATATCGTAATTCTGTCAGAGATAGCAAAGGACACGGAAGAGCAGTTCAACGGAATGGACACTGTCTTTAAAGGAGGGTATAAATTGAACCTTAAGAAGAGTAAAGTTAGGGTAAGGGAGGGTAGTCCAATAAAATGTAGCGATACTGAATGATTTATATAATGAAATTGGACAATAAAAGTTGTAGATTAGTCGGGCTATTTGGATATTTTATGTTATCATATCTCTTGCACCTGTTACACACTAAAGGTTTGTTGGTTTGTGATGTGAAGGGACAAACTACAAACGTTATCAGTCCCACACCTTAATGGTTTTATCTGTTGACACCGATTTTTTTATGATTATGTTTTTCACCTGATTCAACATCTTTACTAGCACAATTTTATTGATGTAGAAAGAACTTACAGCTAGAACGATGAGGCTGTGTAAATTTCCCATAGCCCTATGAAATAACCACCTACAAGAAGATTCACTTACAACTGTACGAAACTGATTTTGGAACCAATAAAGAATCTAGATACGGCCAGTTAAACACGGATGAATTTTCATTTACATTTCCAAACAAAATTTTGAAAATTTCTGAACAAAAAACTGAAATAACTTCTGATAACCGGGTGAGAGAAGATATGTTTAGAATGGAAATGGGCAGAAAAGCATTTCTGAAAAAGATAACTTGCCAACACCAAATATTGTTTTAATTGCTAGGAAATCTTTTATTATGTCATTTGTCTGGAGTGTATCTTTGTATGTGAGTGAAACGTGGACGATAAACAATTCGGAGCGGTAGAGCATAAAACGTTTTCATATGTGTTGCTACATAATATTGAACATTAGATGGGTAAGTGGCGTGTCTTACGAGGAGGTATTGGACAGAATCGGATAG
Organism: Locusta migratoria; assembly: GCA_026315105.1. Taxonomy (NCBI): domain Eukaryota; kingdom Metazoa; phylum Arthropoda; class Insecta; order Orthoptera; family Acrididae; genus Locusta; species Locusta migratoria. The sequence goes on along the minus strand of CM048745.1, from coordinate 154,962,053 downwards.
AAAAGAGATTTCTATCATTCCTTGACTAAAAGAAGGGACTCATTGGTAGGGCACATTCTGAGACATCAAGGAATCGTCAATTTAGCTTTGGAGGGAAGTGTGAATGGGAAAAATCGCATAGGGAGACCAAGAGACGAAAACGGTAGGCAGCTTTAAAGGAATGTAGGTTGTCGTTATTTACAGGTTAAGAGGCTTGTACAAGATAGGGTAGCGTGCAGAGCTGCATCAAGCCAGTCTTTGGCCTGAAGATCACAATAACAACATGTCACTCTCCGAGTCACGCAAGTACCTTCATCCTGGCACTGTTCTGCTGGTAGACGCCATCGTGCCGAAGAAATACGAGCTGCACGTTGAGGTGAACACGCTTCGCTAGTGCAAACGCTTACTTGTGTTGCATCATAGTGCTACGCGGGCATGCCACGAAAATGCCCACCCGACTATAACGCTCGTTGCTCTGGCGTGGATTCTCTGGCGATACATGCAGGGTGTGTGCTTTGCAAAGACCTTGTAAAAAATAACTAGCCTCAGCAACAGCGCTGCTGTCGCGGGATAATTTGAACCTTAGGCCGGCCGCCATGATAGGGGTAAGCGTCAGATAAAGGCGAGTGTTGTTAGTAGATAAATCGTGTGTTATACAGCTACTGCGCTATATATATACTCAGTTGGTAGTCACGTCTATGTTACTTTACTATTGCAGTATACGTAAAGCACGCTGGTGAAGAGCTGCTTTGTGTTTAAGTGCATAAATCGATTTAAGAAAGGATAAAAATAACGAATACTGTCTTTCCATTTTATACTTCGCAGGAATACAAGCAGCCCTACTACTTGCATTCAGAAATAGTTACTCTTCCTTAACAGGCTCTTAATCCAGACAGTTTAGGATTTTGAATGAAATAAATGACAGACTTTTTACAATACTGGTAGCTCTTAAAAAGGAGCTACTTTAGGCAGTACTGCTGGACAGAAAGTTTATAAAGTTCCATTTAATCATAGTTTAAAAACAAACTATTTCGACCAAGAGATCAGTTGCCTCACTGCAGTTCGAACTTTTGTTAATGAAATTAATATTAGCAACTTGTAAGATAGAATTTAAAGGTCATCTGATTTACATAAAGGTATAATAACTGAAAGGGGTTTGCAGAAATGTGTATGTTGCCATATACGAATGACATATAGCCACACTGGATGCACATTGTGAAGTTGAAACCTATGACGATATTTGGTGACTTTTGAGCAGTTTGCGCTACTGTAAGGTATTTGGCTTAAAGCATTAAAAGTAATAATATTCGTGCTACATACCGCAATGCTAATGTTTGATGCGCTTAGTCAAGAAAAAGTTATGGCATACTTCGTGTTGTTAAAAGAATTTCGTAGTTGCTGGTTGCTGTATTGTCCAGGTAAGACGCTGTTTTACAGTGATATATCTGATGGGAAATTTCATTTTCACAGTCGATTTTTAACATTGTTTCAGGCAGCCCTGTTTAATTTTTTGATGCTATAAATTATCTATAAATACTGCGGAATACAGCAGGCACTCAAGCAAAGACGTAAAGTGTTGTGAAACTTTTCCGAAATTAATGTTTATACAAAAGTTTCACGATCGTAAAATATACCGAGAAAGTGCCAAAAAGAGTCTCTAACGATAAATTCCGTTCATATGCTGCACTTAGAACGCTACAAAACTAAATTTTATAATTCGTTTTAATTAAGAAAAATAAACCCTGTTGCCCGATTTCTACACCATATGTGTAATAAATTTTCACACAACCGATAGTTGCTGTATATTCAAAGAGTCTGAAGCTCTTCTGTAGTTATATATTTAAAGGAGACATAGTTTTCGCGATTTAAGTCGAATGAATACACACGCTAATCAAAAGAGTATTACGCACATTTAAAGTTCGCGGCGAAGTTTGCCACCACAATGGCCGCCGAGGCGCTCCTCAATTTGCCCGCTGTTCGCAGGCGGTCGCTTACGGAATTGTGGGGGCTTGGTGCTTTCAGACACTTCACACTGTGCACGCCAATGGCAGTCAGCCAGACGGAGCGTAAAACATGGTTTATCGGTGTTCGTTGAGGAGACTCGTAGCCCCTTGGTTCATATGGATGTTCAGTTGCTGAAGAGTGGCTCCTTTACACCGCCGTACACAACTCGACGGAAAAAGTTCAGAGAAAGGGAGCACGTTTTGTTTCGTTATGCCGGTACAGGAGAGAGAGAGTGTGTCACGAAAATGAAATGAGGGACGAGTTGGGATGAAAATCATTAAATTAAAGGGGTTATTTGTTGCGGCGAAGTCTATTTACGAATTTTCTTTTACCAACCTTCTCCTCCGAATTCGAACAATTTTGTTGGCACCCACCTAAATAAGGAGAGATGATCATCACAGTAAAAGAAATCAGATCGGAAACGGGAAGATTTTGGTGTTGTTCCTTTTCCCTTCGCGCTGTTTGATAGTTTGACGGCAGGGAAATATCATCATTTAAAAAATCGTCGTCAACAGATAAAACCATTAAGGTGTAGGTCTGATCACGTTTGTAGTTTGTCCCTTCACACCACAAACCAATAAACCTTTATGTGTAACAGGAGCAACAGTTATGATAACATAAAATAACCCAGTTAATCCGACTCATCTACTACTTTTATTGTCCAATTTCCTTACATAATTCATCCAGCTTCGCTTGATTTTCTTGGACTACACTCCCTTACCCTTATTTTACTCTTCTTTAGGTTCACTTTATACCCTCCTTTCAAGACACTGACCATTCCGTTCGATGAATTATGTCATGCACTTAAATGTGCAAACGGTCCAATAACACAGAATAATATGCACCTGTAACAGTTTTGCCCTGTTCCAGATAGTCGATGAGGATTATCCCTTGCGAATCTCGATATCTTAACGACCGAAGGACCGGTCTTCGCCTTTTTATTTTTTGCGCAGATTCTCCCTTGGCAACCCATTGTTTGGATTGTTCTTTGGTCTCAGTATAATAGTAATATATCCATGTTTCATTCGCAGACTTGACGAAACGACGCTTAAAGTCCTGCGGATTTTTCCTGAACAGCTGCATACCTACCTTGCAACACTTCGCACGATTCCATTTTTGGTCAAGTGTGAGCAATCGCGGTACCCATCTTGCGGATAACTTTCTCATGTCAAAATATTATGTACCCGTTCATTTGAGATGTCCACGGCACTAGCAATCTCACGCACCTTAACTCGTCTGCCATCCATCACCATGTCATGGATTTTATTAATGATTTCTGGAGTCGTAGCCTCTACAGGACGTCCAGAACGTTCAGCGTCACTTGTGCACATATGACTACTTTTGAAACAACTTAGAAACTGTTCTAATCGAAGGTGCAGAGTCACCATAATGTTTATAAAGCTTCTGTTTAGTCTCCTGAGGCGTTTTGCCTTTCATAAAGTAATGTTTAATAACCTCACGAAATTCTGTTTCATCCATTCTTTGACAATCTCTCGACTTCCTTGATTCACACGAATGCCAAACACAAAGAAATATACCAATATGGCTGAAACTTGGTGTGAGTTCTTTCCAAAGATGCTACTAACTAAACACGGCCTCGATACGCGCCGGTGGTGCCATTTCTCAGACTTTACACGGACTTTTCAAACGCCCCTCGTACAACTAGGTTTCCGTGATTTCCTTAAATCTCTTCGAGCAAATGCCTCGATGGTTCCTTTGAAATGGTACGGCCGATTTCCATCCCCATCCTTAGCTAAACCATCCGAGCGTGAGCTGCGCCTGTGATGACCACGCTGTCGACGGGACGTTAAACCCTACTCTTCGTTCCTCCATCAGCGGCATCTGCTGTTGCGACACTTACGTTGTTCGGTTATAACTAGGAAACACGCGACAGTACGATGCTCCACTTTGCACGGCTAGGAGCGTACTGACACACCGAGAAAGCTGATGTCGAAATGGCGCCGCTACAGTCACATGCGATGAAACTTCCTGGACAGTACTGGTAATATTGAGTAAGACCCGGCGCCACTTTTCCAGAAAGCTGCCAGTATTATCTCGTGCAGAACCGGTACTTGGAGAGTGAGTCGGGGCAGAAGCGCCCGCACGAAGACGTGCTGGCAGCCAATCAGCAGATTGGGGTGCTCGGCAAAGAGGCCCACTAGTTGATGCGGGCGGGGGCGGCTATCGACCAGATGACGGCGAGGCCACGCCCACCGGGACCCCGCTACTGGGGAGGGGGCGGCCTCGTGGCGCTCTGCACGAACTAGGGGGGGAAGGGGGGGCAGCGCAGGTCCTTACCCCAAAAGACGGAGAGGGTGTGGATCCTAAAATGCCTACCTTAAGAGGGGACCTTGATGAAAATCACCAGTAATGCCAATTTTCGATTTATTTTTTTATTTGTTTGTAAAACTCATGGGCAATAAGTTCCCAAAGTTTCAATGTTGAAATCGCATCCAAAGTGCCTGAAAATTAATTAAAAGTGTGACGCGGCCTCCCTGCCAAGCCCACGTTTTAAAGTAACGATTCTGTGTATTACACTCCTGGCCACTAAAAGTGCTACACCACGAAGATTACGTGCTTCAGATACGAAATTTAACCGACAGAAAGAAGATACTGTGATCAAATGATTAGCTTTTCAGAGCATTCACACAAGGTTGGCGTCGGTGGCGACACCTACAACGTGCTGACATAAGGAACGTTTACAACCGATTTCTCATACACAAACAGCAGTTGACCGGAATTGACTGGTGAAACGTTGTTGTGATGCCTCGTGTAAGGAGGAGAAATGCGTACCATCACATTTCCGACTTTGATAAAGGTCGAATTGTAGCCTATCCCGATCGCTGTATATCGTATCGCGAGACTGCTGCTCGCGTTGGTTCCGATCCAGTCACTGTTAGCAGAATATGGATTCGGTGGGTTCAGGATGTAAATGCGGAACGCCGTGCTCGATCCCACCAATTGAAAACGTCTGGTCAATGGTGGCCGAGCAACTGGCTCGTCACAATACGCCAGTCCCTACTCTTGATGAACTGTGGTATCGTGTTGAAGCTACATGGGCATCTGTACCAGTACGCGCCATTCAAGCTCTGACTCAATTCCCAGGCGTATCAAGGCCGTTATTACGGCCAGAGGTGGTTGTTGTCGGTACTGATTTCTCAGGATCTATGCGCCCAAATTGCGTGAAAATGTAATCACGTGTCAGTTCTCGTATAATATATTTGTCCAATGAATACCCATTTATCATCTGCATTTCTTCTTGGTGTAGTAATTTTAATGGCCTGTAGTGTACTTTCAACCAAAAATGTGCGGGATGCATCATTTATGACGAAGCCATTTTTTTTAATTTTATTTATTTATTTTTTATTTTTTTTGCCTTGTGATACTAACGGAGATTCATTCAAGTGTTCAATGCTTTCTTCATTCACTTATGCCACGATCACAAAGAGTGAATAAGAAACTGGATAAATTGCGTTTCAATAAGTTAGTGAATAGAAGACGTGAGAAACAACGCAAACCAGCAATGAGACTACGTCCGAAGTAAGAACGTCAACTGAACATGTGAATTCGTCTCCTAGAAACTCCAAGCGAAATATTAGTGATGAATTTCGGTTTCTGGTCGATCCTGCACTTCTGAGAAAGTGTCTTCTTGGCAAAACCCAGAATCGAAATGAGTCTCTAAATTGACTCGTATGGAAACGATGCCCTAAAACCTCATTTGCATCTGCATTTCCGAAGTATTCTGGCGTAATATGCAGGCGAGTAAAAACGGGACACTCGAAAAGTTCAAATGTTTGTAGAACTTATGGGACTTAACTACGGGGTCATCAGTCCCTAAACTTACAAACTATTTATGAACTAGCCAAGACTAAGGACGGCACAAATATCCATGCCCTAGGGGGGATTCGAACCCCCGACCGTAGTGGCCGTGCAGACCGTGACTGAAGCGCCTCAGTCCCCTCGGCCACCGCGGCCGGCGGGACAATCGAGTAATGTTTTTACTATCTCAAAAAGGACCATCCTAACGGCAAATACGCGGGGCGTTTGGAAAGTCAGTGCAAAGTCCGAGAGATGCCACAACCGGTGCGTATCGATGTCATGCTTAGTAGCATCTTTGGAAAGAACGCACACCAAGTTTCAGCCATATTGGTCAATTTATTTATGTTTGGCATTCGTGTGAAGTCGAATGATTGGCCGGCCGCGGTGCCGAGTGGACTGAGGCGCTCCAGTCACGGTCTGCACGGCCACTACGGTCGGGGGTTCGAATCCCCCCTCGGGCATGGATATTTGTGCCGTCCTTAGTCTTAGGTAGTTCATAAGTAGTTTGTAAGCTTAGGGACTGATGAGTCCGTAGTTAAGTTCCTTAAGTTCTACAAACATTTGAACATTTTCGAATGATTGTCGAAGATTGAATGACAAAGAATTTCGTGTGGTGATTAAACATTACTTTATGAAAGGCAAAACGCCTCAGGAGACTAAAGAGAAGCTTGGTAAATATTATGGTGACTCTGAACATTCGTTTAGAACAGTTTCTAAGTGATTTCAAAAGTTTCTAAGTGGCCATATGGGCACAAGTGACGCTGAACGTTCTGGACGCCCTGTGTAGATTACGACTCCAGAAATCATTGATAGAATCCATGATATGGTGATGGATGACAGAAGTGTTGAGGTGCGGAGATTCTTAGTGCTGTGGACATCTCGAATGAACGGGTACATAATATTTTGCATAAACATTTTGACATGAGAAAGTTAGCCGCAAGATGGGTGCTACGATTGCTCACGCTTGACCAAAAACAGAATCGAGCGAATTGTTGCAAGGAAGGTTTGCAGCTGTTCAGGAAGAATCCGCAGGACTTCAAGTGTCGTTTCGTCAAGTCTGCGAATGAAACATGGATATATTACTGTTATACTGAGACCAAAGAACAGTACAAACAATGGGTTGCCAAGGGAGAATCTGCACAAAAATAGCGTCGTTTCGTCACCGTGTATGAACATGGCTACATTACTATACTATGGAGACCAAAGAACAATCTAAACAATGCGTTACCAAGAGAGATTCTTCAGCAAAAAAGGCGAAGACCGGTCCTCGTTCGGTAAGATTATGGTGACGGTTTTTTGCGATTCGCAAGGGATATTCCTCATCAACTATCTGGAACAGAGTAAACCTATTACAGGTGCATATTATTCGTCGTTATTGGACCGTTTGAAAACCAAGGTGCAAGATAAACGTCGGTTATTGGCCCACAAAATAGTCCTTTTCCATCACAACAATGCACCAGCACACCTCAGCAGTTATGGTCGCAAAATTATTGGAAATATGATTCCAGCTCGTTTCACATCCCCCCTATTCTCCAGACGTGGCTCCCTCGGACTACTGTTTGTTCCCAAATTTGAAGAAATGGCTGGCGGGACGAAGATTTCATTCAAACGAGGAGGTGATTGCAGAAACTAATAGCCATTTTGCAGGCTTGGACAATTTCTATTATTCGGAAGGGATCAACAAATTAGAATACGTTGGACGAAGTGTATTAGTCTAGAAGGAGACTATGTCGAAAAATAAAAATGGTTTTCTCCAAACACGTTAGTAACTTTTATTTTTTGCACGGACTTTTTCAGACGCCTGTCGTACTTTTGTTCCAATGTGATACAGGACACGACAGTTAGTGCCTTCACACAAAAATATCTGCGGTTGCGTGGCTCTTTATCCGAATCAGATTTACGCTCACGGAGATGTTGCTTGCTTCACGTCCCGAAGTATGGGAATGGGTGGGGATTGAAATATGATAACGGCGTGGAGGATTTAGAACTCCTCTCCAGCGATACTACGGCAATATAATCGGCGTCGTCATGTAGCAGGATTACACCTGCTCACAATTTGCCGAGGTTGCTTGGACTGGGCTGTAGGGACTGCGCTGAAGAGCCCTCAACGTCGACCATAAAGTCCCGATTTCTCCACCCGCTGTTGCCATATTTTGTGCGCCGTCATCTGAACGAGGAAGTTCGGAACCGGCGTACCGGGCCCGGCGCGAAGCTGACGTGGCACTTTTCGGGTAGCCCCCAAGGTCTCGCCACCTTACAGTTTGCTACTTTTTTGCTTTGGGATTTGTGAAGGACACTGTCTACACACCTCCTTTGCCGTAAACACCGTCTGAACTCTTCGGTCGCTCACTGCTTCCCTGGTGAACACGGAGAGGAACTTGCTCAAACCAGTCGAACCACTCGCATGTATGTCGTGTAACACTAGCAGAGCACAGACTGACATGCCAAGTATTACGATTTGTCCGTAATTATCACGACTTATAGTCAACTATTACAGTGTTTCGGGAGCCGATTCTAAAATTACGGAATTCGGTATTTGGTTTATTTTAGTAGTTTGGCAACATTGTTTTTCGTAGTGCCATTTTATGAACTAGTGTGGTTGCAGAAACAACGCAATTCGGAGCTCTTTTATCATCAGCTTGGCACAAGCATTACGGTATACATAAATACTGAAGCGGAGACTCGATAACTTCACTACTGCGGGTGCGTAAACTTGTAGTTCGGTTCCGATTTGACGTAATACGGTTCCTGCTGTTACGTCATTGGCGAGTGGAAATCAGTTATTGAGTATCTCTTAAGTCTCGCACTTTTATAATCTTTTTCGAATTTAATGTTCAATGTAATTGTTTCTTCTAAAGTTACGTATACTCTGCCAGAGATGCAATTATCTACTGTTAAGCATGAAATAGAGATTTTTGAAATAAATTGGCATTTCTGCACAGAGAACATTCGTAGTGATGTTTCAAAATCTACAGACGTTTTAGGATGGAGTATGGAACACGTACAGTGTAACAATTTTGGGGAATTACGTAAAAGAAAACGGTTTATTAATACACAGCACAGATTCAGAAACAACGTTATTGTGTAACATATCCAAATATTTATTCACAGGAATTAACGAGAACTATCGACAGGAGATCTCAAACATTGCATATGAGGTTTTTTCATAAAAATCCGGAATTTTGTCCACAAAATGTTTCTATGTTTATTTCTTGTACAAAATAGTCTCCTCCACAACTGATACACAGCTCCCAGCGCCGTCTCCACTTGCTGAAGCAGTCTCGGTGCGCTACTTGCTGGATAGCGCGGAGCGCCTCGGCGAATATTCTTTTATCTCGTCTATCGCTGTAAATTTTCATCCTTTCAAAGGGGTTCTCCACTGTGAGAAAGAAAAGAAAAAGAACTCTGCAGGGCCTGGTCTGGAGGGAACGGAGGTTGAGTCAGCACAGTGATTTTATTATCTAAGTAGCTTAATTCCCGCTGCTTCGCACGCGTAGACTTGATGGTCAGCATTGGTTGTGTCTACTTCTAAATATAAATTTTCATAGATTTGGATTTAACAATGCTTTCCTAATCAAGTATTTTGATACAACTTGCCACCCCCTATTGCACCATTGATGGCAGAATTAAAACATTTTGAAAAATATTTTTTTTAATTCTAACCATGGTTCCAAATCCAAATTTTCTCATTTCTAGCATTAAAACAGTCATAGTAGCACCGTTAAAAGATTTTCCCTTATTGCACCGCTTAAGGGTTGAATTACGAAAACTATCGAAACACGTGTTTTTAAAATTCCAATCAAAAATCTAAATCTGAAGTTTTGTATTTCTTGCTTCAAAATTGCCTTAAGAGCTACGTATTTTCAAAAACCCTTCATCCACTATTTCACCCCCTTAGGGGAGGAAATATCGAAAAATCGCTGATGCCTACATTGTAAAATAAACAACGTTTATATATTTCAAGTTTCTGTCATCTGTGCATTCGCTTTTCAGTGCCGTTTAGTGTCTTGTAGAAACGGATCGAAAACTTGAAATTTCTTTCTTACGCTTTGGCATCTTTTTTGGTAGTTTTACTTTTCAAACGCTTGTTGCAGAAAACCAACTGAAGAAAGTGCACCACGTTTCGCTGTATATAATCTCTTTGATATTATAGTGCCAAAAGTCATCGCTGGTCTTCAGTCCGAATTTTATATAACAACCACTATGTCTTCCACCCTGTTATAGCAATCGACACGGAATTGCTATGCTGTACAACGGGAGACTTTGTGCTATAACAACACAGAGAAACCGTTCGTCTCCATTGTGTATTATTTTCTGAAGAGCAAAATATTGACACACGTAAAATTTTATATAATTCGGTAACTTTCAACTCCCATATCTTCCACCCCTTTATCGTTATCAACCCTCTACCACCATAGTGCGCAATGAGAGACATACCTACTACCACATACAATCACTGTTCGTTTTCAGTGTGATTTCAGAGTCAAATATAGGCACAGACACCTCAATTTTTATATATTAAGATTAGTCGTGCACCGATAGGAATGAATGTGCGTGCGGGTGCGTTGTCGTGATGAAGTGCCATGAATTGTCTCGTCACATGTCAGGCCGTTTCCTTCTCGCATCTTCTCGAAGACGTCGCAACACGTTCCGTTAGTATCACCGCTTAACTATTTGTCCCTGCGGCACGAATTAATGATGAATTAATCCTTCAAAGTCGAAGAAAGCTATTAACATGGCTTTAACATCTGACCTGTCGAGCTTTTTTTTTTTTTTTTTGTTCTGGAGAGCCTTTCCCGGCCTATTCTGATGACTGAATCTTGCCCTCAACGTCATAATCGTAGACCCACGTCTCATTCTAAGTAATTATTTTCTTAAGGAACGTCCCGTTCTGATTTGCGCGATCCGAAACCTCTTCGCACATTGCGGCTCTTTTTGGTCTTGACTCGGACGCTGTGGGATGAACCTGGCGACAACATGATGCAATCCAGTATGGGGTGTCAGGCTTGCGTAACTTGAACTAATTGAAATGTTATATTCTTCTGCAATCTCTGATGCGGTCAGTCTTCGATTGACAAGGACAATTTCATTGACGTTCATACAGCGAGTTTCATTCGTAGGTGTCGGAGGGCGTCGTGAACAGGGTCATTTTTAACTTCTGTCTGAACATTTTTAAACCGCGGGAACCATTCGTAGTATGGCTTAAGCTCTCATGGCCCTAGGGTTCCTGCATCGTTTTGGTGTATCTCTGTATCGGTTTTCGTGAGTGTTACACAAAACTTAAATCTGACTCGTTGCTCTTCTAAGTATGCCATCTCGAAACTGACCCTGAACAGTAACTAAGAGAGAGACAGTAATGGAACTTCCGATAGTTAGACATTGACCACAGACGGGAAAGCGAACCACATTTCGTTTCAACACGCAGTTGGCGCGAAATTACGAATCTTTAGATTACCTGGACTGTTTTGACATCTAACGACGTAATATTCAATATATTTTTTCACTGGTTCGCTGCTATAATATTTATGTTTTATATACCTTGGCCATTTCGGCAATAATGCGATCTTCGTGTTATTTTCTGAATCGTGTGTTTTCCATCGAATATCGTTAATTGTTCTGTCAGACCACAAATCGTTGACCGACATAAGTAACTGTCACAATAGCATCAAATTACAGTATAAACGAACTCGGAAAACCTTGTGGTGTAACAGAACAATATTAAGTTATTCGATGGAAAACACACGATTTAGAAAATAACATGGCATTATATCCAAAACGACCGTAGCATAAAATAAATAAATATCATAGAAGCGAACTGACGGAAAAATATTGCTAATGCTACGTCATTGAATGAGTGTTACAGCGCTGAAGGACCCAAAGATTACAAGCTTTTGACAATGTTCCTCACAAACTACTTCTAATCAAATTGTATGCCTGTGGAGTAAGGTTTCAGTAGTGCGGATACGTGATTTTTTGTCAGAAAAGTCACATTCAGGGTACCTGACGGAAAGTAATGGAGAGAAACAAGTGATATCTAGTCACAGGGCAAGTGGCGTAGATAAATAATTCTTGTGGGGGATGTGAGGGGGGGGAGAGATCCGTTATAGTACAAGATGATGCTCTTTCGGTTATTAGTTCCTAGCTTACAAACTACTCAAACTAAGCTCAGGACAACACATACACCCATGCCCGAGTGGGGACTCGAACCCCCGACAGCGAACGGCCGCGAGCAGCGCAGCACGGCGCCTTAGTGCGCACGGCTATTCCGCCGCGGCTAAATACTACTAGCTGAGCTAAACTCTCAAACACTGTTTCAAAGTTGACAACTGTAACACAGACTACACTGCTAGCGGTGAAAAGACCATGGATATGGTTCGGTATGTGTGTGTGTTGGTTTTTGCGTGCGCGGTATATTCCTCGTTGTCTCCCTCCCCCTCTATCTTCCGTTTCAACGGGACATTAAACCCGAATCTTCCTCTTCCAGCTCCTGTATGTAGCGTTCCACAGGGGACTGTTATTTACTCTCTGCTTTTTATTCTACACTTCTGCAGTCACATAACGGATAAAAATGTTTGAAAACGGGAGAATAACATTTCTCGATCAATGTCTAAAGCATGTGCAGCTAAAATTTGAGACATTTACTAAGAATATTTAGTTGTACCGCTTTTTGTGATTTTATTCATACGAACGGTAACTTTGAACCCATGCATCTGAGTAACGGATAAAAATACCTAAAAAGAAAATTGAAAAGTTGTTGGAGTGCATCATGTTAAAGAACACACGGTAAATATTTCGACGGTTTGCGATGAATTAAATGTATAAATGTGGTCATCCTCACAATTCGTAATTTTCATACCCTTTTTTCCCCAGAGAGAGTGTAATGTTTAAATTCGGGCTCCGTACCGTAGGTTAGGTATGGTGTGATTACTAGTATCTGGGTGCAGTATCATAAGATAGTGACAATCCAACAGAGATATGACTCAGTTTTCAGTATAGGTCAGAATGTGAAGACACTGTAGGCATCGCGCCACACTGTGAATGGAGGCCTTCAGCGGAATCGGTGTGACCCTGACACGGAAGCCGATGGTCGCCGGGACGACGTGAAACGGCTGCTACGTTGGAGAGAGCGGTCGCCTCGCTCAGAGTGGAAGCTTCCGCCATCTGGCCGTGAATCCTGCTGTCAGCACGAAATAACGTGGCCGAGGTCAACGGGGTACGACCGCATCTGCATCTTGTACAGTTGTTCCGTGGCAGCAACGAAGCCACATCGCACATTCAGTTGGAATCACCTTGACGTGTGTCATGTGGCGGAAGAGGAAAATTTCTGATGTTCCGCTGCTAGTTGGTAGACCAACGCCGTTGGCACCGTCTGTAGCATCTCACCAGCGTTCTTTGTATATGTATAGACACTTGGCTCTACACAGTATAAGAAAAAGTAGATGAAAAGTGGCAGCCAGCCAAAAAATGGTTGTAAACTTTAGTGAAACAAGACGCCTGGTCAGTTTCCGACATTTTTTTAATTCTTTCCAAATGACGTCTCTTACAGACTCTGCTGAGGGTGTTGGTGTCCTAAAATACAGAGAAAATTCGTTCTGCTACGTAGAGAAATTAATTAGGTAATTGTTTAAAACGCTGTTTGATTAACATTTATTAACCTCGAAATCGTCAGTTTGGACAAAACAGGATTTTTTCTTTTCTTCTTTTTCTTTTTTTCTCTCTTTTTTTCATGTTCGGATGTTCGGATATTTTCTTCTTATTCATAAAAGAAATCATTCTGTTCCTTAAAATGGTGACGCATCACCGAATAAACAGTTGGTTTCGAACATTTATGAACCGTGATATAGAGCTCCCACACTGATTTTCAGGAGTCGGCGCCTCTGGTTCCATACAACTTCTTCCACTTTTCTCGATTGATCTGTGTTCGCCGCGGTGGAGTAGCCGAGCGGTCTAAAGCACACTCGCTGCGGAGCGCGCCGTGGAGGTTCGAGTCCTCCCTGGTGCATGGGTGTGTGTGTCTGTCCTTAGGTTAGTTTACCTAGGTTTAAGTAGTTTGTAAGCTACGGAGTGATGACCACGTAGTTTCGTCCGATAGAGTTACAGACATTTTTTGATCTGTGTTCAGTTTTTCACGGCCTATCCACTGCACCATTTTATAACTAAATCTGAGGGGGGGGGGGGGGGTACGATGGGGAGGTTCTGTTGTTAAGATATATGCGTGTTTGCATACGCATGCCTACGTTAGATTCTTTAGCTCCTCAGTGTAATTTGTCCGCTGTTCTGTATATAGCTGTACTCTCTCTCTCTCTCTCTCTCACACACACACACACACTTAAATACACACACACACACTTAAATACGCACACACACACAAAACAGAGAGAGCGAGCAGGCAGTCAACTGTAGGAGAGCGCTGGGCGCGTCCAAATTAATGTTGGAGCGGCGCGGTTCCGGTTGCTGCAAGTCTTGCCGGCAAGTGGGTTAAACAATGGCTGGTGGCGGCGGGGCCCATGATTTAGCGAGCTGCGCGATGCGCGAGTCGAGCGGCGCCGAGTCGGCTGGGCCTAATGAGGTGCTCACCTGTGCTCGCTGGCCGCCGATGCGCCGGCACAGCCAGCGAAAGCGAGCGCTGTCTCCAGTGCACGGCCTACCTAACAGCCTGCACGTCGCTCCAGGGCTAACGCCGCGCTGTGCACGTACTCCAGAGTACCACAGCTAATCACTAGATCGCTAATACGATTACTCTTTAGCAGTGACGGCGCGCGTCCGATGTATTCACTGGTTGAGTGAACCCTCGGAAAAAAGCTCGTCGTGAGAGAAAAAAAGTAAACAAATAGATAAAATAAAAGTGTTTTCAAAGTATCGCTCCTAGTTTCGTTCTTCTATCAGATCATTTTATATGCACATTCTAAGTATATTATCGCATGACAAACGTTTTACGTCGCGGAGACAGCACGTATACGAGTCGCAGCTGAGGCGCTCCAGTCACGGTCAGCACGGCCACTACGGTCGGGGGTTCGAATCCCCCCCCCCCCTCGGGCATGGATATTTGTACCGTCCTAGTTCGTAAGTAGTTCGTAAGTAGTTCATAAGTAGTTTGTAAGTTTAGGGACTGATGACCCCGTAGTTAAGTTCCATAAGCTTAACAAACATTTGAACATTTTGAACGAGTCGCAGCGCGGCCGCGGTTCAAATTCTGTTCTGAACACCCCTGCAAGCAGCATAGGGGCGCTCCCGCGGCAGGGAGCAGCGATGGGAAACGTCCCTTTTAACACTGCTATTCGAGCTGGTAGAGACACCAGCTCCTCACTACTCGAGTTCTGGCGGTTACGTACAAATCGTCCCTAAGCAGATACAATGGAGCCTTGCGCATCGGCAATCCTCCGTTAAAGAAACATTGTCTTTTATATTTTGTTTTTGGCGCTTAGAAGATTCATGAGAAACACGTCGTCGTTGTTGTTGTGGTTTTCAGTCCGGAGACTGGTTTGATACAGCTCTCCACCCTACTCTATCCTGAGCAAGCCTTTTCATCTCCTCATAAGAACGGCAACCTACATCCATTTGAATCTTCTTACTATTTGCGTCTCTTGGTCTCCCTCTGCGAATTTTACCCCACACACTTCCCCTCCAATGCTAAATTTACGATTCCTTCGTGTCTAAGCGATCCCTTCTTTTAGTCAAGGTATGCCAAAAATACTGTTCAGTACCTCTTCATTAGTTAACCGATCTACCCACCTAATCTACAGCATTCTTCTGTAGCACCACATTTCAAAAGCCTCTATTCTCTTCCTGTCCGCACTGTTTATGGTCCATGTTTCACTCCCGTACAAGACAACACTCCACACAAATACCTTCAGAGAAGACTTCCTTACACTGAAATTAATATTCGATATTAGCAAATTTCTCTTTTTCAAAAATGCTTTTCTTTCCATTGCCATTCTGCATTCATTTTATATCCTCTGTACTGCGACAGTAATATGTTATTTCACTACCCAAGTGACAAAACTCATCTCTCACCTTCATTGTTTCGTTACCTAATCTAATTCTTTCAACATCGCCTGATTTTCTAAAACTGCATTCCATAATCTTTGTTTTGCCCTTGTTAATGTTCACGTCATATTTGGTGAAATATCTTATGACAATAAAGCAATTGTAAAATCCTTGACGATACGATCATGAATAATAATGAAGTCTCTACTATCCACCGCATGAATAGCCGTGTGATTAGCGGTGTCGCGTTGCTCCGTCGAGGGTAGTGGGTTCGAGACCGACTGCAAGCAATTTTTTTATAACCCAATCTTCTTTTTAACAGATACGGAAACAAGAATTACTCTTGTGTTGTTACTCGCCAGTATATCTTAGGACGTTTTAATAAATGTGTCGCGATTTCGACGGTAAATGACATTTATACTCTTCATTGTAACAAATATTTAACTGTTTGAATAGAGATGGGTGAGAGCAGCCTTTGAGCATGTGTAAGGTTAGAACTTGACCCGAAGGCAGCTTATCTCTTCATCGTAACAGATTCATGTCGTGTTACAGCAGTTACTTGCTGTGTTATAGTGTTCATGTGCATAGTCATATGCTATTGGTGTTTATTATCAAAGAAAAATGAACAATTTTCAGTACCTTTTAGAAACGAATTACTCAGCTTTAAGCCTGAAAGTGAAGTGTGAAATAAAGAAGCTTGTTAGGCCGTCGCCTCAGCTCGAGTTGAAGCAAGCGCAAACGAGCCGAGGTAAGACGTTCTGCAGATCTTGTAACGAAAATATATCTAAAGAGGGGAGGGGAACGGCCACGCTACTATCAAGATCCAGGACTCAATTGAAGTGAACCCCCAGTCATCTGAAGCACCAGCCGCCACTGCTCTTTAGTTAACTGAATTAACTTTCCGAGTAACGGATACATGTATAAGTCAATTTAAAAAATAACGGCAATACACGCTGTAACTTTCGTAGAATTTTATCGAGGTCGTTATACGTTAATTCATCATCATTATACTAACACAAATTATTTACAGACGAATGGAAAAGCTGGTGGACTCTGACCTTGGGGAAGATCAGTTTGGATTTCGGAGAAATTTAGAAACACGCAGGCAGTACTCACATGAATACTTATCTTTGAAGATAGGTTAAGGGAAAACAACGTTTTTAGGATTTGTGGATCTGGAGAAAGCTTTTGACAATGTTGACTGGAATACACTCTTTCAAATTCTAAAGATAGCAGAGGGAAAATGTAGGGAGCGAAGAGTTATAGGGTAACGTGATACTATTACGATCATTTCGGACAAGAAAAGAAATAATTTTAACCATGGCACTTGTTCTTGGATGTTTAATGAACATGTAACACAAATTACAAATGTTCATATAAACACAGAAAAAGGTTACAGAATTCAGAAAAACGATCATAAAAATAACACTCTAGGTACATTTGTGATCCCTTCCTGGTACAGTTTTGATCACTGGCATCTTCCACATAAAAAGCGCTTTTTCCCTCGGGCACCAACGCGTACTTCGTGGTACCAAACATTGCATTTTTGCCAGCGAACCAGTCTCCCTTAACTAGAAAATTTATAAAAATGTTTTCAAATGTTTGTATAATTTATGGGACTTAACTACGGCGTCATCAGTCCCTAAACTTACAAACTGCTTATGAACTAACTAATACTAAGGACGGCAAAAATATCCATGCCCGAGGGGGGATTCGAATCCCCGACCGTAGTGACCGTGCAGACCGTGACTGGAGCGCCTCAGCCCCCTCGGCCACCGCGGCCGGCGAAAATTTATAATAGCGCGTTAGACTAGACAGCTACATTTACCTCTTAACAGGAAAAAAATTATATCTCCTTAGCACAAAGTGGTGTATTCTTGGAAAAGACAGGAGGAGCTGTAGAAACCTGCTACACTAAAACGCCACACAAAGGCAAGTGCTGCCAACACTACGAGACTGACAAATGGCGCGAAACCTTTTGTACCTATATCGAATTTGTACCACCTTACCCTATTCAACTTGTACAAAACCAGACAGCAGTTATCAGAGTCGAAGAGTGTGAAAGGAACGCAGTGGTTGGAATGGGAGTAAGACTGGCTTGTATCCTTTCCCCAATGTTGTTCGATCTGTACATAGAGTAAGTTCTGAAGAACGTAAGGAGATATTTCAGGAAGGAATTAAAGTACAGGGAGAAGGGCACGGCCAATTTTCTTGTCCATCCTTGAAAATAAACAATCCATGCTTGTCATCCGTCTCTAATGACCACGTTGTTGAAGGAAAGTTAACCTCTCCCTTCCCTTCCTCGTTTTTGGCTTATGTACTGATCGCATCTTCTTTTAAAGCTCTACAGTTGACTGCATATTATACATCGGTATATTGCTTCCTGGGTGTTTCTGTGATGGGTTATGCCGCTCCTCATTCTTTATCTAGTAAACACCTTTTACGACCCATAAAAGACGTTCTTTTAAAGGCGAGTTCATTACTTATACCGCGTGCCAGCTCCCCCCCCCACCCCAAGAATACTGTAGTTGAGGGCGGGGTAGCGAAGCATATGTAAAACTCGAGCTGTCTGTAGCAGGAAATTTACTAGCTCTAAAATATATGTCACGCTCGTTTTCAGGAGCTTGAAAATGACTTGGTGTCGAAATTACATACTCGCAAAATAAAAAGGATCGCAAAGATAGCCTATTATGAAACATATTTTAATTTATGAAATACGGGGTTATTCAGAAAGAAGGAACAGATTTTAAAGATTTATATCTTCCAAACTACAAAAGATAGCACCACAATTCCAATGTTCTCGACAGACAGTAGTGTGAAGTTTGAACATGAAATAGATTCGCAGAAGACTAATGTCTGCTGTGTCATATCTCTTAATGAAGTCTATGGGCCTTTCCTGTTCTTGGAGAAAACTGTGACAGGACTAACATATCAAAAAATGGTTCAAAACTGGTTATTTCCTCAAGTCGACAGGGGTGTAGATGGCTTCGTCTTCATGCAATATGCTTCCCCGCCTCATTTTTGTACCAACATCCAACGTTATCTGCATGACACCATTCCAGGGTGTTGGATTGGGTGAGGAGCAGCAGAAGATAAATTTCATCCACCATGGTCTCCGAAGTTTCCAAACCTCACACCTTACGTAAAATACAATGTGTCTAATCCCACTGTTGCCTGACACGTTTGAAAGTCTATGAAAGTCTGCTACATCAAATTGTTGAGGCTGTTAATTTGACAACAAGAAACCAGCTGCTTCAAATGTGGCAAGAAATGAGCCACTGTTTCAGTATTTGTCATGTAACACGTGATGCTCATATTGAATGTATAAACATTTAATCTTTTCTCTTTCCAGGAACGTTGGAATTGTGTTTCTACCTTTCATAGTTTTAAAGCAATAAATTTTCGAAATCTGTTCCTTCATTTTGAATAGCCCTGTATATAGAGGCTGTGGCGCCCAGCAACCACATTACTGTATGGACGATGTCTGTTCTTTTAAATAAAAATAGTCACTTACGAAGATCGACAAGAATGCAACATGTCGCAACGCGCAAGAACGCATACCATGAGAACAGCGCAAATTACACAGTTGCTACCGCACGGGAGTAGCCGCGTGGTCTAAGGCATCATGCTGCGGACTGGGTGGCCATTCCCGTCGGAAGTTAGAGTCCGCCTTTTGGCATGGGTGTGTGTATTGTCCTTAGTGTAAGTTAGTTTAAGTTGTTTGTTAGTCCTATAGGTTTACAAACATTTGAACACGGTTGCTGCACGATATGGAGATTGCCAGAAACCTGCCACCAGGTACAAGCGAATAGAGGTCTGCATATTGGGGACTTTACTCGCTCTTATTTTAAAGCTTTTGCATGTGTGCGGTCATTATGTGTTCTTACAGTTTCTGTGTTTTCATATAGCTTTTTCTCCAGTATGACGTCATAATCATTGTCATAGCTTTCAGAACGTTAGTAGTTTTAATAGCTAATATTTTTTTCTCCTTTCTCCTCTCCTTTCTCCTCTCAACATAAAAGCTACGTGGTACCAATGGTCTAAAATCGGGCTGTTATATAGTGTTTAAATTTGGGCTAAATGATATTTCGAACCACTTGGTCATTGACTAACCAGTAATGTTTTCGCGGTGGTCGAGGGGACTGAGGCGCTCCAGTCACGGTCTGCACGGCCATTACGGTCGGGGGTTCGAATCCCCCCTCGGGCATGGATATTTGTGCCGTCCTTAGTCTTAGCTAGTTCATAAGTAGTTTGTAAGTTTAGGGACTGATGACCCCGTAGTTAAGTCCCATAAGTTCTACAAACATTTGAACATTTGAATGTTTTCGCTCGAGGAAGCAGATTGCGAAACGCAAATATATCTCGCTGGAGAAACAGAAGTAGTGGAACGAAACAAATATGACGAAGGCTATTAGTGCAGCCGGAGTTGAAACTAAATAATCACTGAAAACTAGAAGGAAACTTGTATTAGATGCGGAATTGGAAAGTGAACTAGTATCCTACTCAATCCAGGCAGAAATTTTAAGACTTTTCATTGTCTTAAGTCAGAGTTACGGAGTGGTCTACAACATACGTCTAAGAAGGGAGAGGCAAGAAGTACTTAGATGGATTTGTATTTGTAACTTGATAATAAACGAACAGGAATTAATTACTTTCTTAAAATAATGTCTCGAATACTATAAGATCATCGTAAAAAATTCTCCAGTCTAATACGTCATTGCCGAGTGAGATTCTTTTAGTAACAGTGACTCCTGAAAGCAGTTCGGCTCGATACTAAGTTTGAATCGATCACCAGCATTCGTATTTCTCTCCTGCTGTGTAATTACTCGAACAATAACCTAAACCTGCACGAAATTAGTCGTATCCATGCGCGGCATTGACGCAGAATAGTAATCACATTTACGTATGAACATGAAAATGAACATCATTTCAAAAAATTCCTAGCTACTGTTAGCTATATTTCATTAGCAATAATGTCAGAGCTCACGACTTTAACTGACATTCTGAGCAGACCATATTGTTGATCCATAAAAATGTAAAAATAAATAAATATCATCTTCTTAAAATAGTGTAGATCAAGTAGATACGTAATTAAATATGTGAATTATGTAGGATTTCATGTCAACTTAACATGTTTATGCAAACCGTATACGTTCACGTTTGTTACTCAGGATCTACAAAATTACTTTGCGATTGGTAACCTTCACTCTTTTACAGTTAAATTTTTATAAATTAAGTTCACATGCTACACAAATAGTGTTATTTCACAATGACATCTGTAAAGAGGCTAATGCTTTCCTAAGAAAGTAATATTTTACACTAAGGTAAAGCAGCCATCAATCCGAAGATTGGTTTGAACACCACAGTGCTTTACTAGGCATGGTCCTGTTTGGAGGTGGTATGCCGTTGCCTTCCTCCGACCTCCGAACTGACTTGTCCAGCCAGTTATAGGGGGACCTACAGTTCAACGTGGGTTCCGAACCATGGTGCTACTCGGTATTTTTCACATCCGCAACACTTCCAGATGTGAAGGGAGTGAGAAGTGAGAGATAAAAATCCAAGGTCCTGGCGGGGATCGAACCCGCGACCTTCGGATTTGTAGTCAGGCACTCTACCACTGTGCTATGGAGGCGCAACACGTGAAAAAAACGTCAGATTTTCTTTTTCAAAACCGGTGAAATACGTTACGGAAATAAAGAATTAAGCAAAATGAAAATTTGCCTTTTGTTTTTTCACGAGGAAAGTAAAGGTTTTGATTAAAAAAAGAAAAAAAAACTATACAGCGTAGTCGTATATAGTTTTTTTACAGCATGAAAATCGGACAAGAGTTGATGGTCAGGCAATTCGAGCATGGGCGTGCGAGGTGGTGTAGGGGTAATACATTGGACTCTCATTCGGGTGGACGGTGGTTCAAATCTACCTCTAGCCACACTGATTTAGGTTTTCTTTGATATACCTACTTTTACATAAATACTCCGAAATCCATTCAAAGGTGCGTGGCGGAGGGTACCTAGTACCACTACTAATTACTTGCTGTCCTATTACACTCGAATATAGAACGAGTGGAAGACGAATGCTTGTATGTATCTATACAAGTCCTGTCCCTTCTGAACGTATTTTGAGGTCTTTACGCGAAATGTAAGTTGGCATCATTAGAATCGTTCTTGAGTCCGCCTCAAATTCCGGCCGTCTAAATTTCTTCAACATTCGTTTATAGGAAAGAATGTCGCCTTTCCTCCAGCGACTCCCGTTTGATTTCCCGAAGCATCCTAGTAACACTCAGGTACTGGATCGAACCTACCAGTAACAAACCTAGTCTCCCCTCTTTGAATAGATTCTATGTCTTCCTTTTATCCCTCAAGCGTGTGTGACGGCATATGTCGTCCGCGCATTTATAATCCACTTTTCAGTTCCCCCAATGCAATTTGAAGGACGCCGCGAGAAGGGCAGTGTCATACATTCCTTAGCTTCATGTTGACACAACTTACATTAAATTATTTGCATGGAATACAATTATACAAACGTTTTTTGTCTTTGTATGCGTGACGATTATCGAAAGTTGTGCACTATAACTGGGCTGATTGAAGATGAAGTTCTGTGAATTTTGGTAGATGGTTATAATAAGTAAGACGAGTTTTTATTGTCTTCTGATGCATTTGATATTCTGCCAATTGAGTATTCTCAATGTCAAATAAAATTTTGTAAGCAATTAATGTTTTGCTTTATTAACACACTTTGTGCCTAAAGTGATTTAGCCTATTAAAACCTTATACCTATAAGTTTTAAGGATATTTTTTTCAGAATGTTTTTTACTACCTCATTGGATGTAGCATTTGCAGCACTGGTGGGACATGCGCAATAGGTGTCGCGCTGTAGGTGTGTCAGGTAGAAGGCAGCATCTCGCTTGAGGGGTTAAATCTATCTGATGGAGCAATACTCAAGACGGGGGTCACACAAGCGCTTTATAAGCGGTCCCCTCTACAGACGAATCACATCTTCCAAAGGAATTCTGTCAATATGTAAGATACCTGCTATGGAAAGGTATACATTTCATATTCACATGTATGCGAATTTGAGACCAGTGTCAAGCGTGTCAGGCATGGGTCGTTTATCTTTGGTCGCAGGCTTATTTTTAGATGGCAGTACTGTCGGTAATGGAGACGGTGATAGTATTGTTGCCGGGAAATAGGGTTGTGATTATTGAGAGTGCAGACTTTGCAAGGCGCGCGGATGAGATTGCAGAAGCGTGGGGACCGTGGTTGTGTGCAGTTGTCGTTCCGGCGGGATAGCCGAGGAGATGAGATTTTGAGACTTGAATTCTGAGCCAAGCTGTTTGTTTAAGATATGGAGACGAAAGGAATAGATGACGTTGGAGAAACGATCTTTTGAAGTTTTTATAAGGTAAAGTTTTTCATGAAATACTTGGCATGTTTCTATGGCACAACTACGCATTGTTAGGCTGAACTGATGGTAACAGAAACGGTCGGTAAAGATCTTGGTGTTAGCTTGTGGTCTCACAATTCATGCTAGGGGCCCCTTTCTGTGTTAGGAAAAGTATTTATTGTAATAGAGTGCGTTTTTTATGAAACAGGAATTTCATGGGTAGGGTTCTTGAAATATGGTATTGTAGTAACATTGTTTGTGAAAATCGAGTTAAATTTAACAGTAAAGAAATTATCTTTGTTTAAAAATAATTTTTGTAGGCAGATTAAATATCAGAGTTATATTTTTCTATGAAATATTTTAAAATCCAAAAGATGACATTGTTAGTAATTTTCAGTTAGAAAATAAACCAGATATTTCATTTTTAATAATTAGTTCGAGTTTCTTAAACAGATTACCAGTTTATCCCCCCTCACATTTTTATTAAAAGTGCCATAGATGTTTTCTGTAGTTAGTTTTCCAGTAGTTAGTACAACAGGAAGCAGTTGGTATTGGACAAAGTTATGAAGTGTGGCTAAAATAAAAAAAAAAAAAAAAAAAAAAAAAGAAAAAAAAAAAAAAACAATCCAGGTTAGTAAGTGAAGGTAATCGAAAAGTGAAAGTGAGAAAGAATCAGTTTTTGTCAAGCTTACTGTTCAGTATGATTTACAGATTTCAGGGTAGGACAATTCATACAGTGTTCAGGTTAACAAGTGTTTGCACTGAGTCAGATTGAACTGATAAATATTGTGTTCCTTACATTCCGTTAAAGATTGTTAGTTCAGTCAGAAACAGGTTTGTAGGACCAGAATTATTAACACAGTGATTTTTAGTATCAGTAATTTTCAGACAGTTAACTTTATTACGACATTTTCATACAGAAACAATTAGCAGTTTGTGTCTCATTGTAATAAACATTAGGCAGTCAGATAGGTTTTGCAATACCTTTACATTCACATAGAATACAGTTAAAAATACGCAGTCAGATTAACACAACGTTGTGCAAAAGCATTCAGGTAGAACAAGTTGAAACACATTCAGTTACATTTCATTCAAGTAGCGTCAGTCATCTACATTTCTTAAATCTTATGGTAAACATAACTTTCGCAGCAGACGTAAATTTTGTAAGAGAGAAGGACAAGCAAGAAACTTTCCTATAAACCGAACCGAGCGGTCTTGAGTGCCAAGTTACGGTTCTCGCGGCCTCCCGCGTCGGAGGTTCGAGTCCTTCCTGGGGCATGGGTGTCTGTGTTTGTCCTTAGGTTAGTTTACCTAGGTTTAAGTACTTTGTAAGCTACGGACTGATGTTCAAATGTTTGTTAAGCTTAAGGGACTTAACTACGGGGTCATCAGTCCCTAAACTTACAAACTACATATCAACTACCTTATACTAAGGACGGCAAAAATGTCCATGCCTGAGGGGGGATTCGAACCCCCGACCGTAGTGGCCGTGCAGACCGTGACTGGAGCGCCTCAGACGGACTGATGACCACGCAGTTTGGCCCGATAGATTTACAAATATTTGAACATTTGAGCATGGATGTGTGTGTTGTCCTTAGGTTAGTTTAACTTAGTTTAAGTAGTTTGTGAGTCTAGCGACTGATGACCTACATAGTTTGGTCCCATAAGAATTACAAAAATTTGATTTTTAAATAAACGGAAGTTGACCATTCGCCTTTCCCAAGACTGTCCTTACATGCTAGTTCCATTTCATATCGCTGTACAGCGTTCCGTCTGGATATTTAATTGATGCCTCTCTGTCAAGCAGCACACTGCTAATGCTATATTCGAACACTACGGGATAGATTCTCGTAAATCACCGCAGGCAAATGGCGGGATGGTTCCTTTGAAAGGGCACGGCCGATTTCCTTCCCCATCTGCACCCAAACGATCCGAGCGCAACTTCGCCTGTAAAGGAGACCGCGTATAAAACGCTTGTACGACCACGTCTTGAGTATTGCTCAAGTGTTTGGGATCCGCAGCAGATCAGAGGCGGTTCAGAGGCGAGCAGCTACATTTGTTACCGGTCGGTTCGACCAATGCGCGAGTGTCACGGAAATGCTCCGGCAACTCAATTGGGGATCGCTAGAAGAAAGACGACGTTCTTTTGGTGAAATTCTGTTAAGTAAATTTAGAGGGCCGGAATTTGAAACTGAGTGTAGTACGATCTTGCTGCCGCCTACTTACATTTCGCGTAAAGATCACAAAGACAAGATAAGAGATATTAGGGCTCGTACGGAGGCATATAGGCATTCTTTTTTTCCTCGTTCAATTTGGGAGTGGAATAGGAAAGGAAATGCCTAGTAGTGGTACAGTGTACCCTCCGCCACGCACCTTACGGTGAATTGCGGAGTATGTATGTAGATGTAGCTCCGTGTCTCATGATTATACTGTCGACGCCAACTTAAACCCTGATCTTCCTTTCTTCTTTCCTTCAATTGTAGCACGGCATGCTCGGACGATCACGAGAAATATCGAATTGAGCGACTACATCGACACCTGCCCGACCGTCACGGACCTACTTTTCCTTGCGGACCTCTACTAGCGAGTGCAGCACACAGCAGGTAGACGGCGCATCCGCCACCCCCAGTCTAAGCAGCGCGCCGCGTCTTTTTTTTTTCGCGTGAATGCTCGGGGCGGCTCATAAATGCGAAATTGGCTCCTTAAGGGGAAAGGTCAGCGCTGACGTCACGGCGTTCCTTGTGGTAACCTGAGGCAGCGGGATTATGTCGTCATCCTCGGATTCACTGAGTGAAATCCGTGATGGAAATAGAGCGCCTCGCCGGCCGGGGAACAGGTAATCCGCTCTAGAATGCGCCGGTTACGAAATAATTCCCAGGTTTCACCTCAAGTGGCTCTCTTATGGATTTCTTCAAAAGTAGGTCGGAATACTGCGAGTGCACACTGCACAGCTGCCAACTGTTACGGATGTCCCTAATTGTTATGGATTCATTACCTTATTTTTTCGGAGTTGCGGGGAAGTTCGTAAAAGAAAAACTCGCACTGACGTGTTTTACGACCCACTTTAGATCTGTAGTTTTATAATCGCAGTACAGAGGATATAAAATGCAGAATGGCAACAGGAAGAAAAGTATTTTTGAAAAAGAGAAATTTGCTAACATCGAATATTAATTTAAGTGTAAGGAAGTCTTTTCTGAAGGCATTTGTGTGGAGTGTTGCCTTGTACAGGAGTGAAACATGGACGATAAGCAGTGCGGACAGGAAGAGAATAGAGGCTTTTGAAATGTGGTGTTACAGAAGAATGCTGAAGATTAGGTGGGTAGATCGCATAACTAATGAAGAGGTACTGAACAGAATTGGTGAGAAGAGGAATTTTTGGCATACCCTGACTAAAAGAAGGGATCGCTTGGTAGGACACATTCTTAGACATCGAGGAATCGTAAATTTAGCATTGGAGGGAAGTGTGTGGGGTAAAAATCGCAGAGGGAGACCAAGAGACGCGTATAGTAAGCAGATTCAAGTGGATGTGGGTTGCCGTTCTTATGAGGAGATGAAAAGGCTTGCTCAGGATAGAGTAGGGTGGAGTGCTGCATCAAACCAGTCTCCGGACTGAAGACCATAACACAAACAAACAAACAACTAGTTTTTGCAAACATTTTGCACCAAAATGATAATCTAAATAATGGTAAATTGATTAATAAATGTCTGAAATCCTTAAAGAGAAAAAATTTAGATAGTGGCGGGTTTCGAACCACCGACCTTTTGCGTCACAGACCAGCAACTTGCCCACTACGCTACGGCTATAAATCACAAGTTCTTTAATCTCATACTATTGATAGCCGTTGTTAACTGATGTTAATATGGCATTTGTAGACATTAGATTATCATTTATCGTACGAAGAACGATGTGTTTTTGTTAATTCCTCAGTGTGTCGTTGCTTTGAAATGACAACGTGTAAGTTACAATAAGAAAATCATCAATACGCGAGGATGTCACATGACATTTCCGAACGGCTGGTTTTCGTTAATTTAATGGAGGATGTCAAATCTCCGTTATTTTTGCAAATATGTCTCAAACGATACGAGATATGAAAAAAACATAAGAGAGCTAAGTTGTAGAGAATTTTCTCCTCTACCGATTAGGTTATTCAATTTTCGTGCCAGATGAACGGTTCGTTTGCAATTACAATTATATCAAATACGGCTTTTTTTGTATTACGACCGTATCTTAGGTCCGAAAAATTTGAAAAGGGGAGGCTCTGGTCTCTGGCGGCCTACAATCATGTCTGTGAAATTTGGTGCTGATCGGTTGAACGGTTCGTCTTAAAAACAGGGAACACGTTACGGACAGACAGACAGACATACATTCCAAAATCGCCGTTATTTTTGCAAATATCTTTGAAACGCTACGAGATATGAAAAAAAAAAAAAGAACATAAGAGAGCAAAGTTGTAGAGAATTTTCTCCTCTACAAATTCGGTTATTCAATTTTCGTGTCAGATGAATAGTTAAGTCGTATTTTCATTTAAATTTCGAGCTGTCAAAAGACGATCGCAAAGGCCCACTTTTAGTGTTACTACCGTAACCTAAAGTGGGTTACTATGGTGATAAGATTACGACTCTACTATTGTGTAATATCTATGCACCCAACACGTAATATTCTTTTTGACCGTATTTTAACAAACAGCCAAAATTATATGATGTTTGATTTTAGCTTTGACAAACATACTCTTTTTTGAACTTTTCGTCTTTGAACTATCATTATAATATCTCTCCCACATTTTCGTTATATTTTTCCGTTAAAATAGAATTACCACACTTATTCCGTTTGTGGTTTTAGCTGTAAAAGAAAACGTAATCACGGTTTGAAATAGAATATTTGCTCTTTTAGTGCAGAACATGGCGACATAAACGAAGTCACATCTCAACTACAGAAAAGGTGATACCATCTACGTTAAAAGCGTCCATAGCAATCATGTCAAAGACAAATATTTTAGTAGATACATTGATTCTTATTAATGACTTTCAATATATTCCACAAATAGTGAATAAACGGTTAGAAAAAAAATTTGTTGCAATGTATACACTTCCCTTCTGTTTCATTAGGGAACTACACTTTCCACAGAAATCTGGGACTTCCTTTATAAACGAAACTACCTGTATCAGCGCTTTGTGCAGAATGTTCATTATTACAGTATCCTCCCAGTTTACGTGCATATGCTGCAGAAGACCATTGTTCAATTCGTTGTTACGTATTTCACGGCATGTTCACGAAATAGAACAAACACGCATTTTACAGGAAGCAATCTTACATATACGTACAACTCTAAACATTGAAGAACATAGCTCTATTTAATTAATAAGAGAGCCTGAAAATCTCTTAAGGGAAAAAAAAAAAAGAAAAAAAATTAGGTTGTGGCGTGTTCCGAACTACTGGACTTCAGCATCACTATCCACTACGCTATGACTAACAGTTTGAAAATGAATCCTTTAATTTTGTACTATTGACGGCAGTGATTAGCTGATGCTACTATGGCATTTTTTGACACTAGATTATGATTTATCGTACGGAGAACGAAGTGCTTTTGTTAATTTTTCAGTGAGCCATTGCTTTGAAATGACAACGTTTAAGTTGCAATAAGAAAATTATCAAATACTGAAGGCAATTACCTAATGCCAAAGAGAGTTCTGTGCGAGGAATGTTACGTGACAGCTCCGAACGGCTGGTTTTCGTTAACTCAATGGAGGGTGTCAAATCTCCGTTATTTTTTCAAATATCTCTCAAAGGCTACGAGATATGAGAAAAAAGAAACGGAAGGGGATCAAAATTGTAGAGAATTTTCTCCTCTACAATTCGGTTATTCAATTTTCGTGTCAGATGAATGGTTGAGCCGTTATTTTCATTTAAATTTCGAGCTGTCAAAAGACGATCGCAAAGGCCACTTTTAGTGTTACTACCGTAACCTAAAGTAGGCCAATACGGAAATAAGACATTTTACTGAAAAAGTACTGCTTGCTTTTCGCTAATCGTAATGCTTTTTTTTATTTTTTAATATGGGACTTAACTACGGGGTCATCAGTCCCTAAACTTACAAACTACTTACGAATTAGCTAACACTAAGGACGGCACAAATATCCATGCCCGAGGGGGGATTCGAACCCCCGACCGTAGTGGCCGTGCAGACCGTGACTGAAGCGTCTCAGTCCCCGCGGCCACCGCGGCCGGCAATCGTAATGCTACTAAAAGTTTTAGAGATCGAAATACGAGGTTTGGAAATTAAATAGCGGCAAGTTTGCAATTCTTATAATGTTTGTTGCAAGTTGATAAAATCTCTCATTCTCAAATACTGGATGAATACAGTTACTTCGCATGACGGGGCATATTTTGGTGACTCATTATTTATAGCATCAAATCTCCTGTACTAAGTGTCCTTGGTGCTTTTCGTTGTCTGATAGTAATGAATGTGTATTTCAGTATTTCATTAGCTGACTTATGTTAAAAACATATTCTTCTCTTTTGTGTTTCAGGTAACGTGGGAGAAGCAGAATAAATTACAAATTCCTGTACAAGATAAGGGAGAAACTACCATGGCGCAGAAGAATTACCTGTCAAAGTAGTAAAGTCATACTTTGCTAAAAATTGCTTTACTATTAAGAGACCTGCATAATATATATATTTATACATGTAACTACTAAGTAAAATAAAGGAATCTTAGCTGCATTAAAGGCCTGCGTCCCGATTTTCAATCTACTAACACTATTCGGCTTTCGTACATGTGTACATTTCACCATCTATTTTTTCCTTCTTCTTAAAATAATACGTCCCGTAGTACCACTAGCTAAGCACAGAACCGAATGTCCAATTCTATAGCTCTTCAGAATATTGTACTCAGTGGTGAATCTAGGGTCTTACCTAAACAACTGAAATGTTCACGAAGCACATGGAAACGTACCATTCGTGACGCCATTCGGCTCATGGTTCTAATGTTAACGGCAACAGCATGTCACATTGTAACATCATGAGTTAACATAATTACTGGGTAATGTTTGTATACAGTCCAGTACCTGTAACTGAAAGTCCTCAAAATTTCAAGTAGCTTGCATGATGTACACTGTTAAAAGTTACACGAAAGGCGTTGTTCTCACACTTGTATTAATTTTTAAAAATAAAAAGTAAACACACATTCCTGTAAAGCTACATTCTGTAAAGTACGCTTCTCCCAAATAGAAGTATGTACCGGATGTTGTAGTATATTAACTTGTTCAGTAACACAACTAAATTAAGCTTGCCATAATTGCCAATTATTATTTATAGCTAATATGGCAGTGCTTCGCAATTGAAAAATCGCACTGACGTGTTTTACGGCCCACTTTAGATTTGTAGTTTTAAAAGTTTTAGCAAACATTTTGGGCCAGAATAATAACGTAAACAACAATAAATTAATTAATAAGAATGTCTGAAACCCTTTTACGAAAACAAAAAATTTTAGGTAGTGGCGGGTTTGAACCACTTACCTTCAGCGTCACAGTCCAACGCATTGCCCACTACGCTACGTCCAACACTTAAGAGCCACGTTCGTTAATCTCATACTATTGATGGCCGTTGTTAACTGATGCTAATGTGGCATTTGTAGACACTAGATTATCATTTATCGTACGAAGAACGACGTGTTTTTGTAAATTCTTCAGTGCGCCATTGCTTTGGAATGAAAACATGTAAGTTAAAATAAGAAAATCATCAAATACGCAAAGCAAGATGGCTTACGCCAGAGAGAGTTCTGGGCGAGGAATGTCACGTGACATCTGCGAACGGCTGGTTTTCGTTAATTCAGTGGAGGGCGTCAAAACTCTGTTATTTTTGCAAGTATCTCTCAAACGATACGAGATATGGAAAAACATAAGGGAACAAAGCTGTAGAGAATCTTCTCCTCTACAAATTCGGTTATTCAATTTTAGCGTCAGATGAACGCTTTATATTCAATTAAAATTACATTACAAACGACCTTTCTTTGATATTACTAACGTATTTATTGTCGGAAATATTTGAAAAAGCGAGGTTCTCGTCTCTGGTAGCCAACATTTAAGTCTGTAAAATTTGGTGCCCATCGGTTGAACGGTTCGACCTAAAATCTGGGAACACGTTACAACCAGACAGACATAGCCAAATCGCCGTTATTTTTGCAAATATCTCTGCAACGATGCAAGATATGAAAAAAACATAATAGAGCGAAAATGTAGAGAAATTTCCTCACTACCAATTAGGTTATTCAATTTTCGTGTCAGATGAACCGTACGTTTGCAATTACAATTATATTACAAACGGCTGTTTTGGCATTACTACCGTATTTTTTGTCCGAAAAATTTGGAAAAGGGAGGTTCTGATCTCTGTCGGCCTACAATTATGTCTGTAAAATTTGGTGTTGATCGGTTGAACGGTTCGTCTTAAAAACGGGGAAAACGTTACGGAAAGACAGACAGACATACATCCCAAAATCGCCGTTATTTTTGCAAATATCTCTGAAACGATACGAGATATGAAAAAAAAACCATAAAGGAGCTAAGTTGTAAAGCATTTTCTCCTCTACAAATTCGTTTATTCAGTTTTTGTGTCAGGTGAATGGTTAAGCCGTTATTTTTATTTAAATTTCGAGCTGTCAAAAAACGATCGCAAAGGCCCACTTTTAGTGTTACTACCGTAACCTAAAGTGGGCCAAAATGCGCACAGGAATTTAATATCCATGCTGCATTCTTTCCCTAAACCTCTCTGCCTGTCACTTCCGCCATTTCTGTGCCCATTCTTACCTCTCTTCTTTGGAAAATAATTTTCCCCTCTCGACTGGGCAGAGTTGTGTATGAAAGGGGAAAAAAAAGAAAAAAAGAAAAGAAAAAAAAATAGAATGAGACATTAAAGATAAGGCATTCTTTATTTTTATCCTTAATTTCCAAGTAGATTGAGACACTTGTTAAACCGCTTTATAAGCTTCAAAAACCCATCCAGGAAAAAATCTGGGCGTTGTAAACGGCAAGTAGTACTTTGCATGCAGACGACATGCTTTTGAACTTCTTTCGGACAGATGATGACAGATGTTTCCACTCCATGGATGCGGCCTTCGATTCCGGCGTGTACTGGTGGACCCATCTTCTATTCTCCGCCCCAATTCGAAACAGGAAGTCATTGCCATATTCTTGGTCGACCTCTCCCCAGTGTTGTATCGGTGTCTTGCACGTGTGCGTTGATCTACTGTATCGTCTTTGCTCATAGCCGTGAACGCTTCTTCCGTATGCAACGCCCTGATTTTTTCCTTTACTGCTTTTAGAAGCTTATAAAGCGATTTGACAAATGACTCAATGTACTTGGAAATTATGTAGGAAAATAAAGATATGTCTTATCTTTAATATCGCATTCTACTTTTTTCCTTTCATACACAACTCTGCCTACAGTCGACATAGGAAAATTATTCCCCTCGTAGTTGTCTGTAGCAGGAGATGCCCATAATTGGATATGCTTCTGCAGCTGCAACTTATCTTTGTTTGAACTTTGTAACTATCACGCCTTAATCTCTCTCTCTCTCTCTCTCTCTCTCTCTCTCTCTCTCTCTCTCTCTCTCTGTCTGTCTGTCTGAGTCTCTCTCCAATTTTATGTCCTCATCCCAAGGGCCTCTATTTCGTCCATGATTAAATTACCTATTCCTTGATGGCTTATGATTTCTTCTATCAAGCTGCCCTATCTCTTAGACGATTTCAGTGGTGCGTGTCATGTGCCACCAGTTCGATGTACTTACGCGATCTGTGTGAGACATTGTTCTGGAACACAATGTTAAAAATGAAAACTTCTGATATAGAGTGTTTATTGTTCTAGTTACGCTCTGTGCGAGACTACATTCCATACAAATGCCTTCAGAAAATATCTCCTAATATTTGCCGGTCGCGGTGGCCGAGGGGACTGAGGCGCTCCAGTCACGGTCTGCGCGGCCACTACGGTCGGGGGTTCGAATCCCCCCTCGGGCATGGATATTTGTACCGTCCTAGTTCGTAAGTAGTTTGTAAGTTTAGGGACTGATGACCCCGTAGTTAAGTCCCATAACAAACATTTGAACATTTGAATTTTTTCCTACTAACATTTATTTATTTATATGCCAAGCCTTTCTTGCAATTCCCACTCTACTTTTTACATTCTCTCCATTTTGGACATCGTCGATTACTTTGTTATCTAAATAGGAAGAGTTATTGTCCACTTTTACAGTTTTATTTTTCTACTCATAATAGACTGCTTTCTATTACTCTTGTTTTACTTCTGTTGATATTCATTTTATCCTTTATCCATTCCGTACGAATGACTCATGTAATTTATCGAGAGAGGTGGGACTTAGGCTGACACAGTAGATTCGCAATTTAGAGGACGGTGGTTCGAATCCATCTTCGGCCATCCAGATTCAGGTTTTCCGAGATTTCCCTAAATCACTCCCGGAAAATGTCGAAACGCTTCCTTCGAAAGGGCATTTCCTTCCCCATCCTAACCCAAAAATCCGAGCGAGAGCTCCAATGATCTGTCGGCGGGAGACATGGCAAAGGGAATGGAATAACTGCCAGAAAGTACGACGTGTCTACGATTTTAATTTTTCCCGAATATGAGGGTACGTTTTCGAATGGGTCATATCAATCCCAGCCGGGGTATGATCCACTTCCTAACGGGACACGGCCCCTACCCCACATACC
This sequence comes from Locusta migratoria, assembly GCA_026315105.1. Lineage (NCBI taxonomy): Eukaryota > Metazoa > Arthropoda > Insecta > Orthoptera > Acrididae > Locusta > Locusta migratoria. The sequence goes on along the minus strand of CM048745.1, from coordinate 154,928,165 downwards.
TCATACGTGTGGTTCTCAGTGACAATCCGTGCTGTGAAGAAATTGGGACCCCAGAACACACTGTCATACACTGTCAACTCTACAAAACACACACACACACACACACACACACACACACACACACACACACACACTATGTTTGACACGACTGAAGACCTAAACGAACTAAAACGAGATAAGAACGACTGGGACATAATGAACAAGCTGACGGACGAAGACTCACTACGGAAAAAAGACGAGTACACACAGAACGCAAGACGTAATGCAACACGAAACGCCCACAACAGAAGACAAAACACTTATGATGAATCTGACACTAAAAGCGCAAACAGTGCAAATTACACCACAGATGACAGCCCCGACACAGAGGACGATATAGACACATGCGAAATGTAACTTACAGATATAGCTCATCATAGGAGTCTCCAAATGAGAAAACTCCAGGATGGCAGGGCTCGAAGTAAATTCCGAGGCCTCCCACCCTGGACTTTCCACTCTTATTATTCAGACCATCACTGAAACCAATCTCTCTTATCTTCTATTATTCTCTTCTTAAAATAGTTGATGTTTTTAAGTTGCCTTTCCATTTTCCTTATGATAAGTTATTACGTTTTTCTTTGTATTTTTTATCTAATTACTGTAAATGTATAAAGAAAATAATGTATGACAGTTTACATAAATTTATCACATAGTTTTTGTAATCACGACCAGCTATATACCCAAAGGCAGCTGGTCCGCAACAAGGTTAAAAAATAAATAAATAAATGTCGGCGGTACGTTATACCCTAAGCTTTCTTATTTTTATCAAGTAATTTGCCCACTCCGACGGAATTATAGTGTCATCACCACAGCTCAGTTTTGACTGTGGTTTTTTTGTATTTAGTCTGATTTTATATTGATTTTTTTTTCGTAAGAAATGTAACAACATTGCGCAGTTTTACTTCGGTGAAGTAAAACGTACTAGAATTTAATCCGTTTGATTAACTATGCAGGCAAGAAAATTGTGTGCAGTGACGTATCCACAATTGGTGCTACCAGAAGTGAGATTTGCTGTCAGTGCGTTTTACTGATGTACTGTCGTCTGAATAGTGCGCTTGAGATAACGGGCTGTTTCGGCAGATCTGTGCGATACGTCCATGACTGACGATGGCGGCATCGGCAGGGACAATTTCCTGGCATTATGCTGAGGCCACTGTGCGGTCTGAGGTGCGCGACCTACTCATTACCATTGCATTATCAGCAGTATAAAACGGAGATTGCATGCAAAGTGAAGCAAGCAGGAGTAAAAGATAGGGAGCGTAAGGTTATTTACAACTTGTTGAAGGGCATAAAAGGGATGCAGTGGTTGGAAAGGGAGTAAGACAGGGTTGTAGCCTTTCTCCAATGTTATTCACTTTGTACACTGAGCTAGCTATAAAGGAAAGCAAGGAGAAATTTGGAGAAGGAATTAAAGTTCAGGGGGAAGAATTACAAACATTGCTTTTTGCCGACGGCATAGTAATTCTGCCAGATACAGCAAAGGATCTGGAAGAGCAGTTGAACGGAATGGACAGTGTGCTGAAAGGTGCTTATAAGATGAACATTAACAAGAGCAAAACTAGGGTAATGGAGTGCAGTCTAAGAAAACCAGGTGATGCTGAAGGAATTAGATTAGGTAACGAATCAATAAAGGAGATAGATGAGTTTTTTTGTTACTTGGGCAGTAAAATAACGAATGATGGTCGCAGTACAGTGGATATAAAATGCAGAATGGCAATGGGTAGAAAAGCGTTCTTGAAAAAGATAAATTTGTTAACATCGAATGTTGATTTAAGCCTAAGGAAGTCCTTTCTGAAGGCATTTGTATGGAGTGTTGCCTTGTATGGGAGTGAGACATGGACGATAAACAGTGCGGACAGGAAGAGGATTGAGGCTTTTGAAATATGGTGCTACAGAAGAATGCTGAAGATTAGGTGGGTGGATTGCGTAACTAATGAGGAGGTACTGAACAGAATTGGGGAGAAAAGAAATTTCTGGCATACCTTGACTAAAAGAAGGGATAGATTGGTAGGACACATTCTTAGACATCAAGGAATTGTGAATTTAGCGTTGGAGGGAAGTGTGTGGGGAAAAAATCGCAGGGGAAGACCAAGAGATGGCTACAGTAAGCAGATTCATACAGATGTAGGTTGCCGTTCTTATGTGGAGATGAAGAGGCTTGCTCAGGATAGGGTATTGTGGAGAGCTGCATGAAACCAGTCGCTGGACTGAAGACCACAACAACAACAACAACAACCACGTCGTAGAAATGAATGTGCTGCTACTACTGCGCCTTTACTTTTTTTAATCTTTTCAAAAAATGTTCATAAGTTCGTAAACCATTTGGACAAACCTGGTGTGGTCATTAGTCCCTCGACTTACTAATCACTTAAAACACTAAAGACGTCGGCATACGCAACGGGATAGCTGTCCGAGATTTCTGACGTCACATCCTGCTTTTTCCTGATGAGGAGCCATTTTCTCCCGTGAAAAGCAAAATAAGTTCTGCGATATTTCGGTAATGTGCCACATTAAGTCGGACCAATAGCAAGCAAGAACACTGTATACGTCATGTTCCGAACTTTCCTGCTTCAGTTCGGTTTATTGTTTACTTCTAGCAACATGCCTACTGCGTGGACTAACAAATGTGTGTTTTTTAATTGAAGCCACGAAGGAAGAACAGTCCTTATATAATAAATAGAAAAAATAGCAATATTGAAATACAGATGAAACATCTGGAAAAAAACAGGCAATGATAACGTTTCACTATATGTAAATAGCAATTCCACACAACGTAAGACGCAAAATCATCCTGAAAACGGCTCCTTTATTGTAGTTCTTGAATACGATGTAGCGTCAGGAGAGCTTTTTTTTTCATAATAATGAAGTACAATTACGAAACTTGGTGGAGTACGGCGCGAGAGACTAGCGAAATGTAAAAAGGTATAACTTACGTTACGTTTTGCGATGTTCTTTTGCTAACCAATGAAACCAAGGGAATGGAGTGCTTAGAGAGAAAAAAAAATGCTTCAAAAAAGTGCGACGAAAATCTCCATATTTCAGTTTATGTTAATATTGCTATTACTAATGTTTTTCTATTTATAATTTCCCTGCCCAAAACCTCTTAATGCCCGCGGTAGTTCCGTTAAATTCTTATACTTTTTCTTTTTTTTTTTTTTTTTGCTTACTTTTATATTTGTCTTATTTATTCCATGTTGTTATCGACGTCACTTTACATTCGCATTGAAATATGAATTTCGGTGTCGTCATCACGTTGTGCCTGACGTCATGGATCAAAGCAGATGGGTGGTATCGGAAGATCAAGTACTACCTATGAATAGTTCTCCTGCCATTATTTCGCCGCTGAATCCACTCCCGTACCTATAATCTTCTGCGGATTTTCTCCTCTCTTTTTCAACAATAGCTAATAACGCCCAACAGCTAATCCAGTAGGATCCATTTTAAACAAGTACTCTTCGATGTGTGTGCTCCGCGCTGCAAATGAGCTATAGCAGAGGACGATTGCGCGCTGAAAACTGTCGCCAGACTAGAGAGCTCTGAAAGCCCAAATGCAGCTCGTCCCGTGTGCCGACAAAGCAGTGCCTCGTAGCGCCGTATTTCCGGTTCCCGCGCAAGTTAACGTTAACTGCCGGCGGCTTAAGGACAGCACTAGGGATGGGTCGAAAATCGCGTATCTGTTAATAGTCACAGTGATTTAGAAGTAGCAGTATTCACAGTCGCAACTTTACGGATTCTGACTGCGATTTCAGTCACAGTTTAGAAGCGCAGTAGCACTAAAAGTAGCAAGTCGCAACTAAGAGTAGCAAGAAGCAGTTTGCACTCTGCCATCTGTTGGTCGAAGTTTGTACTAATATCTTTGCATTGGGCAAGCTATAGAGTCTACCTGCGATTTCAGTGACAAATCGCGTTTAAGAGTCGCAAGTAGCAACTAAGAGGCGCAGTTTAGACTTTGCCGGCTGCCATCTGTTGGCCGAAATTGGTACTTCTAGCTTCCTGCTGTCTGCCTCGTGTATGTGTGGCTTTTTGTGTATGTGTTGGTCGAACGCCATCGGCTCAAACCAGTGAGCTCGAACGTCCTCACTGGTCCAAACTGCGATTTCAGTGAAAAGTCGCGATTAAGAGTCGCAAGTAGCAACTGAGAATAGCGTTTAATATTTCGCCTTATGCTACTTGTTGACCAACTGTCGTACTTTCAATTGTGTGTTGTTTAGGGATGTTGTCGAATTAATGAGCAAGAAGATAATTTTCTTTGTGAAAATGATTACATTTAGTGGCACTATTTTACCTGGCGGCAGCATTTACATGTTGTGAAGCAAAGCCTGGCATGTATGTTTTTAGGTTATAGTTGGTAAAGACAACAAATGTGAATGCCAAATAAATATTGTCTTACGGACTTGATCCCTGTTTAAAATAATTTTTCGTCATAGAACCTACAACTATTATGGGAATTCAGAATACGTATGTTACATTGCAAATCTGGTTTCGACGAATATTTTTGCTTGCGTTATACATCGTACATAAAATAAAAATTCCAAGGGGGTGGTATCAAGTGGTCAACTAAGTACAGGTAATTTTACGAAATGTTTAACAGTAGGCCAACTCCATTTTCAATGTGGACTGTTTTAAGTACTGCTATATAGGAGTAAACTTGTATCTTCGAGGATTCTATAAAAATATTACACTTGTTTATTTTCAAGTTTTTCGCGTAATGGAAAGTTTTATTTTATCAGATTTGTTTTAGGTTTAGGAATGCTGTTTTCCGTCTTTTTTCTTTTCGTACATTCCGTCGTGTGATGACATGAGTGAAAGCAGATGGGTGGTATCTGATCCTTCAGTATTATTAAAACTTTTGTTTACTGCAGTGGTGGCATAGTGTGCTTATGTTGGCAACGACCGATGAATGATCCTAGAAATCTAAATCATACAGAATGATTGAAATAATATTTTGTTTATCATAAAATAAATAATGTTATTCTTAATCTGTGGTTGTATGTAAGATTTCTTGTGTGTACCCCTGTACAGTTAGTAAGTTAAAAATTCTTATAAAATGAAGCTTTAGTTGCCAACATGAGCACACTAGGTCGGCACGTCGATTAGTAAAATATAACGCAAGCTCTTATCTATAGTTATTTGGCAGAGTATGTAGTGATACCGAAAGGTTTTAAAGAGAAAATGGAATTTTCAGAAGTCACTCACGTTGTATTTCACATTTACTTATCTCTTTCAAATTGGTAAGAGACTTATATCACACAATGTTTAAAAAAAATCCATTCATTCTACAGGCAAGAACATAGCACTTTCGTTGCACTGTTATAGTTGCTGTGTGCCTAATCTACCAAATGTTTCTGTTAAGATAGACTATAGGCCTACTTGACGATTTTGGTTACACATTACTTGCGAATAACCTGACTTTTAACTATACATTACACACCAAACACTGAAATAGCTTTTATAAGACATATTGACATTTGTCGATGTGTAAATAATCCCAACATTACACGTAAATTGAGCATCAATATTCTTTTTTCGTATATATTTACATGTAGGAAGAGGATCTGTTATGGATGATATATATATTGCATTTGCCACACACATCGCATAAGTCACGGAAGTAGCAGAAATCGCAAAGTAGCAATATCAGTAGCAGAAATCGCAGAAGTAGCAATGTAGCAATATCAGTAGCAGAAATCGCAGAAGTAGCATTCAGAGTCACCGAAATCGCAGTTTGAGTGCGGAGGGATACATGTCGAGGATTTGTACAGTGCGATTGTAAACAGTGACAAATCGCAACTAAGAATCACAGATATATTTAAGTAGCAGTCACAGAAATCACTGATATCGAAAAATCGCCGTTTAGCCCATCCCTAGACAGCACCACAGACAAATATATATGTTACTCTGTGACAGCACACACACACACGTATGCCCGAGGGAGGACTCGAACCTTCGGCTGTGGCGGCCGCCCAGTCTGTTGCGTGATGCCTTAGACACACCTGCCACGTTTTACGGTTTATCCATAAAATTCAGGGAAACTGGAATATTTTACGGGTTGACGGTGTTATTTTACGAGTTCGCGGACAAAAATTTGAAACTTAGACAGCCGATAATCACCCAACTTCCGTACTGCGAGCTTACACACGGATTTTCCAAACACAAACTAGGAAAAAACACACTATTCTGCGCAGGGTGGCACAATTGAATCAGTTATTTCCTTCAGTTGGATCAAGCCCGCAGTGCTACAGCACGAAAAAAATGAAACAACACAAATCACACATTCACAGCCTGTGTTTGCTCGGGGCTTCGTGAAGTGCGGCTGTAGACCCTATTTTATTACACAAACTGGCTGTGTCGTGTCGAGGGGCTAGCCACGCCTGCTGCAATGTCCCAAACATGTTTAGCATTTACATAAATGCAGGCAGGAACAAAAAAATGCACAAACGACACATTCACTTTTAACTGTTGTTGTTGTTGGTTTTAAGGGGACTGAACAGCTAGGTCATCCGTCCCCCACTTTTAACTAAATTGATATTTATTCCACCTAATATCCGTCAGTTAATTTTTTACACCTGACATCAGAGCAATGCCACACCAAAAAATGGAAACTTGGCCGGCCGCAGTGGCCGAGTGGTCTGCGGCGCGCCAGTCACACTCTGCACGGCCGCTACGGTCGGGGGTTCGAATGCACCCTCGGGCATGGATGTTTGTGTCGTCCTTAGTATAAGGTAGTTAATAGGTAATTATGAATAGCAGTGTTTGTCCGTCTTTGCAACTGCAATAAAAATGCGTTTCGTTTTAATGACAGTAAAACATCTTCAGTGGTCTGTAATAATAGAAATCTACAGTTAGTTTTTAGATCGAAAACAGTTCGTTAACGGAACATAAAAAGTAGGCCTAACGTTTTGCTAATTACGGAAATTTTGTCTTGTTTTCGCTTCGCATCATGGAATGCCGGTCTGTTTCATGCAGTACCGCCGGTTCTTCAGGATGTCTCGTTTTTTTTATTTTATTTTTTTATTTTTTTATTTATTTTTTTTACTACTTCCGCTGTCACTTTTGCACTGCCCATAATTGTTTTCACAGATCAGACGTGTTTGTTTACGTTTTGAGTGAGTCTGCACTGTGTTATGGGAGTGTTGCCAACATCACGAATGCAGTTCTTTTTCTATGTTTTATAATAAATTATGTTTTAGTGTATTTAGTTTCTGGTGAGAAAAATCGCATTTTTATTGTAGCTGCAAAGACAGACAAACACTGCTCTTCATAATTATTAAAGTAAGTACGGACATTATGGTCACACAAACGAAGAATAGCTCATAAGTAGTTTCTAAGTTTAGGGACATGACCCCGCAGTTAAGTCCCTTCAGCTTAGCAAACATTTGAACATTTGAAACTTAACTAAATAGTTTGTAAGTCAGAATCGCTAAATAAAAATTATAGTCTAGCAACAGTCCCGAGAAATTCTAAGTTCTACTTTCACAGAATATAGTCAGAGTCGACGAAGCACCACAGAAGAATTTTTCTGTCCTACAGATGCAGAATAAAATCGAAGTTGTGAGAGTTGAGTCGGATGGCTTTGGCTGTTTGTTACTTAATTCCTGAAGTTCACGTACGATAAATATAAAGAAATTCTAAAATACTATCTCCATGTGGTCTCCTTGTTAGATCTGCAGATAAGGCCTCCATCCGTGTACACTGTTAGGCGTGCCGAATATGTTTCGTTCAAAAATGTTCAAATGTTTGTATAGCTTATGGGACTTAACTGCGGGGTCATCAGTCCCTAAACTTACAAACTACTTATCAACTACCTTATACTAAGGGCGGCACAAATACCCATGCCCGAGGGGGATTCGAACCCCCGACCGTAGTGGCTGTGCAGACCGTGACTGGAGCGCCTCAGCCCCCTCGGCCACCGCGGCCGGTCCTATATGTTCCGTCCCTCTGGCTCCATTGACTTTTCACTGGCAAATAGGTTACACCGTTTTGCTTTTATGCTGCATCTTCCTTACCGACCACTTGTCCTGCGACTCGGTCGGAACACTGAAGATATTGTGCCGTCCCTGTTGCTGCCGTATATCCCCATGCACGTTGTTGCTGCTCGATATACATTCTGAGTAGCGGTGGTGTTCCGCGGGACAGCAGTAATATTTTCCAGCCTCGTGAATTCTGCGGACAGTCGGCCCTACATTTTAGTGGGTATTGGAGATAGCGCTGGGAGCGCGGTTGGTTTTTGCAGTGGGTGCCGCTAGCGTTCGATAAGAGCGCGCCGTCACCGGCAGCCAATGAATGAGTGCAGAGTGGCCGGACCGCCCACTGATAACACACACTGGCTGGCTGCCCTTACCTCCTGACAGCCTAGGGCCGCTGACTCACCTTACTACTGGCAGGGGCGTTCCGCCACAGTTACCGTTAGTGCCACGGAATGTTTTTTCCCGCCATCTTTCTACATCTTCATGATACTCTGCAAATCACATTTAAGTGCCTGGCAGAGGGTTCATCGAACCACCATTATACTATTTATCTCCCATTCCATTCTCTAATAGCGCGCGGGAAGAAAGAACACCTGAATCTCTCCGTTCGAGCTCTGATTTCTCGTATTTTATTCTGATGATCTTTTCTACCTATGTTAAGTGGGAGTCAACAATATAGTTTCGCATTCGGAGGAGAATGTTGGCGATTGGAGTTTCGTAAGTAGCCCCACGCCGCGGCGATAAGCGCCGTTGTTGTAATGATTCCCATCCCAGATCCTGTATCAGTTCCGTAACGCTGTCTTCCCTGTATCGTGATAATACGAAACGAGCTGCCCTTCTTTGGACTCTTTCGATGTCCTCCCTTAAACCCACCTGATAAGGATCCCACACTGGGCTGCAATACTCCAAAAATGGACGGACAAGCGTAGTGTATGCCGTTTCTTTGGTAGTTCTGTTGCCTGTTTTAAGGGTTCTGCCAATAAAACGCAGCCTCTGTTTCGCCTTTCCCACGATATTATCTACGTGTTCTTTCCAGTTTAGGTCTGAAGTAATAGTAATTCCTAGGTATTTTGTGGAGTTTACGGCTTTCACATTTGATTGATTTATGTTGTAAACAAAGTTTAACGGATTTCTTTTCGTACTCATGTGGACGACTTCACACTTATTATTTAGAGTCAATTGCCAATTTTTACACCATAGTGATATCTTATTCAGATCGTTCTGCAGTTGGTTTTCATCTTCAGATGATTTTACTAGACGGTAAATGACGGCGTCATCTGCAAACAACCTAAGAGAGCTACTTAGATTTTCCCCTAAATCGTTGATGTTAATAAGGAACAGCAGAGGACCAACAACACTAACCTGTGGAACGCCCGATATCACCTCTGTTTTAGTCGATGCCTTACCATCGATTACTACGAACTGTGTCCTCTCTGACAAGAAATCCCCTATCCAATCGCAAATTTGGAGCGATATACCATAACCGCGCAGTTTGATTAAAAGCCGTTTGTGAGGTATGGTGTCAAAAGCCTTCTGGAAATCAAGAAACACGGAATCGATTTGCCAACCCTTGTCGATAGCACCCATCACTTTCTTTCGAGTCGCTTTCTCATTTGTCTGCTTCTATTCGTATCAAACTTTCCAAATGATATTTACCGAAGTTTACAGTAAAACAGACTATTGAAATTTTAAAGGTGGTGGAACTAAATTACAATGCAGTGTTAACCCTCCTGGTAGCAGGTGTGGTCGCCACTCCATGCGGCACTGCTTCGTTTGTGGAATAGATCTACATCTACATACATACTCCGCAATCCACCGTAAGGTGCGTGGCTGAGGGTACACTGTACCACTACTAGGCATTTCCTTTCCTATTCCATTCCCAAATAGAACGAGGAGAAAAAGAATGCATATATGCCTCCGTACGAGCCCTAATTTCCCTTACCTTTGTGATCACTACGCGAAATGTAAGTAGGCGACAGCAAGGTCGTACTACACTCAGCTTCAAATTCCGGCCCTCTAAATTTCCTCAATAGAAATTCACGAATAGAACGTCTTCTTTCCTCAAGCAATCCACAATTGAGTAGCCGGAGCATTTCCGTGACACTCGCGCATTTTTCGAACCCACCAGTAACAAATCTAGCTGCTCGCCTCTGAACTGCCTCTATGTCTTCCTTTAAACTGATCTGCTGCGGGTCCCAAACACTTGAGAAATACTCAAGACGTTGTCGTACAAGCGTTTTATAGGCGTTCTCCTTTACAGGTGAAGTACATCTTCCCATAATTCTCCCAATTAACCGAAGTCGGCTGTCCGCCTTACTCACAACTGTCCTTAAATGCTCGTTCCATTTCATATCGCTCTGCAATGTTACGCCTAGAAATTTGAACGACGCGACAGCATCAAACTAATGCTGTATTCGAACATTATATGATTGTTTTTCCTACTCATGCGCATCACCTTACATTTTTCTACATTGAGAGCTAGTAGCCATTCTTCGCACCAGCTAGAAATTTTGTCTAAGTCATCCTGTATGCTATTACAGTCAGTTAAAGACGACACCCTCCCATATACCACAGCATCATTAGCAAACAGCCGCAAATTACATCTTACTCTGTCCATCAGATCATTTATATAGATAGAAAATAATAGCGGCCCTATCACACTCCCCTGGGGCACGCCTGACGATACACTCGTCTCTGATGAACACTCACCGTCGAGAACAACGTACTGCGTTCTATTACGTAGGAAGTCTTCCAGCCAGTCACAAATCTGTGAACCTATTCCATAAGCTCGTATCTTCGTTAGCAGTCTGCAGTGTGGCAAAGCATCGAACGCCTTTTTGAAGTCGAGAAAAATACAGGAGAGACGTTACCCTCACCTAAAGTAGATGCAACTTCAAGACCTGTAAATGCGACGTCAACTCCAGGAAGAGGCAGACGACCATGATGAAATGAATGGTTAGTGCTGCAAAAAAGGTGGCAACGTTGAAAATTTTAATTTTTAATTTCATGTCTTACTTCATGTATAGGGCGACTTCTATAACGCGTTTCGGATCATCCATAATCAGATTTGTACCTTTAAAAAAATCATATAGCACATTGCAGTAGTAGGTTACATATCATGATATTTTCATTCTGCTATACCTCTTTTGTGAGATAACCACACGTATGCATATATATGGATTTAAAAAGTTTTTAGTTACACACACATATGCAGACTACAAGTGATTACAATAGTAATGATGAGGAAGACAATTCTTGCCGCCAGGTGGCATTACAAAGCGTATGGTAGCGCCATAGCTCACAGCATTATGTATATTAATTATATAGGATGGGTGTGAAGTTACTGTACATGACGTAGAAATATACAATGGTTTAGAAAAAATTATTAGTAAATTGACAGATGTTGAGCACTTGGTGGTTAATTATCGACAAGTTATACAAGAACCATATACTTAAACTTAAAAACATCATTATGTTTAAAGTTTGTTGGAAGTCGCTAAGTACTGTCATTCTCATACAGTGTATTCCGAAAGTCTCGCCGCATTACATGGCATTTTTTGCGATTTCTATTGCTTATGACGTAATCTTTTGAACCATGTGCCGTATGAGATTCTTAACCATGCAGTAATTGTTAACTCACGGTAAGGAATGTGTGTACCAAATTTGGTTGAAATCGGTCCAATGGTTTAGGAGAAAATGAGCAGTATTGTCTCGAAATGCAGCAGTTTCCTGCACATCTCATTGTTTACGACCTCACATCTCGTGAACTTATATATCGTATGTGATTCTTACACTTACGGCGACCGTCCTGATGGATTGAAGCTTGTTGTTGTTGTGGTCTTCAGTCCGGAGACTGGTTTGATGCAGCTCTCCACAATACCCTATCCTGAGCAAGCCTCTTCATCTCCACATAAGAACGGCAACCTACATCTGTATGAATCTGCTTACTGTATCCATCTCTTGGTCTTCCCCTGCGATTTTCTCCCCACACACTTCCCTCCAACGCTAAATTCACAATTCCTTGATGTCTAAGAATGTGTCCTACCAATCTATCCCTTCTTTTAGTCAAGGTATGCCAGAAATTTCTTTTCTCCCCAATTCTGTTCAGTACCTCCTCATTAGTTACGCGATCCACCCACCTAATCTTCAGCATTCTTCTGTAGCACCATATTTCAAAAGCCTCAATCCTCTTCCTGTCCGCACTGTTTATCGTCCATGTCTCACTACCATACAAGGCAACACTCCATACAAATGGCTTCAGAAAGGACTTCCTTAGGTTTAAATCAATATTCGATGTTAACAAATTTCTCTTTTTCAAGAACGCTTTTTTACCCATTGCCATTCTGCATTTTATATCCTCTGTACTGCGACCATCATTTGTTATTTTACTGCCCAAGTAACAAAACTCATCTACCTCCTTTATTGCTTCGTTTCCCAATCTAATTCCTTCAGCATCACCTGATTTTCTTAGACTGCACTCCATTACCCTAGTTTTGCTCTTGTTTATGTTCGTCTTACATGCACCTTTCAGCACACTGTCCATTCCGTTCAATTGCTCTTCCAGGTCCTTTGCTGTATCTGACAGAATTACTATGTCGTCGGCAAAACGCAATGTTTTTAATTCTTCACCCTGAACTTTAATTCCTTCTCCAAATTTCTCCTTGCTTTCCTTCACAGCGTCGTCAATGTACAAATTGAACAACAATGGAGAAAGACTACAACCCTGTCTTACTCCCTTTCCAACCACTGCATCCCTCTCATGCCCCTCAACTCTGACAACCGCTGTCTGGTTTTTGTACAAGTTGTAAATAACCTTACGCTCCCCATATTTCACTCCTGCTTGCTTCAGAACTTGAAAGAGTTTATTCCAATCAACATTGTCAAAAGCCTTCTCCAAATCTACAAAAGCTAGAAATGTAGGTTTGCCCTTTCTTAATCTATCTTCTAGGATAAGCCGTAAAGTGAGTATTGCCTCCCGTGTTCCTATATTTCTCCTGAACCCAAACTGATCTTCCCCGACGTCGGCTTCTACCAGCTTTTCCATCCTTCTGTATATAATTCGCGTTAATATTTTGCAGCCATGACTTATTAAACTGATGGTTCTGTAGTTTTCACACCTGCCTGCACCTGCTTTCTTTGGAATGGGGATTATAACATTTTTCTTAAAGTCTGAGGGTACTTCGCCTGTCTCATACATCCTACACACCAGTTCAAATAGTTTTGTCATGGCTGGTTCTCCCAGAGACTTTAGTAGCTCTGAGGGTATGTCATCTACTCCAGGGGCCTTGTTTCGACTTAGGTCTTTCAGGGCTCTGTCAAATTCTTCTCTCAGTACAGTATCTCCTATTTCATCTTCATCTACATCCTCTTCCCTTCCTACAATATTGTCTCGAAGTTCATTTCCTTTATAGAGCCCCTCTATATACTCCTTCCACCTTTCAGCTTTCCCTTCTTTGCTGAGAACTGGTTTTCCATCAGTGTCCTTGATATTCATAGAGCTGTTTTTCTTATCTCCAAATGTTTCTTTTATTTTCCTGTAGGCTGTATCTATTTTTCCCCTATTTATACATTCTTCTACATCCTTGCATTTGCCTTCTAGCCACTCCTGCTTAGCCATTTTGCACTTCCTGTCAATTTCATTTCTTAGTCGTCTGTACACCATATTGCCTGTTTCATTTACTGCATTTTTATATTTTCTCCTTTCATCGATTAAATTTAGTATCTCCTGCGATATCCAAGGATTTTTTGTAGGTCTTTCCTTCCTACCTATTATGTCCTCTGCTACCTTCACTATTTCATCTCTCAATTTTACCCATTCCTCCTCTACTGTTTTATTTTCCCCTGTTTCTGTCAATTGTTGCCTAAAGCTCCCTCTGAAATTCTTAAGAACCTCAGGTTCCTTCAATTTATCCAGGTCCCATCTCCTTATTTTCCTACCTTTTTGTAGTTTCTTTAGTTTCAGCCTACAGTTCATAACCAACAAGTTATGGTCAGAGTCTATATCTGCCCCTGGGTATGTCTTGCACTGTAGAACCTGGTTCCGAAATCTTATGTCTTACCATTATAAAATCTATCTGGTATCTTCCGGTGTCTCCTGGTCTCTTCCACGTATACAACCTTCTTTTGTGATTCTTGAACCAGGTGTTTGTTATAACTAAATTATTTTCAGTGCAAAATTCTACCAGGCGGCTTCCTCTTTCATTCCTTTTGCCCAGACCATATTCACCTACTATCTTCCCTTCCCTTCCTTGTCCTACTACCGAATTCCAGTCTCCCATAACAATTAAGTTTTCCTCTCCCTTAAATGTCTGAATAATTTCCTTTAGTTCCTCATATATTTCTTCGATTTCCTCATCATCGACAGAGCTAGTTGGCATATAAACCTGTACTACTGTTGTCGGTGTTGGCTTCGTATCTATCTTGACAATGATAATGCGATCACTGTGCTGGTCATAGTAGTTTACCCGCATTCCTATTTTCTTATTCATTAGCAATCCTACTCCTGTGATACCACCAACTGATTTTGTATTTATAATCCTGTACTCACCTGACCAGAAATCCTGTTCATCCTGCCACCGAACTTCACTAATTCCCACTATATCTAACTTCAACCTATCCATTTCCCTTTTTAAACTTTCTCATTTTCCTACTCGATTAAGGGATCTAACATTCCACGCTCCGACCCGTAGAATGCCAGTATTGTCTTTCCTGATGATCACATCCTCCTGAGTAGTCCCCGCCCGGAGATCCGAATGGGGGACTATTTTACCTCCGGAATATTTTACCCGAGAGGATGCCATCATCATATGTTCATACAGTAGAGCTGCATGTCCTCGGGAAAGATAACGGCTGTAGTTTCCCCTTGCTTTCAGCCGTTCGCAGTAACTGTGTGGCAAAGCCACATCAGCGGATGTTACAAGGCCAGGTCAGTCAATCATCCAGACTGTTGCCCCTGTAACTACTGAAAAGGCTGCTGCCCCTCTTCAGGAACCACATGTTTGTCTGGCCTCTCCACAGATACCCCTCCGCTGTGGTTGCACCTACGGTACGGCTATCTGTATCGTTGAGGCACGCAAGCCACCCCACCTCGGCAATGTCTGTGGTTCATGGGAGTGGAACATCATTATATAAAAGAGAAAATGTAAGTGTTACAGAAGTTGTCATTCGGACAAAATGTTCGAATGTTTCTTAAGCTTATGGGACTTAACTACGGGGTCATCAGTCCCTAAACTCACAAACTACTTACAAACTAGCTTATACTAAAGACAACACAAACATCCATGCCGGATGGAGGATTCCAAATCCCCGACGGGAAACGGCCTCGCGCATCGCACCATAGCGCCTCAGTGTGCTCGACCACTCCGCCGCGGCTCTTACAGACATCTCCACGTGATGGTACCTCGTATTTTTCTCTTTTCCTGTCAGGAAGTGGCGGGGATGGGGGGGTGGAGAGACGGGGAGGAAGCTGGGAGGGGGGACGAGGGGGAAGGGGAGCAATATAAACAAGGCATAATTTGGGATATCCTCATATGTCTTAAGGTTAAAAAGGGATATAGAACAGGAAAGGAGCAAAACATACTTCTATTACAATCGCAGTTGGACACTGTCATAGCAAACAACCAAAACGTACCGCTGTGCAAAATAAAACAAAATAGCAAACAAAGAATAATATTTCAATTAAAAATAGGGTAGACAGCTAATGTGTCTTGCAGTACTCTGCCGCAGGTTCGAGTCCTACCTTAGGTATATTTGTGTGTGTGTGTGTGTGTGTGTGTGTGTGTAGTCTGATCCCTGTAACATTTCTTGCTGTGCAGCTCTAGCCATCAGTGAGGATGGGGTTGTTGCTGAAATATCCCTAGTAACGCACAACTGATACCAAGAGATTTAACTCTCTTTCTTGTCCGTTATTATTATTATTATTATTATTATTATTATTGGTCTTTGAGTAGTCCCCATGCAGCCATCCACATAAGTTATCATAAGGACATCCTCTGGTACAGTTACAAAAGCAAGTTCGCAAAAGGAAACAAAAAGCCGGCCGCGGTGGCTGAGCGGTCTGCGGCGTGTCAGTAACGGTCTGCACGGTCGCTGTGGTCGGGGGTTCGAATCCCCCTCGGTCATGGATGTTTGTGCCGCATTTATTATAAGCTATTCGATAAGTTTGTAAGTATAGGGACTGATGACCCCGTAGTCAGGTCCCATAAGCTGTACAAACGTTTGAACATTTGAAACACCAAAGTTATGATAGAAAACAAAGGCAAGAGAATTTTGAAATAACATAACAAAGATTAAAGATATGACACAAAACAAAGACAAGAGTAATTTGAAATAGCATATTGCGATTAAACATGGTTTTATTGTTTACATATCATGTCATAACTCTTTCTTCGTCGCCATGAGAAAGAAGATACGTTCTTTGTACACTGCGAAGTCTGTGGTTGTCAATATTGTTGATACGGATATTAGTAACTTATAGTTCGTGCTCACAACATAACTAGCAACTTCATGCATAAAAAAAAAAAAAAAAAAAAAAAAAAAAAAAAAAAAAAAAAAAAAAAGTGTTGTGTCTTCCGCTTCGCCGCAGTCACAAAGTGGAGATGTCATTATGCCGGTGCGATGTAGATGCCTCGCAATTAGACAGTGGTTGCATTTCAGCCTTGCTATGGTGACTGCAAGCTTCCGTGAACACCTAAGCCCATTGTACCCAAGGTCTGGTTAGTAGCACTGGTGTTATTTGAGCATAGTATCTTCCTTAAGTTGTCTGGGAAGCTTGACATTCTTTACCCCATTCAGTCCGAATTTTGCTTCTGTAACCTGGTAAAAGATCCTCCGCAGGAACCTGAGTATATTCTACCGTACCAGTGGTAACCGCTTCCTTGGCAAGTGTGTCAGCGACCTCGTTCCCCAGAACGTTGTTGTGTGTTTTAATCCAGCACATGGAGACGCTGCGTCCATTATTTTCCAGGCGGTTTATGTGTGTCATTATCTCGTGGGCTATTGGGTCGTTTTTATGCCCTGGGCGAAAATGTTTAATAAGTATGAGCGCAGATTTAAAGTCCGGAACCGTTTGTTGGGTAGGCGTGGTGGTGGAGGAGGTCGGTAACGCCTGACATCTCGGCTACTGTACAGAACTGGCACGTCGTGCTAGTACTCTTACCGTGCGATTCATACGGTGAATGAGGGGACCGGCACATCTGGTCTCACACACACACACACATGGATATATCTGCCTTATGGAGGAGTCGAACCTCCGGCGGGAACGACCGCGCAATCCATACTATGGCGGCTTATATAACGCCCATTCCCGTGCGGCCAACACCACCTAGATGACAAGGCCTCACAGCTGGCCGTGCCTACGTCACATCTACGCGGCGGTCACCTGACAGGCCGGTCGCTACGCCGCGGTGGGCGTGCCCCATCGGCCAGCCAATCAGGAGACCGCGGCCTTTAGGTGTGACGTAGGCACGGCCAGCTGTGAGGCCGTGTCATCTAGGTGGTGTTGGTCCGGCATGCCGAGTTATTATCAATAAGTTTTAGCGAATTCTTAAGTGGGGTAATGCCAAAGGGTTGATATTTTCTGGGAAGAGGCGGTTGGCAGAGCACTATGGAATGAACAACCAGTGCAGAAGTAGAAGAAGAAACGGCACCTCCTGTACGTGTGAATGATGAACGATATTACAGATGCAGTTGCTTGCCAGATTATGGGCCTAAAGGAAAAATGGGATTTGTAATAACGAATAGTCGATACTAAATCTTAAAAATGGAAGGTTAGTTCTGGCTTTTGTACAAAAAAAGGAATTGTTTCCAGACATTTCACTTAGTGGAGAAATATGATCATTTTTACAGCTACAGGATCAGAAGTTTTGTGTCCCAGCCTCGTCGCCGATTTTGTGTCTCGTTTCCGTCGTAGGTGTCGGTGGCCGAGTGGAATGAGACCGACACAGGAATAAAGATAGCACGCTGGTGCAGGTACGGAGGGGAGCAGCCAGAAACTAGAAACACTAGAGTAAATTAGAACGAGATATATATTGCACAGAATTTATACAATACTTAACTTTTACACAATTCAGTACTGCAGAGTGCTGATACATAGTTGAGTTAGAGGCCTGCCTAGTGCCTAACTGATAGCCAAGTCTTCACTGGTGCCTATCTGATTACGAAGGTCCTAACTGGTTGCTATCTCAGTCCCAAGTGAACGATGTCGTTCAGTGGTGGCCACGAGCGGAGTTGTAGCAGAGGGAGCTCGTGGCTGACGTCGTAAGAACGCCGCGCTGTGCGTGCATGGCGGCGCGCGGCGAAAGTAGGTGGCGCGCACTTTGGACTTGTGCGACAACACAAGAAGTGTAGTATTTATACTGCAATACCCATGCGCATTGTTTGGTCACAGGCAAGGGACTATATTTTGAAAGAAAATATGTAATATAGTAAGGACAGTTTACAACTCACTGCAAAGACGTGGCGACGAGCAGCGACAGGCACATACAAAAGACACACACAAACAACACTTTCAGCTATCGGCCATGGCCTTCTTCTGCGTGACTCGAAGTGCGGCAGCCGGAGGTGATGGTTGTATGACTGTGTTGTGTGCCTGTGTGATTGCGTGAGTGTTCTATTTTCTGAAGAAGGCCATGGCCGATAGCTGAAAATGTTGTATGTGTGTGTCTTTTGTATGTGCCTGTCGCACTTCGTCGCCACGTCTTTGTGGTGAGTTGTAAACTGTCCTTACTATATTATAAATTCCAACCTGGACTTTCCATTATTATATTTTGAAAGAAAATGTAAAATTTATGTAGAACAACATCATCACGAGATTTATGTTTGTGCGGAATAGAGGGTTATACTGAGTTCCCTATAAGCTAGGATCTTGAACTTTTAAATGTAGCTCAGAACTGAATGCGAGTGCAACATAAGCACGTTTTCTTATGTTCCTTCAGTAAAAAACCGTCTTGATTGCAAATCAAGACGGTTTTTTATGTTCTAATGTTCAAATGTTTGTAGAGTTTATGAGACTTAACTACGGAGTCATCAGTCTCTAAACTTCCAAACTACTTATGAACTAGCTAATACTAAGGACGGCACAAATATCCGTGCCCTAGGGCGGATTCGAACCCCCGACGGTAGTGGCCGTGCAGACTGTGACTGGAGCGCCGCAGAACGCTCGGTCACAGCGGCCGGCACGGTTTTTTACTTAAGTAATATTTATTCTCACTGATTGCATTACACCAAGGACTGGAAATCGTTTTCTTATGTGTTGCTGTTCCCCCGCTAATAGGTTGTCGTTGGTCAGTCGTAAGTAAAAGATGGAGTCTCTCGCAGTCTGTTTCTTGTGATATATGCACAAATAAGCAATAAACAATTACTTGTTTTTTAATCTCTATGACTCAATTGCGTGGTCACCAGTCCATAGCTTACAAACGACTCAGTGGGGACTCCAACCCCCGACGGCGAACGGGTGCGCGCTACGCAGCACGGCGTGCCAGTGCGCACGGGTAATCCGTCACGGCATTCATACTCGGTAGCCCAGCTTACTGTGTGTGACGGAGAGTACTTTGCGTACCATTGTCACTTCTTTCTATTCAGGTCACGTATGGTTGCCGGGAGAGATGATTGCCTGTGCGCCTGTGTGTCGCGTCTAATCTCTTAGATTTGCAGTCTCTTCGAGAGATATACGTTGGAGAAAACATATATTGGTTGACTGTCCATTAAGTGTTTGGTCTCGGAACTTTGACAAAACCGCGTGCCGCGATATAGAATGCCTCTCTCGCAGCTTCTGCCACGGGTGTTTCCTAATCACCTTTGTCACGCTTTCGAGCTTACTAAACGAGGCCGTAGCGAAGCGTGCTGCTGCCCTTTGTATGTTCTCTGTGTCATTAATCCTACCTGGTACGGATCCCATATTGATGAGAAACACTCAGAGGACGGCCGAACGAGAGTTCTGTAACTCACTTCCATTGCTGACGGACTACACTTCCTGACTGTTCCTCCAATGAAGCTCAGTGTGACATCTTCTTTACAGATTTTATATGGTCGTTCCATTTGAGATCGCCCGTTATGTCTACTGTCAGATATTTTATGGAAATAACTCCTTCTAATGTTTGTTCTGCTATTCTGCTATTGGGTGTTACTCGTGTCAGAAGTCTGTACGTGAGATTTCCACACTCCTAAACATCCCTAGGTCCACTGTTTCTGATGTGATAGTAAAGTGGAAACGTGAAGGGACGCGTACAGCACGAAAGCGTACAGGCCGTTTTCGTGTCGTAACTGACAGAGACCGCAGACAGTTGAAGAGGGTCGTACAGTGTAATAGGCAGGCATCTATCCAGACCATCACTCAGGAATTCCACACTGCATCAGGATTCACTCAAAGTAGGGAGGCGAGAAAACTTGGATTTAATGGTTTGTGAGGTTGTCCATAACTCCCACATCAAGCTTGTCAATGCCAAATGACGCCTCGCTTAGTGTAAGGAAACACTGGACGTAAATATTGGACGATTGAACAGTGGAAAAAACTTGTATGGAGTGACGATGCACGGTACACAATGTGGCGATCAGACGGCAGGGTGTGGGTATGGGGAATGCCCGGTGAACGTCGTCTGTCGGCGTGTGTAGCGCCAACAGTAAAATTCGGTAGTGATAGTGTTATTGTGGTGACGCACAAGTCTAAAGTGCGCGCCACGTACTTTCACCGCGCGCCGCCATGCACGCACGGCGCGGCGTTCTTACGACGTCGCCACGAGCGCCCTCTGGTACAACTCCGCTCGTGGCCACCACTGAACGACATCGTTCACTTGGGACTGAGATAGGAACCATTTAACACTTGGGAATCAGATAGGCACCAGTGAAGACTTGGCTATCGGATAGGCACTAGGCAGGCGTCTAGCTCAACTATGTATCAGCATTCTGCAGTACTGAGCTATGTAAAAGTTAATTATTACTAAGTGTGTAAGAAATATATATCTCGTTCTAATTTACTCTGGTGTTTCTAGTTTCTGCTGTCCCACTGGCTGGTCACCTCCTACCTCCACAAGCGTGCATCCTTTATTCCTGTGTCGGTCTTTCTACTCGGCCACCGACACCTACGACGGAAACGAGACATAAAAGCGGCGATGAGGCTGGGACACAAAAGCGGCGACGAGGCTGGGACACAAAAGTTATGGCTTGGTTGTTTTGGTGCCACCATCACAGGACAGGCCTACAGTGATGTTTTAAGGATCTTCTTGCTTCCCACTGTTGACAAGCAATTCTGGAATGGCGATTGCATCTTTCAACACAGTCGAGCCCCTGTTCATAATTTACGGCCTGTGGCGCATTTGTTGCACAACAATAAAAATATCCGTGTAATTGACTGGCCTGCATAGAGTTCTGATTTGAATCCTATAGAACACCTTGGGATGGTTTGGAACGCTGACTTCGTGCGACGCCTCACTGACCTACATCGATACGTCTCCTCCGTACAGAACTCCGAGAAGACTCGGCTGTCATTCCCGAAGAAACATTTCAGTACCTGGCTGAACGTATGCCTGCGAAAGTGCAAGCTGTCATCAAGGCTAATGGTGGGCCAACATCGTGTGGAATTCCAGAATTACCAACAGAGGGCGCGGAAAAGTTTAAAATCATTTTCAGCCAGGTGTCCGGATACTTTTGATCACATTGTGCACGTAGCAGCGGTGACCGAGAGGCAGCGGATACCGCCTGAAGTTAAGATTCATTAGCCGTGGTGCCGGGCGATTACCGGCGCCGCGTGTGTAGTCACTGTACACGGGTTCTTTTCAGTCACTGTGCACGCGGAGGGATGGGAGCAGACGCATCAATAAAACGGCGCAGCGCCGCATTCGGTTCAGGAAAAATTGATAAGCAGTGGCAGGGAGTGGGGGGCAGCGCAGCTCAGGCTTGCGTGTGGCGTGGCGTGGCGTGCCGGCGCGCAATCACGTTTCCAATCCGCTCTCTGCCTGACCGACTGCCGCAGTGCCGGAGAGCTGCAAGGCGACCAGCACTGTAAACCAGTGCTTTCCAAACTTTCCCTCATGGCGACACCCTTTTGTAGCTTACAAGAATGTCGAAATGTTTGTATAGCTTATGGACTTAACTACGGGGTCATCAGTCCCTAAACTTACAAGCTACTTATCAACTAGCTAATCCTAAGGACGGCACAAACATCCATGCCCGAGGGGGGGATTCGAACCCCCGACCGCAGTGGCCGTGCAGACCGTGACTGGAGCGCCTCAGTCCCCTCGGCCACAGCGGCCGGCTGTAGCTTACAGTTTTCCGCGACACCCTCTCACTAATATAAATACATATGGTACAATTTAGAAGGTTCTAGAAATGGGGGGGGGGGGCATAACCGTGAATGTGGTCGATGATCAAGTGATTCTAAAACCATACTTAGTTGTGGTCTTTGGAATGACGAAAATGACTTCTTTCGAAGATGTGTGACTATTCTTGTGTCTGTTGTCTGTACATATTCAGTATGCTGTGTTAATCATATCTGGTACTTGTTCCGCTACCCTTGAGTGGTATTGAAGGACATGGGTTGACACATGCGCCTCGGTAAAAGTGACGTTTGTGGATTAAGTCGTTCCAGTATGGTACCAACGATCGGAAATCTGCCACCTGCTGTTGAAGCAGTAGGGTAAGGCTCCATGTCTTCAGTTAACGGGCTGGCTGTCGACGATGAACAACATGTTGTGAGGCGCCAATTCAATGTTCAAATGTTTGTAGAGCTTATGGGACTTAAGTACGGGGTCATCAGTCCCTAAGCTTACAAACTACTTATGAACTAGCTAATACTAAGGGCGGCACACATATCCATGCTCGAGGGGGGATTCGAACCTCCGGCCGTAGTGGCCGTGCAGACCGAAACTGACGCGCCGCTGTCCCCTCGGCCACCGCGGCCGGCTAGGCAACAAGCAACTGATCAGAAAAGCAATAATTAGCATAACAAATTAAGACAAAGCAAAGATGATGTTCGTTACAGGAAATGCTCAATATCTTCACCATCATTCCTTAACAATAGCTGTAGTTGAGGAATAATGTTGTGAACAGCAATGTAAAGCATATCCGGAGTTATGGTGAGGCATTGGCGTCGGATGCTGTCTTTCAGCATGGCTAGAGATGTCGGTCGATCACGATACACTTTCAACTTCAGGTAACCCCAAAGCCAATAATCGCACGGACTGAGGTGTGGGGACCTGGGAGGCCAAGCATAACGAAAGCGGCGACTGAGCACACGATCATCTCCAAACGACGCGCGTAAGATATCTTTCACGCGTCTAGCAAAATGGGGTGGAGCGCCATACTGCACGAAAATCGTACGTTCCAGCCAGGCTGCGGATGAACAATTCTGTAACATATCGGCGTACCTCTCACCCGTCACAGTAGCAGTTACAAAACCAGAATCACGCGCCATCTGTGAGACAGTTTCTGAACTTTTTCTTTTTTTCTTTTACAGAACTGGTACATGCTGTGACAACGTTGTTTCTTCCATGGAGGGACTATGTGTCCGACAGAATGTCCGGTTATTTCAGTAAGAATAACCGTGAATGTGCTCGATGATCAAGTGGTTCTAAAACCATAGTAGTTGTGGTCTTTGGAATGACGGAAATGGCGTTCTTTCGAAGATGTGTGACTATTTGTGTGTCTGTTGTCTGTACATATTCAGTATGCCGTGTTAATCATATCTGGTACTTCTTCCACTACCATTGAGTGGTATTGCAGGACAAGGGATCGCACATGCACCTTGGTAAATGTCTCGTTTGTGGATTAAGTCGTTCCAGTATGGTACCAATGTTCGGTAATCCGCCACCTGCTGTGGAGGCAGTAGGGTGGGGCTCCATGCCTTTAGTCACAGAGTAACATATACAGAGAAGCAGCCCCCTCTAAACCACTGTCCTATGCTCCCCTCGTAGTTCTGTAAGATGCTAGCAGGTGTCAGTCGGTTCCCTGGCTTAGTACCGGTAGACCACACTAGAGGCACTAGTGAGTGTGCCTCTCGCACGTCAGAGGGTAGCGTGGAGGGGAGGCTGAGGGGAGAGCTCGTGCCGCCTGCCACGAGGCCACAGCTGTGTCCGGCTTGCTGGCGTTTGAGGGGAGGTGGTGGTGGGGACAGCCGCTACCTGCCGCCTGCTGTGGCCAGTTTAAAGGGCTGCTTCTGACCGCAGCGCCATCATGGGATATCTTACGGAACTGCTTCAGCACCCCCCCCGCCCCGCACCCCTGAGTGTAGTACCGTGCCCTTGCGGAGGTTTCCCGTCTGTATATATTTGTCTGTGCCTCGTGGCAGGCGGCACGAGCTCTTCCCTCAATCTCCCCTCCACGCTACCCTCTGACGTGCGGTAGGCACCCTCAGAAGTGCCTCTAGTGTGGTCTACCAGTACTAAGCCAGAGAACCGCCTGACACCTGCTAACATCTTACGGATCTACGAGGTGAGCATAGGACAGTGGTTTTTTTTTTTTGGGGGGGGGGGGGCTGCTTCTCTGTATATGTTACTCTGTGACCATGGCAAAGCCGTTTCACACGGAACGTGTTGTCCCAACGTGGCGCACGTCAGATGTGCTTCAGTTAATGGACTCTCCGTGGACGATGACACAGACAAATATATACAGACTGGAAACCTCCGTAAGGGCCCAGTCCTACGCTCAGGGGTGCGGGGATAAAGCTCTGTATAGGGAAAGTATGGCCATCCTTTTCCGCGCCGCTTGCCGCCGTCTGCAGCTCGTGATTGGCTGAAATCGAGTCACGTGGTTCTTTCCGCCATCTTGGTCCTATACGTTGCTGGGCTGCCATGAGAAGCCTTGTGAATATTCGTATGTTTTGGTTTGAATAATGCCACAGAGTTGTACTTTTTGGTGTTTTTAAGAAGCGAAGAAGGGAGGTAAACATTATAGTACTTCCATTAGGTATCAGAAATGCAGGAAGATGAACAGTCAGGCTGATGAAAATCGTCAGAGAAAACTAGGAGTCCAGAAACGAACTTCGGTTCTAGTGCTGTGATGATTTTAATTCATAATGTAAATTAATAGATTAAAGATTCACTGAAGAATGGATCACGCAGCAGATAGCTATATATCTTGAATAAATTTGTGGAGAAAATTCCTACACAATGTCGCGAGGTTAAATTATTTACGCGTCGTTGATTTTATCTGCAGGTAGTTGTCGAAAACACTCAATTTTATTTTACATATTAGTGAGTGAACTAGATTCCCATTTAGATAGGAAATTAACATACAGTTCCTGAAACAAGCTTTTCTCATTGGCTTTCGTGTGCTAGAGTGTGTCATAACAGGAAACAAAGAATTGAAACAAGACAAATATTAGACATTCAAATGTAATTGGCGTTGTAAAGACACCTTTAATTTCTTTTTCTGGTAAAAGACATGTAGTGGGTATCTCCTTACATTTTTCGTAGTTCATGTAAGATATAAGTACATAATACCCAAGAAAATACTCAAAGACTTTTCCATGATCTCAAATTGTTTTCTTAATTTACACTATGCTCCGATGATGACATGTTCGCGGTCTATTGAAATATTTGGCTACGGTACAGGTCAGCCTGAATTATAGGTGAACTCTTTAGATATAGAGCCACAAACCAGTTTTCTTACATTTGAACGATAAGTATTCCGTAGAGCAGCCAGGTCCGCATGAACAGAAGTACGCGAAATTCCCGCATCTGTCCGTCGGATATAACAGCCTGTATCTCGAGAATGAAAAGAGTTATCGTTCTGCTCTGAACCTTAAATAAAATTCCGATATATTACCTACATTTCGTCCGCAGCATTGTATGAGCTAAAATCAACCATACGCAAAGTCTACGCAATGCGACTTTTCCTCTGCAAACTCTTCAAAATTTTGCGCAGTAGTTTACTTAATTTGATGTAGCACGGAAACTATAAGTAATAATGAACAGAAATTGAGATCATTATCGAGAGAATGTATCACACTATAACACGTGAAAAAATTAAATTTTTTTATTGGTTGGTTTTCTCAAAATTGGTTGTTAAGCGCTGGGATCTTGGTAGCGGTCGACGTGTAAGCAGCAGCGGAATAGGCCCAGTATGGCTGCCGCTGGCAGGCTGGCCATACTTTCCCTATACAGAGCTTTAGTGCGGGGAGGGAGGGATTCCAGCAGTTCCGTAAGATGTCCCATGATGGCGCTGCGGTCAGAAGAAGCTCTTTAAACTGGCCAGAATAGGCGGCAGGTAGCGGCTGCCCCCACCACCAGCTTCCCTCAAACGCCAGCAAGCCGGACACAGCCGTGGCCTCGTGGCAGGCGGCACGAGCTCTCCCCTCAGCCTCCCCTCCACGCTACCCTCTGACGTGCGAGAGGCACCCTCAGAAGTGCCTCTAGTGTGGTCTACCGGTACTAAGCCAGGGAACCGCCTGACACCTGCTAGCATCTTACGGAACTACGAGGGGAGCATAGGACAGTGGTTTAGGGGGGACTGTTCCTCTGTATATGTTACTCTGTGACGGTGAACAACATGTTGTGAGGCGCCGCTGGGTGTGGTATGCAGCGAAAGTGTCGCCGGCAATGGAGACGGGCGCCGGCCGACACAGGCTGTGACGAGCCACTGCCACGGCCCAGCGAGCGCCAAACGACGCGTGCAGCCGGCGCGCCTGACGGCTGGATGGATGGGTGGGTGGCAGGGCACGCCCCCGCACCTGTCGCCGCCACGCTCTGCTGCTAGCGCCTGTCTACACCGCGACACAGCTGCAGTCCCACACTGCATACCACTCCTGCTATCTTCTACTGCACGTCTTTCAACATCAGCCATACGTCGTCACTTTCAAATGTTCAATTCTTTGCTAAGTTCTAACGACGAGACCATATGGGTATCGGAGTTTAGAATTTCTTCAGAGAGTTCAAATGTTTGTAAATCTATCGGACCAAACTGCGTGGCCATCGGTCCGTACCTTACAAACTACTTAAACTATTTGCGAACGTAGGCTTCCGCAGTTGTTGGCACTATCAATAAAATTCTTCCGGGTGTGAGACCGCGTCGTCATTTTCGTAAACTATACCGACGTTTCGGTCACTGTTGCAGGCGGCCTTCATCAGGGTCTGTCTGACTGCTGAATATACGATAACTTGGGGTTTATATAGCAGCGGATGAGGGAGAGGAAGGGAGACGTTGGTTTTCCTTTTCTCCGATTGCAGCTGACATCTTCATGCAAGCATTTGAAGAAACGGCTCTCCAGTCAGCACCACTACGACCAGCATGCTGGCTGCGTTACGTTGATGACACTTTCGTCATCCGGTCACATGGGGAAGAGGAGCTAAAGCACTTTCATGAACATCTCAATCAGCAGCACAGCAAAATATATTTTTTTGTGTCCCAGCCTCGTCGCCGCCTTTGTGTCTCGTTCCGTCGTAGGTGTCGGTGGCCGAGTAGAAAGAGACCGACACAGGAATAAAGGATCCACGCGTGTGCAGGTACGAAGGGGAGCAGCCAGTTGGACAGCAGAAACTAGAAACACTAGAGTAAATTAGAACGAGATCTATATTGCACAGAATTTATACAATACTTAACTTTTACATAGCTCAGTACTGCAGAATGCTGATACATAGTTGAGCTAGACGCCTGCCTAGTGCCTATCCGATAGCCAAGTCTTCACTGGTGCCTATCTGATTCCCAAGTGTTAAATGGTTCCTATCTCAGTCCCAAGTGAACGATGTCGTTCAGTGGTGGCCACGAGCGGAGTTGTACCAGAGGGCGCTCGTGGCTGTCGTCGTAAGAACGCCGCGCCGTGCGTGCATGGCGGCGCGCGGCGAAAGTAGGTGGCGCGCACTTTAGACTTGTGCGACACCACACATTTCACAATAGAAGTAGAAAAGAATGGGGTGCTGCCTTTCCTCGACGTCGAAGTCTACCGAAAGTCTGACGGTAAACTCGACCACAGGGTGTACAGAAAGGCTACCAGCACGGGAAGGTACCTCCGCGCCTCCTCTCACCACTACCCCATGCAGAAGAAATCCGCCCTACAAACACTAACAAATAGGGCCCACAGGATCAGCGATGCCGATCACGTACAGGCGGAACTACGACATCTCAGATCCACCTTTGCGGCTAACGGCTATGGACTTGGCGAGAAATATAAAACAATGTCCAGGAGACATGAAAGGAATAGAGGGGGGCAGGAGGAAGCACAAAGCATCGCCCTATTACCTTACGTGCAGGGCGTCACTGAGCGTGTGGTCAAGGTTCTACGTCGGGCAGGCATCAAGCCAGTCTTCCGCAGCACCAATAAATCTAAGGATGTCCTAGGTTCAACTAAGGACGCAGTTGACAAACTGAGTAATGCCGGCGTTTATGAAACAAGCTGTTGAGTTCACATCACATGTTTGTTAAGCTTATGGGGCTTAACTACGGGGTCATCAGTCCCTAAACTTACAAACTACTTATGAACTACTTACGAACTAGGACGGCACAAATATCCATGCCCGAGGGGAAAGCTGTTGAGTGTGGGATGGTTTATATAGGAGAGACCGGAAGAGCAATCTCCACGAGGCTTTCCGAACATGAAAGATACATACGGCTTGGACAGCACACAGAGTCAGCGGTTTCTGAGCATCACAATCAGTGCGGAAAACAGTTATCTTTCAGCGAGGCCCTCGTGCTGGCGAAACAACCATTCCCAACGAGGAGGAAGATTAGAGAGGCTATAGAAATAGCGAAGCGTCCCGCCAATGTGAACAGGGAGGATGGCTGCAGGGTGCCGGCGTCTTGGCTGCCAGCAGTTGCAACGCTACGTGACGGCACCGCGCGCGAAATGACTCGCGCAGGCGCCCCGGAGACCACAGCGGCCGCGAACACGCAGAGCACCGGCCCGCCGCCGTCTGCGCCAGGCGACAAGTCAACAGCGGCACGCCACAACCGCGGTCCGTTCGCCCAGGTCCATTCCGCCAATAGCAATTTCTAATGCAAAAGCCAATAGCAAACGTCCATTTTGACCAATAAGGGGGAAAAATGCAATCTCCAATCATATGAAAAACAAGCCTTTAAAACACCAATCATCATTGCTGCTTTCCACCAATGGCATGCAATAATATAACCACCAATAAAGGAAAACCAACGTCCCCCTTCCTCTCCCTCATCTGCTGCTATATAACCCCAAGTTATCGTATATTCAGCAGTCAGACAGACCCTGATGAAGGCCGCCTGCAACAGTGGCCGAAACGTCGGTATAGTTTATAAAAATGAAGACGCGATCTCATACCCGGAAGAATTATATTGATACTTAAACTAAGGTAAACTAACCTAAGGACAACACACACACGCGCACACACACACACACACACACACACACACACACCACACACACACACACACCAATGCCTCAGGAGGACTCGAACCTCCGACGGCGAGCAACCGCGCGCTCCGGAGCGAGGCGCCTTAGACCGCTCGGCTGTTCCACCGCGGCAGAATTTATTCATATTTATGGTACGTGAAGTTTAGAATTTAAATAACAATTATCCAAAGCCATTCGACGCAACTCTCAAAAATTCTCGAGAAAATCGACTTTGAAGTTTTGCAACTACGCGGAAGTACCAATAATTGAAGCAATTGCAGCATCTGTCGGTGTGGGTCAGGCCGGCCGCGCATTGATACGCTGTGCTCCGATGCACGGGGCCGTTCCCCGTCACGGGTTCGAATCCCTCCTCGGGCAGGGATGTGTGTGTTGTCCTTAGCTTAGTTTAACTTATGTTGTCCTCTCACGGGACGTGGAGACGCGTTGTCCTCTCACGGGACGTGGAAACGCACGTGGAGGAGGACGTGGTGCCGTTGCAGCGTGGAATGAAGGACCCAGCATGTTAGATTTTTGCTTCATGCAGTGGAACGTGGCCAATGAAAAGCGACCTGGTTTTCATGTGACAAGCAGAACTTTTGATACGCCATATTGCAAACGGACTTCGTGTTTCGTGCCTTCTTTCGTTTTAGCGTGCGATGTATAATCTTTTTAAAGCGCCAGAAAATTGAACTTTTGGAAATGCGTCATTTTAGGATTGGTTACAACAAAATGCCGGAAACTATATACTCATAGCTTTAAAGGATATCGTATTTAACTTTAGTCAGTGTTATAATTTGTATACCGTGAAAAAATATGGTTCCTATGCTACGGTTCAACGCCATTCTATCAAAGGAGCGTCTTTATGATACTTTGTCAAAGATAAATAAGACACTACAACATGTTTTAGGTGCATAGTATACCACAAATATAGCGCACTTTCTCCCGACGAGAAATAGCGTAGCTGATAGCGCGGTGAGATGCGGAGCGAAAGTTTAGAGTAACTCGGATTCGCGACTCCATATTTCTCAAATATTTTTATTTTTTCCTTTTTTGTTTCCGTAATGTTTCTGGTTCTTTCTTATTAATTCAAGTGTAATATCCGATATTCGTTGTTGTTTCGTTTAAGACGACTGATTAACGTGATGGTTAGCGTTACGAGCTGTGGAGGAAAAGAGGGGTAAATAACAGGTTTGCATCTACACTCTCGGAGATATTTTTTAACGATTTAGTTTAATTAAGGTTTATGTAATTTATTTCTTAATTTAATACAATTATAATATCCGGTATTCGACGTTATTTACTATAAACAAGGATGAACTCTGGAGTAGCCGAGCGGTATAAACCGTCTCGCTGCGGAGCGCGCGGTTGCTCGCTGTGGAGGTTCGAGTCCTCCCTGGGGCATGGGTGTGTGTGTTGTCCTTAGGTTAGTTTACCTAGGTTTAAGTAGTTGTAAGCTACGGACTAATGACCACGCAGTATGGTCCGATAGATTTACAAACATTTGAATGAACTCTGCCCACGAGAAAACGTGTTGAGTATTTCGTGCAAGGGCACAAGGTATCAATAAATTTCGAGACAGTACCCTACGTCATTCGGTTTTCGCTACGGTGTTTGAATTATGTTGCAGTTCAGTACAGCCGGCCGCGGTGGCCGAGGAGACTGAGGCGCTCCAGTCACGGTCTGCACGACCACTACGGTCGGGGGTTCGAATCCCCCCTCCGGCATGGGTATTTGTGCCGTCCTTAGTTGTAAGTAGTTCATAAGTAGTTTGTAAGTTTAGGGACTGATGACCCCGTAGTTAAGTACAATAGACTCTACAAACATTTAACATTTATTTTAGTTCAGTACAGTGCTGGAATAGTTTAGTTTCACAGTGCAGAGTGAGTGTGGTTATGGAATGAGATAATTAAAGGAGCAAAAGTGTTTACGTACAATATTAAAATCAAAAATTATCACAACGAACATTGTCGAACTGAGGCGTTGTCCCTCGTGTATAAACAAGTAGGCTGTATCAGGCAGAACTTATTATCTTCAAAGGAATGCCAAAGTAAACATGTGGATATTCAGAATATGTACATCTTGAAAAATAGCAATATAAGAGAGCAAGACAAGTGGAGCTGGCGCAGATGAAGGATTTCACCATTTACAGATTTTTTTATGATTTTTGCCAAAAGTGATTTGGTAGTACATTTTGTTATTATCAAACTCTTTCAGTTAACGTACCGTCTTTGTGTTTCTTGAAGGAAAAATTACAATTTCTGGAAGAGTAGTGCATGCAACGTGCAAGCATAAGGAAGCTACCGTATTCAGTTTTTTTTCCGGCGTTCGCTAACAGATACCGTGTAATTTTACGCAGATCCATCTTTGTAAAGACAATGATCTACGCTCCAGCCCGCAATAGGCGCTGGAGAGCTCTGCGGTCGCAAAGCAAATCACGTGCAGTAGCTATACTAGGTAGACAGCACGTATGGTCTGCGCCACGTTGGGACAACACGTCCCGTGTGAGGACGCCTTTAGTTTAAGTAGTTTGTAAGGCTAGGGACTTATGACCAAAGTAGTTTGGTCCCATAGAAATAGAAATATTTGTTTTGATCATTTTCGAAAAATGATTTCTTTTTGGATGGGGGATGATTAGAATTTGCAGCAATAATGATATCTGTTGTAATTGGTTTACGAAAGATATCATATTTCGATTTTTGGTCTTTTCTACTTATTTGTAAGTCAGAAAATTAAGAGAGCCTTCAACTTCAAATTTCAAGGTGAATTTTATCTTATGATGCAAATTGTTAAAAATATGTTGTAGTTTGTAGTTGGTCAGCCTCCTCATTACTTCCGTTAAAGACGATGAAAATATCATCAACGTAACAAATTAATGACGGTTACATACCTTTATCAAGACTTCCAGTCTAAAATAAGTGACGTCTAGGAGCCGATAAGGTTTGTCCATTAATCACATAATCCGTCGTATTTTAAACTGTCGATAATTATTAAAATCTAATATATAGAGCAGAGTGTCCGGGTGTTTGTACGTGATGCATACAAATTTACAGTTTTCCTCCAATCTTTATGAAATTTTGTACACGTAACCTTCAATCCATGAGGACGGTCGCCATAAGTGTAAGAATCACATAGGATATATAGTTCACGAGATATGACGTCATAAACAATGAGATGCGTTAAAAAAAATCAAATGTCAAATGTTTGTATAGCTTATGGGACTTAACTACGGGGTCATCAGTCCCTAAACTTACAAACTACTTATGAACTAGCTAATCCTAAGGACGGCACAAATATCCATGCCCGAGGGGGGATTCCAACCCCCGACCGTACTGCACGTGCAGACCGTGACTGGAGCGACTCACTCCCCTCGGCCACCGCGGCCGGCGATGCGTGAAAAACTGCTGCATTTTGCGACAATGCTGCTCATTTTCTCCTTAACCATTGGACCGAATTCAACCAAATTTGGTACACACATTCATTATCGTGAGGTAACAATTTCTGCATGGTTAAGAATCACATACGGCACATGGTTCAAAAGATATTACGTCATAACCAATAGATAATCGCATAAAATTCCATATAATGCGGCGAGACTTTCGGAATACACTGTATGAGAATGACAGTACTTAGCGACTTGCAACAAACTTTAAACATAATTTCAAACCTTTATTAAACTTCTTCTCGCTGGCAACCATAGTAAAATAATGAAAGGAAAAACAGTTTCTCCCTTACTACTTTTCCGCTATTTATGGAGTAAAACTACGGCTCTCGGTATGACGTTACAATTTATAATTTGAACACTACAAATTGTAGCGACAGGAAATTTTACAGACAGTATACACATATATAGTTGAATGAAGCTTCTAAATTGTATCGCATTCCGACACGTAGTTCATGAGATATGAGCACGAAAACAGTAACGTTCATGGAAAACATCTCCATCACACACCAAGTTTTAATATATTGCTTCTTTATTACTAATCATATTCCCAAGAGATTTTAAAGAAATACAGCCTTTATACATCATCATCATCATTATCATTAGAGACTGATTATGCCTTTCAGCGTTCAGTCTGGAGCATAGTACCTCTAATAAAATTCCTCCATGATCCCCTATTCAATGCTAACATTGATGCCTCATCTGATGTCATGTCTTTTACTTCAAAATCATTCTGCACCGAATCTAAGTATTTTCTTCTTGGCCTACCTCGACTCCTCTTACCCTCCACTGACAAACTCTTGAGTCTCTTAGGTAACCTTGCTTCTCCCATGCTTGTAACATGACCCTACCATCTCAGTCTGTTCGCTCTAACTGCTTCATCTGTGGTGTTCATTCCCAGTTTTTCTTTGATTTCCTCATTATGGACACCCTCCTGCCATTGTTCCCATCTATTAGTACCTGCAATCATTCTTGCTACTTTCATATCTGTAACCTCTACCTTATGAATAAGGTAACCTGTATCCACCCAACTTTCACTCCCATACAACAAAGTTGGTCGAAAGATAGAGCGGTGCACTGCTAACTTAGTCTTGGTACTTACTTCCTTCTTGCAGAAGAGAGTAGATCGTAGCTGAGCACTCGCTGCATTTGCTTTGCTGCACCTCGATTCCAGTTCTTTCGCTATGTTGCCATCCTGTGAGAAAATACACCCCAGGTACTTGAAACTATCTACCTGTTCTAACTTTGTTCCTCCTATTTGGCACTCAATTTGTTTGAATCTCTTTCCCACAGACATTACTTTCGTTTTGGAGATGCTGATCTTCATATCATAATCCTTGCACCTCTGATCGAGCTCTGAAATATTGGTTTGCAACCTTTCAATCGAATCGGCCATTACAACCAAGTCATCCGCATATGCGAGACTGCTTATTTCGTTGTCACCTATTTTAATCCCGCCCTGCCAGTCTACTGTTTTCAACATATGATCCATGAATAGTATGAACAACAGTGGTGACAGGTTACAGCCTTGTCTTACCCCTGAAACTACCCTGAACCATGAGCTTAATTTGCCATCTACTCTAACTGCTGCCTGACAGTCTACGTAAAGCCCTTTAATTGCCTGCAGGAGTTTGTCTCCTATACCATAAATACAAATGTATATATATCTGAAAAATGGCAGGAATGAATAAATAAATACCCGGGCAATGCCGGGTTTTCAGCTAGTTGTATATAAATACGCAATGTTTATTGAGAGATGCTTTACGTGTCGGGGCTTGGCGTTCTGGTTTCGCCGTTAATTGAAACCACACACTAGGTAAATAGCTTGGCGCTCTAGGAACAGAGTGGCTTCGGTGAACGGCACGTGATGGGACTAGGAGGCCGCTGCGCGTTCAGTTTATATTTTGGGGGTGGCGCCTGCATCGCCCCTGCTTGCAGTTCCCCGTAATGGAATTCCCGCGGCGTGCGCGACAAAGAATGAAATAAAAAGCGCTCGCCCAGGAGCCAATTTCGCGGAAAGCGGGTCACCGCTCAGCTGGTAGCAGCCGCCGGCTCTGCCTCCTGGAATAGACGGGCTTATTCAGGCTGCACTGCCAGCCCCCGCTTAATTGTCGGCGGCGGTTTTTGCACCTAATTGAATAACGCGTCTGTTTATTTGTTTGTTTATGTAACGGCCGCAGCTGGCTGCGGGGAATAGCTTGCCGGAAACTGTGTACACAAACATCCGTAGAAACTACCCTCGCATTTCATTTCGACACCACGTGTGAATGCGGACAGAGACATGTCCAGTGCGGGAATAGGCGAATCAACTATGAAGAAGCATAATCTGTATGCATCGTTACTTGCGTGAGATGCATACCGAGCTGTTTTGCAAGGTAATGCAAGAAAATTCTTTCGAGTACGAAATATGATGTCTAGGTAATGGACATCCCATGTTCCTGAATAATTTAAAGATTGATTTTGATTGTAAAAATGTTCACATGTTTAGCCACTGTAGCAAAATATTCCAAATGTTTTGGTTT
The DNA here is from genome assembly GCA_026315105.1 of Locusta migratoria. Classification (NCBI taxonomy): domain Eukaryota; kingdom Metazoa; phylum Arthropoda; class Insecta; order Orthoptera; family Acrididae; genus Locusta; species Locusta migratoria. The sequence continues at coordinate 154,892,909 of CM048745.1, read as the reverse complement.
TATGGAGTTTTTCTGTTTTTCATTGTAAAAAAAATGCAACATTTGAAAATTACATCTTAGACTGTCTAAACTATTCATATTTTGGTAATAAAGATACTGACTGTGGCTTTTGTATGAATGTTGAAGTAAATATTTTATGAATTACTCCAGTCGCACTCACCAATGATGAAATTTCTAATTACACAAAGGCGCTATTCCTTGCAGCGATACCTATTTGGAACATTTCATTTATCCAATTTTTCCACTAAATGACATCGCATTTAGTAGCACCCACTCACATAGGGAGGTAATATAATCATAATAAAATGAGAACAATCTGATCGAAAACGGAAACATTTATCTGTTACTTCTTCCTACCACTATTAGAGATTTGATAGAAAAATATCATAAAAATGAAACTTCCTGGCAGAAAATGTTCAAATGTTTGTAAATCTATCGGACCAAACTGCGTGGTCATCAGCCCGTAGCTTACAAACTACTTAAACCTAGGTAAACTAACCTACGGACAAACACACACACACCCATGCCCCAGGGAGGACTCTAACCTCCACGGCGAGCAACCGCGCGATCCGCAGCGAGACGCTTTAGACCGCTCGGCCACTCCACCGCGGCTCCTGGCAGATTAAAATTGTGTGCCGGAACCGGGACTCGAACCTGAGACCTTTGCCTTTCGCGGGCAAGCGCTCTACCGACTGAGCTATCCCGACACGACTCATGATGGCGCCTCACAACTTTACTTCCGCCAGTACCTCGCCTCCCTAGTTTCCAAACTTCACAGACGTTCTCCTGCGAAACTTGCAAGACTAGCACTCCTGGAAGAAAGTTTCATTCTGGAAGTAATTGAAGCCAGCGACATTCGCGTGTAAATACTTCATTCCATTGGTGTGGTGTCCGTTATTTCGGACATTTTGCAGAGTAAAGATGTAGATGAAGTGACTTAAAGCTCATTGTTTCGTGTATAAGCTGTGACATGCCATGCCTTGTCTGTCACACAACAGCAAATAATTTGAAACAGTGGCCAGAGAACGGCTTCAGCTCTTTCGCTTGAACGCTGCCGCTGCCGCTGGTGGTGGTGGACGCTACGTTTCCGGGAGCCGCGCCGTCTGATTGCTAGGCGTCCATTGCGAGCTGCGGCGGGCGCTAAGGCGACTAATTGGCTCGCGTCGGACCCCGTTATGTTCCCCGCCAACGCCAAGCTCGTACACAGCGCCGTGGTCGGCCCGCCTTCGTCGAAGGAGCCGCAACTCGCCACCGCGACCCAGTCTACAGCCGGCTTGCACTCCAACTCTGCCCATATTAACTCGCATTGTTGATCATCGCCCTGGTCGTTGGCGTACATTTATTTCTGAAAAGCGGCGCCACTGTCTCTAGTAAACTGTCATATCTTCTGTGTAAACAGTATGTGCATCTACGAGGTGCATTCAAGTTCTAAGGCCTCCGATTTTTTTTCTAATTAACTACTCACCCGAAATCAATGAAACTGGCGTTACTTCTCGACGTAATCGCCCTGCATACGTACACATTTTTCACAACGCTCACGCCATGATTCCATGGCAGCGGCAAAGGCTTCTTTAGGAGTCTGTTTTCACCACTGCAAAATCGCTGAGACAATAGCAGCACGGCTGGTGAATGTGCGGCCACGGAGAGTGTCTTTCATTGATGGAAAAAGCCAAAAGTCACTAGGAGCCAGGGCAGGTGAGTAGGAATCACTTCAAAGTTGTTATCACGAAGAAACTGTTGCGTAACGTTAGCTCGATGTGCGGGTGCGTTGTCTTGGTGAAACAGCAGACGCGCAGCCCTTTCCGGACGTTTTTGTTGCAGTGCAGGAAGGAATTTGTTCTTCAAAACATTTTCGTATGGTGCACCTGTTACCGTAGTGCCCTTTGGAACGCAATGGGTAAGGATTACGCCTTCGCTGTCCCAAAACATGGACACCATTTTTTCAGCACTGGCGGTTACCCGAAATTTTTTTGGTGGCGCTGAATCTGTGTGCTTCCAATGAGCTGACTGGCGCTTTGTTTCTGGATTGAAAAATGGCATCTACGTCTCATCCATTGTCACAACCGACGAAAAGAAAGTCCCATTCATTTTGTCATTGCGCGTCAACATTGCTTGGCAACATGCCACACGGGCAGCCTTGTGGTCGTCCGTCAGCATGCGTGGCACCCTCCTGGATGACACTTTTCGCATTTTCAGGTCGTCATGCAGGATTGTGTGCGCAGATCCCACAGAAATGCCAACTCTGGAGGCGATCTGTTCGACAGTCATTCGACAATCCCCCAAAACAGTTCTCTCCACTTTCTCGATCAAGTCGTCAGACCGGCTTGTGCGAGCCCGAGGTTGTTTCGGTTTGTTGTCACACGATGTTCTGCCTTCATTAAACTGTCGCACCCAGGAACGCACTTTCGACAATCCATAACTCCATCACCACATGTCTCCTTCAACTGTTGATTAATTTCATTTGATGTCAAAAATGTTCAAATGTTAGTGGAGCTTATAGGACTTAACTACGGGGTCATCAGTCCCTAAACTTATGAACTAGCTACAACTAAGGACGGCACAAATATCCATGCCCGAGGGGGGATTCGAACCCCCCACCGTAGTGGCCGTGCAGACCGTGACTGAAGCGCCGCAGTCCCCTCGGCCACCGCGGCCGGCTATTGGTGTCACACCACACAAATTCAGAAAACGAATGATTCTAAGCTTTTCAAGTAAGGAAAACGTAGCCATTTTAAGTATCTTAAACTGTTATTCTCGACGCTGGTGGTAAAATTCCTTCTGCCGTACGGTGCTGCCATCTCTGGGACGTATTGACAATGAACGCGGCCTCATTTTAAAACAATGCGCTATTTCTATCTCTTTCCAGTCCGGAGAAAAAAAAATGGGAGGCCTTAGAACTTGAATGCATGGAATGTATGGAATAAAATGGATAAACAAACTTTTATTGGAAAGTCCAGAAACAAGTCATACATTATACACTTTTATGTTAATTTTCGGTAAGAAAGTGTGAAATACAATGAAATGTGCATATATGTATTAAAAAATCCACGGGAAAAATTACATTTGTGGTCTTGAGCAGGTTCTTAAAGTTATGTTCTCGTGCGGAGCTGCTTATGGGAACATTGTCTATAAGGAGTTTCACCGTTAGTGTTGAGCGATAATTATTCTCCAAGAAATTCATTTTTTTAAATGAAATTTCACAAATACATGTGGAGCCAAACATAGCAGCCAGGTAGATCGGTAATGTTTTGCAATTCTTCCGGCACAAGTTAGCTCAAAAATGCTTCAGTGGATACAGTTTTATAAGTTAGCACGGAATTGTCTTCCTGCATGTCTGTTACCTCCATTTGAAGTAAAGGCTTTGAAAGGTGAAACAATTTAGCAGCCACATCCGTCTATTCTGCTACAGGAGAAACCTCAAAAGGTGATTTTAAATATCGTTACAACTCTTCTATTTGTAAAAAGTCTTTGAATCTTATTGCAAATACCTTCTTACGATCTGCCAAGAAATTTGATAATATGGAAATGTCTGAAACTTACGGGAAAAAAGTGTATTTAGGATTATTTTTATATACAAAAGTTGTTGCAAAATGAAGTTCTTGACTTAAAACGTCTCTTTCAAAGAACCAGCTTGGGACGGAATGATGATACACTTTGAACCAAATCACATATTAATTTCCCATTTGCTCGTAGCTCGGTGTTATCTACAGATTTTTTTTAAATAACTGTAGTATGTAACTTACACTTTGAAAATACTTTTTGCCTTCCGCGGTCCGGGCGTTGCCCGCGGTCCGCTGTCCTATACTAATGGACCGATTTCAACCAAATTTTCTACAAATATTATTTAAAGTCAGGAATCATTTGCTATGGTTGTCAAAATCACCTACGACACATAGTTCGTACGATATCACGTTATAAACAATGAAAACTGTCCCATCATGCGGCGCGTGATTTTATTCATCAACTACTTGACAATGAGAGCACTTAGTGACTTGCAATAAACTTTGAACGTAATTTCAAATCTTTACGAAACTTTTTCTCGCTGACAACCCCAACAGAATGATGAAAGGAAAAACGATTATCGCTTACTACTTTTCCGATGTCCATGGTGTATATCTACGGCTTTGACATGACGTTACAAGTTATTACTGTTATATTGTAAATAGTGTTCGCGACACAATTTACAGACTGTACACATACATACTACTGATGTTCCTTCGATACTGTATTACAGTTGGACGTATAGTTCATGAGATATGTAGTCATAAACAATTTGGTTCATGAGAAACCGCATCATCACGCATGAGGTTTCGATTTATTACGTCTTCACTGCTAGCACCATTCACGACATATTTTGCAGACGTATAGTACATATACGACTGAATGTACCTTCAAATTTACATGATAGTACGACACATATTTCAGGAGATATGACGTCATAAACAATGACATTTCGGAATAACTGCTACATCATGCGCTATTTTTCCACATTTCCTCCTAAAATAATGGACCGATTTCAACTAAAAGGGGTACACATATTGCTTAGTATCAGACAACAATCGCTATGGAGTTAAAACTACCTACGACACATAGTTCATGACGTCTTAAACAATAAGTCACAAAAACTTTCCCATCACGCGACGCGTGATTTACGTGACTTCATTCATCCTCTATTTATTCATCGCAGACAGTTTCCTAATATTACACTGAAATATTATACTATTGTAGGACACATAGTCAAGGATATTTGTCGTAAGAATTGATCTGCATGAAAAACGAAATTTAAATAGACGGCAAGGTAGAATCCGATGCACAGAAAGGGGAGAACGATACTGCATCAATATATTATACAATAAGCATATTTCTATGTTTTACTGTTTCATAATTTCTAAGCTGTTTCATGATTACATGAAGATGAAATGTTTTCCGAATTTTTAATTTCGTTTCTAATATAGGACTTTAAAAATGCATATATACCCGGCCAATACCGAGTTTAGCAGCTGGTAAATCATAAATTACTACATTTCTGCAATGTGCATACGACGTAGAATGCAAAACTAATTTTCGGGACTGGTGGTGCCATCTGGAAAGTAGGAGTAGTAGAATTTTGCACCGTCAAGTGGCGAGAGCTGCATATCAGATGAGCCAGTGTGTAGAGTGGCATTCAGCTGGGAGCACGTGTTGCGTGTCACTGTGATTTCCGTAATACTCTGTGTTTGGTGTGTGGCGATTTTATGATGGATCCGCGAACAGAACAGCGTGTGTGTATTAAATTCTGTACCAATCTCGGGTAAAGTGCTACGGAGACCCTTGTAGACGATTCAAGAAGTGTTGAGTGGCATGCTCGCTTCGGGGTCGGCCGTACAAACGTCGAAGTTGATGCTCACACTGGAAGGCCAGCTAGCCGCACAACGCCAGACATTGTAGCGAAACTTCAACATTTGGTTCATGCGGATCGACGTCGAACCACTCAAGGCCTTGTGGATGAAGTGAGCATTGGTTATGGGCTATGTAAACAAATGTTGACTGATGAATTGGGCATGCATCGTGTCGCCGTAAATTTAGTGCCAAGGATCTTGACTGCCAATCAGAAGGTACAGCGTGCTGAAATGTGCACTGACCTTCGTCAGTCCGCATCTCATGTTCCAACCCTCTTGTCCCGCATTTTCACAATGAGAAATGTGAAATCGTCCACATGAGTACGAAAAGAAATCCGTTAAACTGTGTTTACTAGATAAATCAATCGAATGTGAAGGCCGTAAACTCCACAAAATACCTAGGAATTACTATTACTTAAGAACACGTATATAATGTCGTGGGAAAGGCGAACCAGAGACTTCGTTTTATTGGCAGAACACTTAAAAGATGCAACAGAACTACAAAAGAAACTGCATTCAGTAAGCTTGTCCGTCCATTTTTGGGGTATTGGTGCCCAGTGTGGGATCCTTATCAGGTGGGTTTGACGAAGGACATCGAAAGAGTCCAGAGAAGGGCAGCTCGTAACGTATTGTCATAATACAGGGAGACAGCGTTACGGAAATGATACAGTATCTGGGATGGGAATCATTACAACGGCGCTTATCGCTGTAGCGTGGGCTACTTACGGAACTCCATGTAGATGTAGATGACCGGCGACCAGAGCTGGATTTAGAGTTATGACTCAGAGACAAAGCAAGAATGATGGCAGTGGAAGAGCCCGGGCTCTCGAAGACCCAAAGTAGCGAGACAGGTGAAGAGTACGAACATTGATACCACGGCAATTGTGCCCACAGACTTCGTCCCACGCAACTAACAGTGTAGTCCGCGTACTACTGTGATGTCTTGCGACGGCTCCGTGAAAACGTGCGGCGACAGCGGCTCGAACTTTGGCGTCAAGGCAACTGGCTGCTGCATCACGAGAACGCGCCCTGTCACACGCCCTTGCTCACCAGGACCTTTTTTGCGGTTGTACCCCACCCACCGTACTTGCCAGATCTGGCACCTTGCGACTTCGCGCTGTTCCAAAAACTGAAACTCGAGTTGAAAGGCTGGCTGTTCGACACTCTAGAGTGAATTCGAGAAGCATCGCTGGCGGTGCTAAACACCCTCAAAGAACAGGACTTCCAGAAAACGTTTGAACAGTGGCAGAAGCCGGATGGGACCTACTTCTAGGGTGGTGGTGACCATTAGTCCAAAAGTTAGATTTTCAACAGATGGCAGCACCAGTCCCGAAAATTTTGGATAGCACGTCGTAATGGCTAGTTTGTCCCAGTAATGGCTGCCGAGTAGCACGTGACGTGCAGCTGACCAATGGTAAGAGCTTGTCGCTGCTTTCTGTATGCAGGCTGTGGCAGGAATATCGGATTGAGCAGGGGAGTAACGCATTACGTGACTCACAACTAGCGGAAATGACATACCGAAGTAGGATTTATTTACCATTGAGTTCATTGCTTTTGGCGCGTACTTGTTCCCTAACTTAAATAAATAAACCGGAAAAGTGGAGAATGGATTCATACAAACCTTGGAAGACGTAAGGGAATGCTGAAAACACGTAAGATTAACAAATTTTCCAAGTTCAATGTGCATCAGAAACCAAAAGGATTTTTGATGTTAAGCATTCCGTAAGTATTGGGCCGTATCAAGGCTGTATACTGTTTCGTTTAGTGCACTAATGGGAAATGTTACTTAGCGCGAATTAATTCCCTGTTTGTTGCGTTGGTAAATTGTTTGCCGTTTTGTAGGGAATTCTATTTGCTTTCGAAGGGCGAAGTGACAAAATTTCGTAGCCTGTGGTCAGGGACTTGTGCGGAAAACTAAGAGCTGTGATTACCTCTTCCAGTTATGTTTGCAGGTGCAGGATGAGAACGGGAGTAACTAATTTCACACACACACACCACACACACACACACACACACGTTTGTAAATCTATCGGACCATACTGCGCGGTCATCAGTCCGTAGCTTACAAACTACTTAAGCCTAGGTAAACTAACCTAAGGACAAACACACACATACACACACACACACACACACACACACACACACACACATGCCCCAGGGAGGACTCTAACCTCCACGGCGAGCAACCGCGCGATCCGCAGCGAGACGCTTTAGACCGCTCGGCCACTCCACCGCGGCTCCTGGCAGATTAAAATTGTGTGCCGGAACCGGGACTCGAACCTGAGACCTTTGCCTTTCGCGGGCAAGCGCTCTACCGACTGAGCTATCCCGACACGACTCATGATGGCGCCTCACAACTTTACTTCCGCCAGTACCTCGCCTCCTAGTTTCCAAACTTCACAGACGTTCTCCTGCGAAACTTGCAAGACTAGCACTCCTGGAAGAAAGTTTCATTCTGGAAGTAATTGAAGCCAGCGACATTCGCGTGTAAATACTTCATTCCATTGGTGTGGTGTCCGTTATTTTGGACATTTTGCAGAGTAAAGATGTAGATGAAGTGACTTAAAGCTCATTGTTTCGTGTATAAGCTGTGACATGCCATGTCTTGACTGTCACACAACAGCAAATAATTTGAAACAGTGGCCTAGGTAAACTAACCTAAGGACACACACACACACACACACACACACACACACACACACACACACACACACACACACACACACACACACGCCCCAGGGAGGACTCGAACCTCCAAGGGGAGCAACCGCAGCGAGACCGCTCGGCTACTCCACCGCGGCGTAACTAATTTACTTGTCGGACAAGGTTCCATACAAGAACCTGTGAACCATAGAGCAGGAACAGCATTAATTATATACTTCATGGTAAGCACAAAAAGGTATTCCCGTGTTTCTATAGGATTCGGTTTTCAAATAATATTAGCTCAATACTATAGAATTACTAGAATACTTTTTGTTGCTGAACATGAAGTAAATAATTGATACAGTTACTGATCACTGGTTGACAGGTTCTTGTATATACCCTTGGCCGCTCAGTAGCTAGCAAACAGAATTCTCTACAAAACGGCAAACCATTTTCCAATTCACTCTAACTGGGAATTATCCCACACCGCGTAAAGAGTGCATGTAAGCTGAAAATGGCGGCAGGCACTACACCGTCACATATTCAAACACGAGACAACGATAGTCTTATCAATATCTACTTCGCGGAAATGAGCTGAACATATACAGCTGTATTTAGACGCTAGCAGGTTGTCTCCCTGTATTGTACCCTCCTTCGTGTGAACGCCGACGCTTGCATTCAGCGATATGCAGCTACCTTCCGGTTTCGATGTGTCACGTGATACATTTGTACCCTGCTCAATCGGATATTCCTGCCACCTACCGCCGCGCTGTGGCAGCCGGCTGTCATCGTGACGCGGTCAGCGAGAGGCGTGGCTGGGCTGCGCGAAACCACCACCACAGCTCGCGTGCGGTCTGCCGGAAAGACAAGCCTCCGTCTAGGTTTCCAGCTGCACACTGAGAAAGAGGCGAGGCGCTCAGCATCGACAAGCCGACTTATTGCTCTCTGTTTCATCTGTGCTGATCTCTTACAGCACTCTGTATACATAGCACTAACATTACGCTGCCGCAGAAAAATTGTGCCCGTGGAAAGATGACGTGGATTACCTGACATAGTCGGGTTTGGAGGCAATCTGATCGTTTCATAGTTTTCAAAATAAAAAGCCAAAATCGCACACTAACAATTTATTAAATGACGGCCGGTTTCGGTGCACTGTGTCAGTATTTTGTAAGCTGTCATGTTTTCAACTTGTGTATTTTTATATAGTGACTAAGTGCAATGTTGCACTTGTTATTTTATACCCAATTTTTCTTTTAATAAGATGACAATCTTATAACATGTATGAGACCAAATGTTCAAATGTTTGTATAGCTTATGGGACTTAACTACGGGGCCCGTAGTCTACGTCCCATGAAGCTATACAAACATTTGAACATTTGGTCTCCATACATGTTAAGATTTGTCATCTTATTAAAAGAAAAATTGGGTATAAAATAACAAGTGCAAACATTGCATTAGTCACTATATAAAAATACACAAGTTGAAACATGACAGCTTACAAAATACTGACACAAGTGCACCGAAACCGGTCGTCATTTAATAAATCATTAAGGTGCGATCTTGGCTTTTTATTTTGAAAATTATAGATTACGTGGATTTTGATCCTATGACGGCAGATGCCACATGGAGGATAGTAGACGTGCTGATAAGGGTTTCAGCGTCGTCCGCCGACACACAGCGTATGGACATAGCTACCAGAGTCCGCCTGTTTGTACCCTTTAACCCCTTGTGGCGATGTGGTTTCATTTGAAGCCACGCGTGATATTTTGATTTTGTGGCAAGAGCACAGTTTCTATCCTCGTAGCCACGCCTCTGGACATAGATGGTGCTGCAGTTTAGTGTACAGGATGGCAGGGAGTGGTTAGGCGAGGTAGGGGAGTCTCTTCGGATTATGAATGAAAAATACTTGAGTAAGACATTGTTTATTCAAGTAGTTGGTCTACATAGGCACCAGGGAGGTCGCCGCTGGCTCAGAGCAGCAAGTCAGGTGGCGGAGGAAGCGCCATTAGGCGCGAAGGGAGAAACACTGTGCATCTGAACATATCGGAAGCCAGAGAGGAAGAGCGCGTCGCCTTCGGGGCTGCGGCCCAGAGACGCTTGCTCAGAGCATCACGTGGTGCTCTCCTCGGCCTGCCGTTGGTTCCTTCCAGTCAGACCGTGAAGCTGGCGAATGGTAGGCTCACGATTCTGCTTATGTAGTAGCTGAGAGGCGTTCACGTGGTCGGGTCGTGGCCTGGGCGTGTATGCTGACCAGACCAAACCGGCTGAAACTGCGGCTACTACTTGGATGAAGTTACGGGTGGCAATGGAGTTAGAAAAAAATTCATGTAATATTCTATTCTTTAGTGCTCTGAACCAACGGCCCTGCACATTCGCAAGGAAAATATGAACTACATTAATATCTGTCAAGTTATTGCAGTTGACAATTCAAGTATAAGTGCTATTATTGTATGTGGTGTGCTGGTTCTCTTATGAATGAATTTGTCTTTGAAATATAAGTTTCACACATGGAAGAAATTCATAATACTTTCTTGTATAAGTACATGCTATATGTATTTCGATGATAATTAAAATCATGTACTTTTTTCGTAATTACTAAGGTGGTTTCATTTGAAACCACTGTGGCTGAAGCTCGTCGTATTTTATTTCAGTTTCACGAAATGTTTTCTCGCAGATTAAAGCATGAGGACGTTCTGGCGTGTCTCTTAGAATAAATTACTTGTGATGCATGAAGGCTTATAAGACAAAGATATCACATATATTTAGATAATTTGTTACTAGTGTTCCACTTTTTTAGAAACTAAAACTTGATGGAATCCTAGCCTGTGTTACTATTAGAATTCACAGAAAAGGACTTCCTCCTCTGAAACCGGACAAAGAGTTGCAAAGAGGAGAAGGTGAAAAGTCAGTTCGTTCTGATGGGATTGCACGTATAAAATGGAAAGACAAATGTGTTGTCACATTAGTATCAACAATTGACTCACCTCTAACTTGTGTCTATCAGCACGAAGGAACTGTTTCGTGCACTATCCTGGAAAGTAATGAAGTTTAATGGTGGTGGTTTTCATTTAAAACCACCGCGTTTAATGTGCAGTGCTTTCATTTGAAACCACCCTGTACCCGCTGAAATATTGCATGAAAAACGTTTTTAACACAATTTCCATAATACTGTACGATTTACATCCAAACAGAACAAGCAAGAAGTTTAAAAATTGATTATATTTATTTTGCGTCTGAAAGGGTTAATAGCAACGTTCTGCCACACACCTCGGCCAAGCAGGTGCCATGCCACAGAGAAGCATCCATGCTTGCTACAGCCACCTGAGCGAGTCTGAAACGTGTCAGGTGCGACACGAAGCGACTGCATCGAGCAGGTCACTACTGATGCTGTGTTAGAACATTATGGGATTGTTTTTCCTACTCATGCGCATCACCTTACATTTTCTACATTGAGAACTAGCTCCCATTCTTCGCACCGACTAGAAATTTTGTCTAAGTCATCCTGTATGCTATTACAGTCAGTTAAAGACGACACCCTCGCATACACCACAGCATCATCAGCAAACAGCCGCAAACTACAAGTTACTCTGTCCAGCAGATCATTTATATAGATAGAAAATAATAGCGGCCCTATCACACTCCCTTGGGGCACGCCTGACTATATACTCGTTTCTGATGAACACTCGCCTTCGAGAACAACGTCCTGCATTCTATTACTTAGGAAGTCTTCCAGCCAGTCACAAATCTGTGAACCTATTCCATAAGCTCGTATCGTCGTTAGCAGTCTGCAGTGTGGCACCGCGTCGAACGCCTTTTTGAAGTCGAGAAAAACACAATCCGCCTGTTGCCCTTCATCCATGGCTCGCAAGATGTCATGTGAGAAAAGGGCAAGCTGAGTTTCACATGAACGATGTTTCCTAAATCCGTGCTGATTCAAAGAAAGAAGCTTGTCCGTTTGAAGGAAATTTACTATATTCGAACTGAGAATATGCTCCAAAATTCAACAGGAAACTGATGTCAACAATATTGGCCTGTAATTATGTGGGTCGGTTCTCTTTCGTTTCTTATAAACGGGAGTCACGTGCGCTTTTCTCCAATCACTAATACTAGGACAGTAAGGTTTCTGAAGGTGGTCATCACTGTCAAAAACCTACTAAAGCGTGCTAATGTAGGTCTTTCAACATGGATGGACACCTGGTACCTCAGTGCCGCTGAGCTAGTCATCAGTAAATGTAATCATTTCGTGTATTCCATATTCACTGTTTGAGCTGTAACTCTTGAGTGAATTCGAAAACTTTAAGAGGCTGTACTAATTCTTATTTCTGGCAGTCTATGTGAGCCTAAAGTCGTACTAAAAGTACACCCATCGCTTCGAATGTGTGGTGTTACGCAACCAAAATGCAAGGAAACATATTTTACAGCGGTCTGTCCGCAGTAATAGAAATTGATTTCAGCAGCATGCGTTCCACTGCGCATGCCGTAACGTGGACGGAATCCCTGCCGGAAGCAGTAGAGGTCTGCATTCCTGGCAGCTCCACGTCAGTCGAGCGCTGGTGGTCCATCTTACGGTGAACATTCTTTCTTTGAAAGTGCATGGAAAGTGTTGCGCAAGCAACGCGAAGAATTGCGAGGATCATTCTCTAAAGAGGCCCTTTCGCAGTCGATCTTTGGAATAGATTGTTATAGACGTAGATAAACGTGCTCCAAATTTGAACTTCGCAACGACAGTTCCTAGGATGGGTTTCACTTATTTGGTTCTAACTATTTTATCAGAAGCTGATAGATACCCCACTGCCGCGGCCGAGCGCATTGAGGCGCTATGCTCCGATGCACAAGGCCGTTCCCCTTCGGTGGTTCGAATACCCCCTCGGGTATGAATGTTTGTGCCGTCTTTATTATAAGCTACTTCATAAGTAGTTTGTAAGTTTAGGGACTGATGACCCCACAGTTAAGCCCCATTAACTTTAAAAACATTTGAACATTTGATTCCCCATTCAGGTTCATAGAAAACTGACCATTCGGGTACTAACATCTACTTCTACATCTACAACCTTACTCCACAAGCCACCCGAGGGTACCTTGAGTACCACTATCAATTTTCCCTCCTATTCCAGTCACGTATGGTTCGCGGAAAGAAGGATTGTTGGTATGCCTCGGTGTGGGCTCTAATCTCGCTGATTTTATCCTCACGATCTCTTCGCGAGATATACGTAGGAGGGAGCAATATACTGCTAGACTCCTCAGTAAAGGTAAGTTCTTGAAACTTCAACAAAAGCCCGTACCGAGCGACAGACCGTGTCTCCTGCAGAGTCTTCCACTGCAGTTTAGCAATCATCTCCGTAACGCTTTCACGATTACCAAATGATCCTGTAACGAAGCGCCCTGCTCTCCGTTGGATCTTCTCCACTTCCTCTATCAATCCCACCTGGTACGGATCCCACACTGGTGAGCAGTATTCAAGCTGTGAGCGAACAAGTTTACTGTAACCTACTTCCTTTGTTTTCGGACTGCATTTCCTTAGAATCCTCCCAATGAATCTAAATCTGGCATCTGCTTTACCGACGATTGATTTTATATGGTCGTTCCATTTCAAAACCCTCCTAATTACTACTCCCAGATCATTTATGGAATTAACTGCTTCCAGTTGCTGACCTGCTATAGTGTAGCTAAATGATAAAGGATCTTTCTATGTATTCGCAGCACATTACACGTGTCTACATTGAGCTTTAGTTGCCATTCCCTGCACCATGCGTCAATTCTATGCAGATCCTCCTGCATCTCAATACAATTTTACTACCGCATCATCCGCAAAAAGCCTCAGTGAACTTCCGATGTTATCCGCAAGGTCATTTATATATATCGTAAACAGCAACGGACCCACGACACTCCTCTGTGGCACACCTGACATCACTCTTACTTTGGAAGACTTCTCTCCATTGAGAATGATTCTGTTATCTAGGAACTCCTCAATCCAATCACACAATTGGTCTGATAGACCATATGCTCTTACATTGTTCATTAAACATTTATGGGGAACTGTATCAAACGCCTTGCGGAAGTCGAGAAACACAGCATCTACCTGAGAACCCGTGTCCATGGCCCTCTGAGTCTCGTGGACGAATAGCGCGAGCTGGGTTTCACACGACTGCCTTTTTCGAAACCCATGCTGATTCCTACAGAGCAGATTCCTAGTCTCGAGAAATGTCATTATATTCGAACATAATACATGTTCCAAAATTCTACATGTTTGTTTTCTTTCTATACTCGTCGCAATTTTCACACTATAGATTGGTTCTAGTATGTAAATCACATAGTACGAAGGCACACAAAGTGTCGCAACAGCATGATGCTACCCGTTTTCACCCTTTACATAAATATGTAATAGAGATATGCAAAAATTACAGTCAATACATGCAGTGTACTGCCATCCTAGTTTCGTGACCGAGCGAGGTGGCGCAGTGGTAAAACACTGGGCTCGTATTCGTGGGGACGGTGGTTCAAATCCACATCCGGCCATCCAGATTTAGGTTTTCCGTGATTTCCCTAAATCACTCCAGGCAAATGCCGGGATGGTTCCTTTGAAAGGGCACGCCCGATTTCCTCTCCGATCCTTCCATAAAAACCTGAGCGTGAGTTCCGTTTCTACTGATCACGCTGTCGACGGGACAGTGTTGTGGCTAGAACTAATTGGTCGTCTTAATCCATTCCGTCGCACGTAGACGAGGATCTGGTCTTCCCGCTGCGCTGAATGGCTACGTGGTCTAAGGCGTCATGCTACGGACTGGGCGACCGTTCTTGCCGGAGGTTAGAGTCCTCCCTCGGGCATTGGTGTGTATTTGCGTTGTTCTTAGTGTTCATTAGTTTCAGTAGTTTGTAAATCTAAGGACTGATGACTACACGAGTTTGATCCAACAGGTTTACCAGGTTTACAAACATTTGTATATTTGATTTGAACACCAATCTCCCCTTTGTAGTCCAACAGCAGGACTACAGATTCACTCTCCTTCCCTTCAAACTGTTCAAATGTCTGTAAATCTATCGGAACAAACTGCGTGCCTTACAAACTACTTAAACCTAGGTAAACTAACCTAAGGACAAACACACATACCCATGCCCCAGGGAGGACTCGAACCTCCACGGCGAGCAACCGCGCGCTCCGCAGCGAGACGCTTTAGACCGCTTGGCTACTCCACCGCGGCCCCCTTCTCTTAATTATTTCTCAATTGTTTACTGTCTCTCTCTCTCTCTCTCTCTATATATATATATATATATATATATATATATATATATATTTTTCACGTTTTGCACATCTTCTTCCTGGCCACCTCCCTTTGATCTGTGTTATTTTTGAAGGCCTACAAACTACTTAACCTGACTTATGCTAAGGACAACACACACCCTTGCCAGAGGGAGAACTCGAATCTTTGACGGCAAACAATCGCGCGTTCGACAGGCCATCCATTGGACCTACATACCACTAAGTGTTAGGAAATACGATCCGGAGTTTTCCTTGTTATGTTAAAAAAAAAAGTTCAAATGTTTGTGAAGCTTATGTGACTTAGCTGTGGGGTCATCAGTCCCTAAACTTACAAACTACTTATGAATTAGCTTATGCTAAAGACAACACAAACATCCATACCCGAGGGAGGATTCCAACCTCCGACACGGGAGGACGCGTGATGCTCAACGTGGCACTCCAGATCGCTCGGCTACTCCCGCGCGGCCTTGTTATGTAATACAGCAACTCACCCAAGATATGATTCTGTGTTCACTAACCTAGTTTTATAAACTTTTTGATTATTGAAATAAACCGTGATTTGCGATCAGTTATGGCTTCACTGTACTAGGTTTAGATGGAATACCAAAGTGCGGCGACTGAAAATTCGAACCCGGGATCTCCTGCTTACTAGGCAGACGCGTTGACCACTCCGCCACCGAGGACACAGTGACCAGCCCGACTGCAGAGGACTCTTCCCTGCACGTCTCCCGCCACACCCAAATCTCCATTCGCCACGCTGTCTCTTTCCTATAACCACAGTCTATTTAGGTGTGGCGGGAGACGTGCAGGGAAGAGTCCTCTGCAGTGAGGCTGGTCACTGTATCCTCGGTGGCGGAGTGGTCGACGCGTCTGCCTAGTAAACGGGAGATCCCGGGTTCGAATCCCGGCCGGGCACAAATTTTCGTTCGCCGCACTTTGGTATTCGATCTAAACCTAGTACAGTCAAGCCATAACTGATCGCAAATTGCGATTTACTTCATTCATTCAACGCTGTAACGTCGTCAAAAATATAAAATTTTATTATTATTTGTGAAATATTTAATTGTTTATCTTATGTTAAAAGATTTTCTTCTCTTTTGTGTTTCAGGTAACTGGAAGAAGAATTAATTACAAATTCCTGTACAACATAAGGGAGAAGCTACCACGACGCAGAAGAAGAACGCATCAACGTAGTAAAAAGTTATACTTTGCTAAAATTTGCTTTATTATTTCGTGACCCGCATAATATATATGTACATAGTTAACTGCTAAGTGAAATAAAGGAATGTTAGTTGCATTGAAAGTCTTGAGTTCTGAAATTTAGTGTACTGTGCACTAATAACTTCCACTTTTCACATGTGTGATCAAATCTGTTTTGTTTTTGTCATTTCTTTTCCTTAAAATAAGACGTCCTATAGTAAGGAACTATAATGCTACTGACAAAACACAGAATCGATTTCCAGTTCTAGTGCCTTAACTAAACCCAATCCAATCGCAAACATTTCTGACGCCATTTGATTTCAGATCCTTATGTCAATGGCAACACCATGTCACATCATGAGTTAACATAATTATTGCGAGATTATTATACATAGTTCACTACCTGACAGTAAATGTCCAACTGTAAAAGTTTTAAGTTCCCTCCTGCATGCCTCACACTATTACAGTTGCTACGAACAGCGCTGTCCTTGCACTTGTATTATTCTTTCAGCAATAAAATGTAAATATAAATTGATTGTCTCAATGCTGTAAAGTACATCTGCATTTCTCCATAAATATAGTAGTGTATACTGCATTCTCTCGTATATTTAATAGGACAACAAGACCACTATAAAAAGCTTGACGCAATCGCAAAGTATTATTTCTTTGAAACATCCTGTCAGATTAAAACTGTGTAGCGGGGCCGGGAATCGAGCGTGGAACCTCTGCCTTTAGCAGGCAAGCGCTCTACCGACTGAGCTATCCCGGCTCGCTCCACGGTCCTGCTTCACAGCTTCACTTCTGCCTCTACCACGCATCCTATTCCATTCAAGTAGGTTCCTTATTGTAGAAGTGCATATATGTGGTGGTTAAAATGTTTTTGTTAGGGCCGGTCCATCTCTCGTTAATCTTCTCTTTAGTAAACGAGAAGATGCCTTTAACGTCCAGTTAATTGTGCTCGTTAAGTGCATTGCGTTTGTCATTGCCAGATACACCTCTCGTTTAATAACCTGGAGAAAACGAGAAGGTGCGCTATATTGCGACTATGTTGGCAATAGAAACAAATGAAAGTGCCGTCTAAATAAACAGCTGTTCGCAGGAAGGTGGTTAGCAGACAGTTGTTATTTGGCGCTATGGCGAACAAACGTGAAAGAAGCTCGAATTTTACAAGAAGTTAGTGCGAGAGTCTTGTTTCCTTAATAAAGAAATATAAGGACACATTGGAATAAAAAAGCGACGGAAGGAAAAGGAAGCGACATTGTGGCAAATGAATTCATTACTGTCCATGGAACATGAAGGAAAGCAAAAGTGCTTAGGACCTAGTACGATAACGTACCGCCAAGTGCGTAGTACCTTAGTGCAAGCAATAACTTATACATAGGCGAAAGTGCACTGTTCCTGTACATCGGAGGAAGAAATGACATTTAAGCCTTACTCTAAGCGCAACAAGCATACGTAAATACTGAATTAATAAGTTTGCAGTTATAAATAATGTATTCAGTTTTCTATTACGACTGATAACTTACAAAATACGCAACTATCTGTTGGACTCTTCTGATTGTCGTGGAGGTTTTCATGGAGCGTTTCCAAAGTGGCTTTTCGAAGACGGTATCGAGTAACAAATTCTGCATCATTCCAGCATTCGAAATGATTTGGACGAACATAAATACGTCTCGGACGCCTTACACGGGCAATGACCTCTAGATCGTTCAAAATAGTAACATCGTCGTAATTTTCAACCAAATTTCTTATTCCAGCCATTTTCATCATACCGATTCTCACTTAACTAGTCGTGACCCGTAGGTGTGTATTTTGATATCACAACAGTAATTTTAAGGTTATGTTGCATATCTGCAATATATCAAACTCATCTAATCGCTACTGACATAGATGGGGCGAGAAATATGACGATAAAATTTTTCCAATAAAGCTGCTTTCACACTAGTTTTTCATAAATGTAGTGCTTCTGTTATTTTGTTCGATTAATCGATCTTTATCACGTGAATAGGCTATAGTGCGGTATTTTAGCGCTTTGGAATCCTGCCATTTTCATACAGATTCTGACTTAACTGGTCCTTAGCCGTGTAACGAGTGGAATTTTACTCGTTAACTTAACGGCCAGTTTGAGGTCCTTTAACGTCAGGTTAACTAATAATGAAACATTGACAAACGCAGTTCTCCGCTAACGACAAGTTAAAATCTTAACTGGAACTTAACGAGACACTGACAAACCGGCCCTAAGTCATACAGAACACGTAGTAGCTTGTAACAGATCAAGGTCATACCCTGTGGTTATAGGGGAGAAAAATGCTTTTAGACTGACATTGTTGGAAAGAAAGGGGTTAACGAAAGAAAAATACATTATTTATTTCTCAAGTGATATTACGAGGCATTCTTCTGTGTATGCGATGAGATCGGGTAAATAAGAGGGTTGGAACTGCTCCGGAGAATCTACGCAATGGAATCTACTATTGTCGGTGATGGCTCTCGGCCGCGGTGGAGTAGCCGAGCGGTCTAAAGCGTCTCGCTGCGGAGCGCGCGGTTGCTCGCCGTGGAGGTTCGAGTCCTCCCTGGGGCTTGGGTGTTTTAGGTTAGTTTACCTAGGTTTAAGTAGTTTGTAAGCTACGGACTGATGACCACGCAGTTTGGTCCGATAGATTTACAAACATTTGAACATTTTTTGATGGCTCTCGTTGTTGACATACCTTCCTTATTTCGGATCAAATGGACTCGCCCGTCCCACGTCACCGGTTTGCGCACAATCGAGAGAAACAGTCACTTGTGTACGAGCGCTCTAACGTAACGGTGTCACTATGTTTACGAAACAGGAACAACGAAGTTGGATCAAGACTGAATGTGCCTGGTCATGCGAAAAATTGCATTAATTGACGGAAAGGCAGAAATGTTTGCGTTACGACACTATTCAGACGCACTTGGAGCGGTATGAGCAGGAAGGAGAGGCTTTCTTACGCTGTATCGTAACACTATATGAGACGAGGGCCGCGTCGTGCGAGCCAAAAGTGAAACGCCAATCCATCGAAAGGCGTCATTACGGGTCGTTGCGAAAGTCGAAAGTGCGTCAGAGCTCCAGTATGGTGAAGTTTGGTGATTCTCGTGTATGACAGCGATGGTGTTATCCTAAAGCATTACGTTCCTCCATGGCAGACTGACATTGCACAGTATTACTATATGATTATGGAGCATCACCTGCGAGCAGCTTTGTGAAAGAAGAGGCAACTTGTTCTGCGCAACCCACCCATCATTTTGCAAGCGCATGCTGTGGCTACTCTGTTCGGTCAACGGGACTGAAAAGCACTGCACCATTTACCATACTCCCTGGACTTAAGTCCTTGTGACTATGATTTAATTCTGAAGATGAAGGAAGCACTTCGTGGCACTCGCTTCAGAACTTTTCCAGAGATTCGACAGGCAGTAGACCGCTCCATTCGCACCATCAAAAGAACAGGCTCTGTTGACGGTATACTACACCTTCCACATCGCTGCCAACGGGTACCCTCTGATATAGTGACTTTGTTCAAGCATTGTCTATCCTCGACGTATTTTCAGTATAATGGAGAATTTTATGCACAGACCGATGGGGTAGCCATGGGAAGCCCCGTAACTGCGAATTTTTTCATGGAATATTTTGAACATCAAGCACTGCAGTCGGCCAAAAAAAGACCCTCGAAGTGGTATCGATATGTCGATGATACCTTCGTCATATGGAATCACGAGGAAGAGGATCTGAATGATTTCCTGGTGCATCTAAATAGCATCAACCCAAAGATCAAATTCACCATGGAGAAAGAGAGTAATGGACAACTCAACTTTCTGGATGTTTCAGTTATCAAACGGGCGGATGAGATCTTACATCTACATCTACATACATACTCCGCAATTCACCGTAAGGTGCGTGGCGGAGGGAACACCGTACCACTACTAGGCATTTCCTTTCCTATTCCACTCCCAAATTGAACGAGGAAAAAAAGAATGCCTATATGCCTCCGTACGAGCCCTAATTTCTCTTATCTTGTCTTTGTGATCTTTACGCGAAATGTAAGTAGGCGGCAGCAAGATCGTACTACACTCAGCTTCAAATTCCGGCCCTCTAAATTTACTTAACAGAAATTCACGAAAAGAACGTCGTCTTTCTTCCAGCGATCCCCAATTGAGTTGCCGGAGCATTTCCGAGACACTCGCGCATTGGTCGAACCTACCGGTAACAAATCTAGCTGCTCGCCTCTGAACCGCCTCTATGTCTTCCTTCAAACCGATCTGCTGCGGGTCCCAAATACTTGAGCAATACTCAAGACGTGGTCGTACAAGCGTTTTATACGCGGTCTCCTTTACAGGTGAAGTACATCTTCCCAAAATTCTCCCAATAAACCGGAGTCGGCTGTCTGCCTTACTCACAACTGTCCTTACATGCTCGTTCCATTTCATATCGCTCTGCAATGTTACGCCTAGATATTTGAACGACGCGACCGCATCAAGAAGCTCACTACTGATGCTGTATTCGAACATTATAGGATTGTTTTTTCTACTCATGCGCATCACCTTACATTTTTCTACATTGAGAGCTAGCTGCCATTCTTCGCACCAACTAGAAATTTTGTCTAAGTCAACCTGTATGCTATTACAGTCAGTTACAGACGACACCCTCCCATACACCACAGCATCATCAGCAAACAGCCGCAAATTACAACTTACTCTGTCCATCAGATCATTTATATAGATAGAAAATAATAGCGGTCCTATCACACTCCCCTGGGGCACGCCTGACGATACACTCGTCTCTGATGAGCACTCGCCGTCGAGAACAACGTACTGCGTTCTATTACTTAGGAAGTCTTCCAGCCAGTCACAAATCTGTGAACCTATTCCATAAGCTCGTATCTTCGTTAGCAGTCTGCAGTGTGGCACCGTGTCGAACGCCTTTTTGAAGTCGAGAAAAACACAATCCGCCTGTTGCCCTTCGTCCATGGCTCGCAAGATGTCATGTGAGAAAAGGGCAAGCTGAGTTTCGCATGAACGATGTTTCCTGAACCCGTGCTGATTCATGGAAAGAAGCTTTTCCGTTTCAAGGAAATTTACTATATTCGAACTGAGAATATGCTCCAAAATTCTACATGAAACCGATGTCAACGATATTGGCCTGTAATTGTATGGGTCAGTTCTCTTTCCTTTCTTATACACTGGAGTCACCTGCGCTTTTTTCCAATCACTAGGAACTTTGCGCTGAATTAAAGATTCGCTATAAATGCAAGCTAAGTAGGGGGCCAATGCCGCAGAATAGTCTTTGTAAAACCGAACTGGTATTCCATCCGGACCAGCAGACTTTTTCGTATTTAGCTCTCTCAGCTGCTTCTCTACACCGGAAATACCTATTGCTATGTTCCCCATTTCGGAATTAGTACGTTGATCAAATGATGGTATATTTGTGCGGTCCCCCTGCGTGAAAGATTTCTTAAAGGTTAAATTTAGAACTTCAGCTTTCCGTTTGCTTTCTTCTATTACTGCCCCGGAATGATCAACTAGTGACTGGACAGTGGGCTTTGACCCGCTTATCGATTTTACATAGGACCAGAATTTTTTCGGGTTCTCGGAAAGATCTTTTGCTAAGGTATGGCTGTGATAATTATTGTATGCTTCACGCATCGATCTTTTTATAGACGCACGAATCTCTACTAACTTTTGCCTGTCATCATTTGCGTGTTCTTTTTTGAATCGAGAGTGCAACAGCCTTTGCTTTCTCAGCAGCTTTCTAACATTATTATTATACCACGGTGGATCTTTTCCATCCTTAATCGTCTTTACTGGCACATATTTCTCTAACCCTTCATTAACAATGCATTTAAATTTAGTCCACAATTCCTCTACATCCATAGTCCCAGAATTAAACGATGCCCATTCATTTTCTAAGTGCGATCGTAACATTAGCTTGTCGGCTTTTCCCAACAAAAACACGCTCCTAGCCTTCTTGACTGGTTTATGAACTTTGGTCACCATCGACGCTATGACGATATCATGATCACTAATTCCTGTCTCTACACAGACATCGTTAATGAGGTCAGGCCTGTTTGTGGCTATAAGGTCTAGAATATTTCCATTGCGCGTGGGTTGCTCAAGACAGTTTTCGGAGAATGTGTCCAAAAGTAGCTCGCAAGACTGCTTGTCTGTACCGCCTGAAATGTAACTAGCGAGGTCCCAATCTATACTCTTAAGGTTGAAGTCACCTCCGACTAATATTGCATGGCCCGGATACCTATGCACTACCTGCTGTAGACTTTCCTTGAATGATTCTAAAACTGCTACAGCAGCACTGGGGGGCCGGTAAAAACACCCAACTATTAACTTTACTTCTTTTAGACCTGTTATGCGTGCCCAGATAACTTCACAGTTACTTTCAACCTCGATCTCAGTAGAAACAATATCTTTGTCCACGGCGATGAACACTCCTCCTCCAGTTGTATCAGATCTATCTTTCCGATATACATTCCACGCTTCGCTAAATATTTCTGAACTTGCCACATCATTTAGCCAGCTTTCGGTGCCTAAAACTATCTGAGCGCAATAACTTCCGTGCAGCGCTGCAAATTCGGGAACTTTGTTTCTAATACTCTGTAAGTTCGCGGCTAATATTTTTATGTTCGAATTTTTGTTCCGAACGTGGCCTGAATTCGCTGTTTGAATGCTGACAGGCGAGTGCTCATCAGAGTTAGCGCCTAGCCTAAAAAACCCCCATGTGCACTCCACAAGTACTCTGCTACCCGAGTAGCCGCTTCCTTAGTGTAGTGCACCCCTGATCTATCTAGGGGCACCCTACAATTCCCCACCCGATAACGCAGATCCAGAAATCTGCAGCCATGACTGTCACAGAGTCGGCGAAGCCTCTGGTTCAGACCCTCCACTCGGCTCCAAACCAAAGGACCCCGATCAACCCTGGGAACAATGCTGCAAATCGACAGCTCTGCTTGCACCCCGCGTGCGAAGGCAGCAGCCTTCACCAATTCCGTCAGCCGCTCGTAGGACCTGAGGATGTCCTCAGAACCCAAGCGACAAGCGTCATTGGTGCCGACGTGAGCTACGACTTGCAGTCGACTGCACCCCGCACCCTCGATAGCCGCCGGCAAGGCCGCCTCCACATCTCGGATGAGGCCCCCCGGCAAACACACCGAGTGCACGTTGGAATTCCTTCCAGATCTGGACGCTATCTGCCTAAGGGGCTCCATCACGCGCCTGACATTGGAGCTCCCAATAACTAATAATCCCCTCCCCCCATGCACCTGCTCGGACCCTGCTGAAGGAGTGGCCACACTTTCACTCACAGGACGAACGGGCGCGGACGGACGTCCAGCCTCCACATTGGCCTTCCGCCTCGAGCGACGCGAACGCCGTACAACCCGCCACTCCCCTTGCGGAGAAGGCGGCTCGACGACGTCCGGTACACCTGAAGGTGCCTCGGTAGCAGGGACAGAGAGCGAAGCGTGAGACACCTGAGGTGTCCCACTCGACGCACCAGACTCCCCACTATCGCTGCACCCCGAGACAGCAGCCTGAAGACGGCTGACCGTAGCCAACAGCACGCTCAGCTGTTCGCGAACCGCGGCCAACTCCTCCTGCGTCCGCACACAGCAGGCACACATCCTATCCATCCTATCGATACAATTAACAGCAATTAACAACTTTAAAGAAGCCTAGTACTATAATGAAGGCGGCTGGCTGCTGACTTAACTGTGGTCAGTGGTAACTACACTGTCGAATCAACAAAACTGAGTCCGGCAGCTTAGCGCTGTTAACGCCGGGGCACTGGTGTCAGCTGGCACTGGACTGACTGATAACGAACTTTAGTAACGGTCTCTGACTTGTTTTGAAATACACCGGTCAAAGACGAAGACTAAGCACAACGGTATTTATCAAATACGATAGAATAAACTATTAAAACAGTAGTACAAACGAAATCTGCAAGTACGCAGGAGTAAACCTCTTAAAACAGTACTACCGAAAATGAACTAGACTGGCAAATTAAATTTGACACAAATTAAATTCAGATACTTAGCGCTGTAACGATGTGGCACTGGTGGCAGCTGGCACTGGATCTTAGGCCATAAGGTCTATAGGAAAGCCACACATACTGATCGCTACCTCCATAAGAACTCAAACCACCACCCTAGGCAAAAAAGGGGGGGGGGGGTCATAAAAATACTAGTGGATAGGGCCAATAACATTTGTGAACCAGGCTACTTACAGGAAGAACTAAACCACTTGCGACAGGCATTAGCGAAAAATGGTTACACACATAGCGAGATTAACCGAGTACTTCACCCAAGTAGTAAAATGCACAAAAACAGAAGACAGCAACAACCATCAGCTGGAAAAGTATTTCTTCCGTTCATTCATAACATCACGGATCGCATTGGATAAGTACTGGCCAAGTTTCGGGTGGAGACTATTTTCAGACCTACTAAGAAAATTAGTGAATGCCTTAGATCAACAAAAGATGCTCGTCATCCCCTGGCCACACCAGGGGTATATAAAATTCCGTGTAGTTGTGGCAAAGTTTACATAGGAACCACAAAAAGAAGCATTAATACACGTTTGACAGAGCATAAAAGAAATTGTCGCTTGGGACAGATCGATAAATCGGCAGTGGCGGAACATGTTTTCACGGAAGGAGATCACGAAATAAAATTTGGTGAGAAAGTGTATGTATAGGGAAGCAATTGAAATTCACAAACATCAATACAATTTTAACCGTAAAGAAGAAGGATTAAAATTGGACAAGATATGGCGATCGACGTTGTATAAATCACATGACAATCGATTGCTCGCAATCGAGAGAACAGGCGATAGCCAGAGACAGCCACACATCGACGCCACGTGACGTGAGGTGGCTACGATTTTATATAAGGAGCGGCCTCAGCCTCCAGCAGCCAGTCGTCGACTCAACCTCGGAAGATGTTCTCCGTAGTCGAGAACGAAACGTCAGGGAGAGGAAGTTTTATAGATCGACCACGGCAACTCAGCCCGGAAGTGTGTACTGATGGTTTGGGGAATAGATCTATGTTCTACCAAGGAAGCAGTTGAGAAAGAGTGATTTCGGAGCCCATCGTTTGGAAAATAATAGTGTAATTTGACCTTAGCTTTTTTTCCTGAGCCTTAAAAGAAAATACAAGATAAGAGGCACATCCAGGAAGTAAGTTTCCCTATTTTTTTTTTAAAACAAAGACAAGATAGTTGCATCAAATTCTTTATTAGCAACAGTACAGCATTGTTTCAGCTATTTCTTGACATTCGCCAAAAGCAATGAGCCACTTGTCATATTGTGGATCAACTTTTCTATTTCTGGGTGGTAGAAGTCTCCCGCCTGTGGACAGAACCATAGTGTTCAAATGTTCAAATGTTTGTATAGTCTATGGGACTTAACTACGGGGTCATCAGTCCCTAAACTTACAAAATACTTATTAACTAACTAATACTAAGGACGGCACAAATATCCAGAGGGGGGATTCGAACCCCCGACCGTAATGGGAACCATAGTGTGGCAATCGTCTTCAGCTGTTGGTCGTTGTCAGAACGTTAGACGGAGGAGAAGAATTTGTTGAGGTTTAATATAAGATGGAAATCGCTGGCAGCTAAAGCAGGACTGTACGCTGGATGGTCAATAAGCTTCCAGTCGAGCTTCTGCAAAACGGTTAGTGTTGCCGAGCCATACGGCGACGAACATTCTCATTCTACCTGCAGCAGGCATTCCACACCTCGGCCAGTGTTTCGACAACGGCAAAGAGATTGGAATACAAAAATTGAACAGACGATATTCCAAATGTCTTATTTATCTTCGTGGCTACGCCGAAAAATAGCTAAAACAGTGTTTTAGTTTTTCATGTAACTATGTTGTTTTTTAATTATGAGGATGAACCCCGTAAATAAGTCGCAAACAGAGATAGACACGCCAGTAGTGAGTTTACAAGCCTGAAAATTGCTTTACTCTTCAGCTGACGCCACCTGTAAATTTAAACACTCGTTCCAATGGTTCGAGGAGACTTAAAAGCCTGGAGCTTTGAAGTTTTGTGGCAGCGTTTGCATAAGGGACGCTCTTGAGCTGTTACTTTGCTTCCTTAAACTGCTGTAATCCACAATACGAATGTGTCGTAGTGATAAAAAAATAAATAAATAAATGAACTAGCTTATACTAAAGACAACACAAACATCCATGCTCGAAAGGGGAGTCGAACACCCGACGGGGAACAGCCTCGCGCACCGCAGCATACCGCCTCAATGCGCTCGGCCGCTCCGCCGCGGCAGACTCAATCTCTTATGTAAGAATCAATCACTGGATGACTGTGCGCAGCGACTGTTGATATAATTTCTGAGAGAAACACAACGATCAGTCGCGAAAAACTGTTTATTTCATATCGATTTCAGTTAGATTCCTAGCTATCATCACTGTATTTACAATAGGAAAGCGTAAGTCGTACAAAATAGTAATATAACGATACATAACATGCATGTTTACGTAACATAATTAAAAAAAAAAAAACTGTAAACATACCTTATGTCAGTAAGCGTGATAGGCAAGGCTCCGTTACAACTGAAGTAATATACGTTAAATTTAACAATAGGCTTTGATACAACAGTTGCCGTATACAAACATTGAGCCTTTACACGAGCGATTTCTCAATATATTTGATATTTAATTAACCTCTCAAATATAAAATGGCGTAGTTTCTTTAAAAGTCAAGGAATGCTGGTACAGATAAAGAACTGTGGCATGAAAGTAGGATACAAAGCGCAGTTCTGTAGTTGCCTTAACCAAACCCAACTGGAAATAGGTAACTAAGAAAAAGCTCGAAACAAATTGCTATCGATGGCGCAATAAAAGCCACGTTACCTTAGCATAATTGTGACGTGTGCCTCTGATGAGCAGATGGTCTTCGAATAGTTGCCAGAAACGGGTATTTTTTGTTATTATCTGCACACTGAGTAAGTGTACCCCTGAGGCTTCACTTCCATGTCTTCAAGAACGTCGATGAGTCTCGCTTTCGCAGCAGTAGCCTCACGTGCGATTTGATAGTTGGTATATCATAACCACTTTCAATCAAATGAGCAGCCAGTTGGATTTCTGTAAAGCATTCTTTCCTTATAGAGCTGTGTGTTCGCTAAAGGGGATGACTACTCTGCGCTCCGTCCGACGAACGTAGCCGAAATTGATCTGCAATAAACAGTTATCGGGACTGATCGCTATGGTTCTCTCAGAAATTACGTTCTGCTTGTTTTAAAAAATAGAAGAAGTTTATAAAATGGTCACAGGCTTCCAGCCGCGTCAAGTGGTTTGAGCTTTCGATCGAGATCTCCTCGGCCATTGTCAAGTGGTGACTTGATAAAATCGCCACCTATCAAAAGCCGAGGAGATCTCGGCCGAAAGCTCGTGGATTTCAAACCTCCTTAAGCAGATGAAAGCCTGAAGTAATTTTATCAGAAACTCCCCGCGGAACTATGTATTCATACATTGAGGAAATTATTTCCCGTATGCACCTCGTATTATAGACCATCGGCTTGGAGAGGGACTTTGACCGAAGACAGCATGCATGTAGATTCAGAAAGGCCCCATGTCCTGTTGATTTTTGACGATAACTTTTGTTTTTGAAGTATGCGATGTCCCTACAGCTAATGTGATGCACGACAGGTGATAAAACTTCGTTTTGGTGCGATTGGTAGTTTTAAAGTGTAAACGGGGTGGCGGTTCTGTTAACCACCTGTTCGCGGCTGATTTGTAAATAACAAGTCTTGTGTGCCTAAAGAAATAATTACATTGTCACGCGTTCAGCTCAAGCGAGCGTGCATTTAACCCTTTACTTGGCACACACAGAAATCACGAGAAGAAACAGTATTATGTTACTTAAATGTGTAGGGCAATGTGAACAGACTTATATGATTTTTTTCAAAATATAGTTTCTGGTTTATAAGTAACATTGCCCGAAAACTTTGCATGGTGGTACAGTATCAGTACTACAGTGTTGTTCTTATGACTGTAGAAATTATTGTATTTTGGACTAATACATGTGAAAACAAGTCGTTTTTGGTGCAAAATGCGGAACAGTTCCATAATTTCTACATTTTACAGTCAAGTATCCCTGAAGACAAAACTTGTAAATTCCTTTTGCCCCGAAATCTGTCAAGTGACAACATATTGTCATATCTGTCATACCATACATCACTGACTGGTACAGGAGATACTGTTCCATTATTCTTTTGGGCTTATTGCCCGTTTTGTAGTGGTCTACCAGGCCTCCTCTTCCCAATAAATGTAAGTCCATTTTCACTCTCCCATATAAGAACAACAATTTTCCATAATAATTGAACTTTAAGGCTTCCTCTTTCCCTTTTATAAGCTGTTTTCCACGTATCACGAAAAAATATCGCTACAAAATTGAAACAAACATGTACCTCGGTAACGTATGCTTGGAGTATCCGCTAAAGATTAAGTTTATTGCTAAACTGCACTGTCGCCCATCCAAGGTTGAAACCTAAAACATGTTTCAGAAAACCACGCACAATTTTGATGTTGCTTGAGAGCAACATTGGCAAATACAGGGTTAAAGTGAGCCCGTCACTTCTCGATAGACAGCGTTGCGATCTTGTGATGACACTCATCGGTCCCCGGGTCCGACGAAACTACATGAAAGGCCGATGACACTACAGTGGCTACTTGCGCTCCGTCCCTGCTACGAAACAGTATGCTCTAAGTGCTGAAACACACATTTTCGTGCTTACCACGCCGTGTCAACGAATACTATTTTGTTTGCATTTCGGCAAGTACGAGAGATATATTTGATTCGCGATTTAACAAAGTTAAGTAGCCTTGGTATTAACCCATGGCGAGAGGCTTTTCTTATCATTCACTTCCGTCGCTCGCCTTTGTTATCGCTAACCGCCGAAAATACCAGTGGACAACGGGGGCAGGAAGCACACACATCTTAAAACTTTGTTTACCTTTGTTATCAATAACGGAAAGATAACTAATTTGTTTCAAAAATGTTTGTACATCTATCGGTCCAAACTGCGTGGTCATCAGTCCGTAGCTTACTAACTACTTAACCTAAGGTAAACTAACCTAAGGACAAAACACAACACACACACACACACACACACACACACACACACACACACACACACACACACACACACACACACACGCGCCCCAGGGAGGACTCGAACCTCCGACGGCGAGCAACCGCGTGCTCCTCAGCAAGACGCCTTAGACCGCTCGGCTACTCCACTGCGGCTACTAATCAGATATGGGTATGCTCCGATAACTGAATGGTAGCCGTCATCCGTAATTGGGAAAGTTGGCCGGCCCCTCTTTAGGTTACGGTAGTAACACTAAAAGTGGGAATTTGCGTTCGCTTTTTGACAGCTCTAAATCCAAATGAAAATAATTTTTTAACTGTTCATCTGACACGAAAATTGAATTAACGAACTTCTAGAGGAGAATATTCTCACCAACGTTGCTCTGTTATGTTTTTTTCATATCTCGCATCATTTCAGAGATATTTGCAGAAATAACGGTGATTTGACACCGTCTGTCTGTAACGTGTTCCCACATTTAGATCCGACCGTTCAACAGATCGCCACCACATTTTACAGACGTAACTGTTGGCCGTCAGCTACCAGAACCTCTCCTTAAAAAAAAAAAAAAAAAAATAAAATAAAAAAAAAAAAAAAAAATATTTCGGATGAAAAATAGGTTAGTAACACTAAAATCAGGCCGTATTCGATGGCCTGTTTGACAGCAGGAAATTTAACTGCAAATAACGCCTTAACCCTCCATCTGAGACGAAATTGAACAAACGTATTTTTAGAGGAGAAAATTGTCAGCAACATCGCTCTCTTATGTTATTTCCATAACTCGCACCGTATGAGAGAGATTTGCAAAAATAACGGCGATTTTACCCTGTCGCTTGATTGTACATAAACCACTACAGACAGAGAAAATAAACTTGAGAAAAAGGACTAACTACCACGGCAAGACAGGTGATAATGTTTTAACGGAAAAAGAGAATAAGAATATGGGAGAGATATCAAAATAATAGTTTAAAGAGGTAAAATTTCAACAACAATAAAATGTATGTTTGTCGAAGCTAAACTCAAGGATGAAATACTTTTTGCTTTCTCTTAAAATACGGTCAGAGAGAATATTAGGTGCTGAATACATAGATGTTATCACAGTAGTAGAGCTGTATTAATAGCATGGTCCACTATTTTTTTTTATATTTATATTTTCATAATTTTTCTCCTAAATGTTAGCAATAAATCATTTTCGAGGATATTACTTAACACCTGTTGTTTAAAATTAATCTTGTAGATTTATTGTGTTGACTATAAAAATATCGCCCCTATCACCTAAATTTGAGACAAGTATTTTACAAAGATGAACATTAACAAGAGTAAAACGAAGGTAATGGAATGTAATGTCAGAAAATCAGGCGATGCTGAAGGAGTTAGATTAGGTAGTGAAACAATAAAAGTAGTAGATAAATTTTGTTATATGGGTAGCAAGACAACTTCTGATGGTCGAAGTAAAGCAGATACAAAATGCAGAATGGGTATGGGGAGAAAAGCGTTTCTAAAGTAGCGAAATTTGTTGATATCCAATATTAATTTAAATGTTAGGAAGTCCTTTCTGAAAGCATTTGTCTGGAGTGTAGCATTGTATGGGAGTGATACGTGGACGATAAGGAGTTCAGATAAGAAGATTATAGAAGCTTTCGAAATGTGGTGCTACAGATGAATGATGAAGATTAGATGGGTAGATCACTTGAGTAATGAGGAGGTGCTTAACCGAATTGGGGAGAAAAGGAGTTTCTGGCATATCTTGACAAAGAGAAGGGATAGATTGGTGGGACACATTCTGAGACATCAAGGAATTGTCAGCTTAGCATTAGAAGGAAGTGTGTGGGGTAAAAATCGTAGAGGGAGGCCGAGGGACGAATACAGTAAGCAGATTCAAAATGATGTAGGTTGTCGAACGTATTCTCAGATGAAGAGACTTGCACAGGACAAGGTAGCGTGGAGAGCTGCATCAAACCAGTCTGCGGACTGAAGACTACAACAACAACAACAACAACGTTTTACAAAGAGTATTTATATTAAAGGTTTTTAATATCGCTAACTGTATTAAAAAAATGTTCAAATGTTTGTACAGCTTATGGGACTTAACTACGGGATCATCAGTCCCTAAACTTACAAACTACTTATGAACTAGCTAACTCTAAGGACGGCACAAATATCAATGCCCGTGGGGGGATTCGAACCCCCGACCGTAGTAGCCGTGCAGACCGTGACTGGAGTGCCTCAGTCCCCTCGGCCACCGCGGCCGGCTAACTGTATTCGGTATAGCTTTTAGAGCCGCGGTGGAGTAGCCGAGCGGTCTAAAGCGTCTCGCTGCGGAGCGCGCGGTTGCTCGCCGTGGAGGTTCGAGTCCTCCCTGGGGCATGGGTGTGTGTGTGTGTGTTGTCCTTAGGTTAGTTTACCTTAGTTTAAATAGTTTGTAAGCTACGGACTGATGACCACGCAGTTTGGTCCGATGGATTTACAAACGTTTTGTAGGTTTTAGAATGGGACAAAATATGTGGGAGTGTTTTTCCGGCATCTACTGATTAGAGAGACCGATTTATCGCCGATTACGTATAAATGCCGCCCGCCTGTACTTCACTTGGCCACTAAGTGACCCTTGGCTGCCAAAAGTTCGCCGACCGCTGCTGTAGACCGCGATGACCCAAATTGCTCTGATATGAGTCATCAGAAGAAGTAAGTAGGCTTCAGCTGGGAAGGCCGGCTGCCGCTACAGAGAGTGTGGGTGAGGGCCCGCGGGTACAGCAGTTGCTGAAGCGTTGCAGGCAGAAACCTGTTTTGTTACGCCGCTCCTGCCTGCACCACAAGTCGTAGCGCCAGCGCGCGCGGTCTAAATAAACTGTGCGCGAGTCGCGTTAATGGAAATTGCTGCAGCTCCAGAAGGCAGGAAGGCAGTGTCGGCTCTGCTAAGAACTGCAACCTCTCAATCCGCCGGTGAGTCGGCGGCCGGCAAGTAGAAAGCGTGAAGCCGCGCCGTCTGCTGCGCACTGGAACAGAACACTCCACTTCCTGACGCTGACGCCCGTTCCGGACAGATCCATTGCATTTCAAAAGACTATGCTTTTACATTAATAATACTTTCACTGCGGAATAATGATGACAGTTCTAGTAAAGCACACTGCCACACACAGTTTTCCGAACTTCCTTCACCAACGAAGACGAAGCAGATACTCCAGCATCCGAATCAATAACACCTGCCAACATGCGTAATTTACAAGTAGATATTCCTGGAGTATCAAAGCAACTTAAATCACTTAACAAAAGCGAGGCTTCCGCTCCTTTCAGATACACAATTGTTCTTTCGGACATGTCCGAATAAGAAAAAAAAGTTTGTAGAGCTTATGTTTACATTGAGGCATATGTTACGGGTGTGTTTGGAGTGACAGTTATAAAGTGTACTGTGGCGATGTTTGGAGTGACAATTATAAAGGCACTGTGCAAAACCTGAAACATGGGAGTGCAAATTAGCATCATGTTACTGTTACTACAATGTTCTCAACTAATATCCATGAGAAATGTACGAATACGAACTTGATACTTTACTTATATGTGAGTACACTTATAGCCTTATCACAAATCACTCCACCACATACCATACTTGTTTCATGTATATGTATATTTATAGGATACCTATGTATGTATAACTGTATGATAAGCACAAAGTAATTAACGTTTTCTTTAAACAGTCAACAACACTGACTGTAAACACCTGAAGATGGGCACAAGCCCGAAACCGGTAGTGTTTTAATAAACCGACTGGTAGCGGATTTTATTTCCACAACCTTTAATTTAATAGTGGTGAAAATACCTCCCTCTGAACCAATGGCAAGTCGTGAAGTGAGTAGAAGTATCTGCGACGCAGCTGTACGGCGTGCGCGGCAGTGTGGATGCAGAGGGCGTCGTTCCTGCCGTAAACAGCGCCTCGGCGCGCGATAGGGGCCGTCACGTCCCGGGGCCGCCGCGCCGGGCAGAAC